>JAYDZK010000001.1:17316178-17379412 GCA_034509185.1 Euphonia xanthogaster | reverse complement strand
TGAGTAAAAAAAAAAAAAAAAAAAAAAAACAAAGGAAAAAAAAAACAAAATCCACTTTTTTTTTCCAAATAAAAACAGTTGAAAGGGAAGATGCTTGCTCTTTTGCCCAACCATATTTGATTAGATCCATGGTATCTTTTGGCTCCTGCAATCTCACCATATGCTGGGCACATTTGTAAGGAGATTTATTTTTCAAAGTCTCCAGTTAAAGGGATAGACAAGAGGGAAAGGAGAGCCACCAAGAACAAACAGTGCAGGAGAGAACAATAGAAATGGGGATGGTTCCTAATTAATAGTTGAACCGAGGGCTAATCCTGAGCACCAGGAGGCTGCGACCAGTATGGAACAAGCTGCCAAGACCTGTTCACCTTACTGGGGAAGTGAAACACTCCCTACAAGTAGCAAAACCCACTGCCAACTACAGTGCCAGGTAAAAGTACTGACTGAGGCAAGTAGGTTCAGAAAGCTACTACACACCTAGCAGGGCAGGAATCTGCAGGCTCTCCATATAATCTAATTCTGAGATGAAGATCCTTTCATTGACATTGGGGGTCTGAACACATGTGAGTAAAAAATTAACAAAAATGAAAAGCTGCTTACTTTTTTTTTGCCAGAAATATGATCTCTAACACCTGGAGTAAGGAAACTGTCTTTATATTTTGCAATTTTTTTGGATTTCAGCTCTTTTAATAAAATAATTACTTTCCTACCATCAAGGAATATTTTTCAAAGTTCCAATTCCATTAGAAATGTAAAAAAGGGAGTATATGTTCCTGTCTTTTAGAGGAAAAGATTTTGTGATCAGTTAATTATCTATCAACTTAACTTCATTTAAACAGCTCTGGATATTTCAGGAAAAAAAAGAAGGCTGGAATTATCAGTGACCATTAGCAAGTCTTTAAAACTGATAAAAACGAATTCTCACAGGATTTGCAATATATTCAAATTATCATTATTATTATTCTACTGCAATGAAACATTCTGATTTTAAAAGTATTTTCTTTCAGATGGAAAAAGAATGCATAATAGACTACAGAAATATTAGTAAAAAAAGTTTTTTAATTTCTCTTTAATTTCATTTAAAGAGAAGGCTGAATACAAATAAATTATGCTGGTATTGAAAAGAGGGATTAGAAGCATGATTTTTTTTACAGTTTTTGCAAAGTAAGTGAAGAATAGACCATTTAAATACACTGAAACTGTGCCTTTTCTGCCTTTTTTCCCTCCACATAATTCTGAATATAACCTTAAATGCTTATGTAGCAGCTCAAGGGACTGGAGTAGACTTTTGATCATATTATAAGAGTATAGAGATTGTACATGAAGTACTTAAATATCAAAAGTCTTGATAAGTTAACTGAAAAAATAAGGAAAGAAAATATATCATTCCATTGGCATGAACAGAAGCAGAATTTAATCCTGAAACATCTCTCAGGTTTTGAGATTGAAGATTCACCTCTCATTTATGCCCAAAGGTTTTCTGCTAGCAATGGCTTCTTTCAAGAATGCATGACTTTTCTCACATTTTAGCCACACAAACTCATCATTGACTGGGCTGTTTGAGAACTTTCCTTTCGTACTCACTCTCACAAAGAACCAATATCTACTTTTGGCAACAAAGATCACAGTTTGCTATTGGATACAGAAACCATGGTTCTCTCCATGCATTAAATAGATAGCACAGATAGTAAAAAAATGACAAAATATTTAGGCAAAAGAAAAAAAAAGTTAAAAGTATTACTACAAATATTCCTGTAAAACTTCTTGCCTTATTGCAGTATGATTATCAGAACCTTGGAAATAGCAAATCTGTACTTCTTAAACTGAGCTTTGCTTAATGCTGTATACAGTTACTGATCCTCTACTAAACATGACAGTAGTGATGGATTCAGGGTCATTTGAGCTGTAATTCCTACCATTCTCTGTGAATAAACCAGGAGGTAACAGACTGTGGTGGTAACACAGAGAACATATTTATGTGAAAACACAGCATTTTTTCAGATTCAGCTTCTAAATAGCTTTGGAAAATATATGGCACATTAAAATATATGACAAGAATAAGAGTTTTATTCTAAGCAGTTTACACTTGAAGAATTTCCCTGGATGCTCAGAACACCCAGAAAATAGCAACTATGTTCAGAATTTCAAGGTCAAGCAAAGACAGCCCACTCTATGGTTGAGGCACAAAAAATTGAGCAGAGCACTGTGCACGGGTTGGTGGACAGATTGTACCCATAGCCCCATATCAGCACTCAGGAGACAGGACAACAAACTGCTGTCACCTTGATAAAGAGTGATGTAGTGTTTCAGGTGCAGCCTGTGCTGGATTTCACCTTCCATACAGACCAGGTAACCACACATACTTTTTTTGAACTAGCCAGCTGGATGAGGCAAATGCACTGTAATATGTTAAGATGATGAAGACCTGGTAAAAGAACAAATATGAATTTCCAGGCAGTGACTAACTGTAATCAAATGATTCAGCAGGTCAAGGTGGCTATGAAAATAATCCACACTGCTGCACCACACTGCAGAGGTGGAGCACCCCATCTACCTTACAAACACGTCAAGCCCAAGCTCTGTTTTAAAGACAGAAAGGTCAGCCACTCATCCGACTCAGTAGTGAAATCAATGGAGCAATCCTGACTGACACCAGCTGATGATCCTGCTAATGAAGACAGTGAAGCTTTCTGATTTACTTCTACCTCGGGAGCTGCCCTAAGAACCAGTCTTTTTGCAATTTAATAGCAATGGATATGCATATTCTCTTACTACCATATAACATTAAACTGATGACATCGCTCTCCCTTTTGGCTGCTCAAACTCTGCTGGAGGACACTGTGACAATGCAGCACATCTCAAACTGCAGGGCTGAACACACTGTTACATTGCAGTTGCTGCTATTAAAATATTATGCCTGAAATTAATGCATTGCACCTTTCAGAATAATGTTCTCTAAATCAGACTGACTTTATCCAGGGGTATTTTTAGGTAAAAATACATCCACACAAGCAATGTAATGATCAGCACTTTTCCCCCAGATGCTCTAATATGGAGTAGGCCTATGCAGTAATTAATATTTATGAAGTGAATGAGTTCCTGTTAAACCCTAAATCACAAACATACGGGATTTGAACTATAAAAATGCAAACCCAAACCAATATAATAAAAATATATTTATACACATATTAATTGTGAACT
Source organism: Euphonia xanthogaster (assembly GCA_034509185.1). NCBI lineage: Eukaryota > Metazoa > Chordata > Aves > Passeriformes > Fringillidae > Euphonia > Euphonia xanthogaster. The sequence continues at coordinate 17,376,211 of JAYDZK010000001.1, read as the reverse complement.
TTGGTCAAGTTGTTCTATATTGCTTTAAGTGAATTCAAAATTAATAATTACACAGGTCTATAAACTTATGTATCGATCAATATGATTTCTAGATTAGGCATATACAGCAGAGGAAGTTTCATTTTAGTACATTAGGGCACCTTTGAAACTTGATCAGCAAAAACTTGATCTTATGCCCTTCTGTTGCCAATACTACCTTCTTACCACTCTCACAAGTGCTCTCCCCCACGGGAATTCAGACAAAACATTTTGCACAGAAGGAAGCTCCTTGCAAGATCAAATAATTATGATTCAACCTGTGCCCTAGGAAGAGATAGTTTTACCCATTACTAAAAATGAAAACAAGATAGAGGGTTCCTGGAACATTCTGTGTAAACTAAGCAGTGGGAGAAAAGTAAATTACAGGTTTTTATGTAGTCTTCATTATCATCAGATTTTAAATTGTTTTATAAAAATTGCTGTTCTACATATAAGCCACTAATAAAAAAGTAAAGGTTTACAATCCTTCATATGGTGAATGATGCTTAAAATGCTTATTTTAAAAGAAATTATGTGATTTAGCAACATGAGATATTTATTTAAGAGCTCCTATATGAATTCTGTAGGCCAACTTCAGGCACCTAAGCCAGAAAATGTTCGTTTTCATAAGGGCATAAAAGGATTCAAAAGAAATGTGAACTAATTCAAGCTAAATATGGTAATGCCTCCTGAAACCATTAATGTTTTATTAGCATTTGTTACTTCCTTCCTCTTTTCAGACGGCACAGTGCAGAGAACCCTGCATAATGCCATCAACATCTTTGCTGAAATGTAGATGAACCAATACAACTGACCAGCTCCCTGAAAGCTGTGTTTGTTTTATTGATAATATGTAAAAAAGGATAAGAAAACTTTTCCCTCTTGTCCTGGTCACTCCAGAAGCTGCCTTAAATCTGTTCAAGATAGTAGGAGAGGAATAGGAGAGGATGAAATGCTCACTTTCCCATCCTCTTCAAGCAAACTGCTGGTGGACTATGCTGCTGCAAAGACTCCAGGCATAGTAATCCATAGAACATTTTACACTCACTTGCTATCATATGTCATCACATTGTTTTCACCCATACTGAAGGTCTTCTCCTAGAGGATATTGTTTATCACCTAAGCTGTTTAATGTCTTTGTTCCTCTCTCTGCTAAAAAAACACAAGCCTATTTGACTTCACATCTCTCCCATTTTTTGAGCGTCAAGAAAAATAGAGCTGGTGACAAAGCTGCAGGTAAAGGGGAAGTTTAGACAAATCAGCAAGCTGCAAGTAAATAATTTAGCTCTGGGCCTGAGACATTACCTTTTATTCAAAAAGGCATAATTGATAAAGAATGCTAGCAGAGTAATTTACAAAATGTTAACTATGCAGTAGTAGAACATCCTGTTACAAAGTAAGATAATTATTTCACATACCAGAACCTCAAAAGTAAATAGATGAATACACAGCATCTTAAATGTTGTTGGCAGATTAATGGGCAGATGAAGGATATTGGAGGTAATGTAATCCCTCAAAATTCTCAGAAAAAAAGAAGTGTTCTAGCTTATTATGAACACACCTTTATTTGCTTTTATTTTCCTCATTAAATCAAAGCTTCTCTGCTGCACTGGAGAACCACACTAGGATCCTGTTTACCATCTTCATTAGCAATGTGAATGACGGGGCAGAGTGCACACTCAGCAAGTCTGGGAGGAGTGCCTGACACGCTGGAGCTTCTGCTGCCATCCAGAGGGGCTGCAGGAGGCTGGAGGGTCAGTCTCATGCAAAGGGGTACAAAGTGCATCTCCTGCAGTTAAGAAGGATAAGTGCAAAGTCCTGCACCCATGGAGGAACAAGCCCTTGCACCAGTATGGGTTGGGGACCACCGAGCTGGAAAGGACCTCAGCATAAAAGGACCTCAGGGTTCTGGGGTACACCAAGCTGAACATGAGCCAGAGTGTGCCTTCAAGGCAGAGAAATAACTTGGGCTGCTTTAAGGCAAGTATTGCAGCAGGCTGAGGTGGGTGATCCTTCCCCTCCACTTGGCACTATTGAAGCCAATCCTGGAGTGCTGTGTCCAGTTCTGGACTCCTCAGCACAAGACAGACACAGATGTACTGAAGCAAGTCTGGCAAAGGATCACAAAAATTATTAATGTGCTGGAGCACCTCTTCTGTGATGAAAGGCTGAGAGAACTGGGACTGTTCAGCCCAGAAAAAACATGGGTGAATCTCATCAGTGTGACCAATATCTGAAGGGAGGGTCCAAAGATGATAGACCTAGGCTCTTATCAGTGATTCCCATTGGCAGGATCGGAGGCAATGGGCACAAAATTAAGCAGATGAGTTTCTTTCTGAACATCAGGAAACACTTTTTTTTTTCCTGTGAAGGTGACTGAGCACTGGAACAGGTTGCCCAGAGAGGTTGTTCCCTAGGGGTATCCAAGAGCCATCTGGGCATAGTTCTGAGCAACAGACTATGGGTGGCCCTGCTCGAGCAGGTGAGTAAGAGAAGATGACCTCCAAAGTTCACTTCCAACTTCAACCATTCTGTGATTCGGTGATACAGACTCCATTCCTTCTCCCTATAGGAAAGCTCTATTCTAGTCATGTGTTTAAGGAATATCTTATATTGTGTCTTTCAGCTGCATCTTCCCAATTCTGCAGTTATAGAAGAAGTGGGGTGGGTGTTTTTACCACAGCAATTTTTCATTAAATTATCAAGTTAATTATCACTAAATATCTTGTGCTTTCCTCCCTAATTTGTCCCAGCTGGAAAATTCAGTAGCCTGTTTCTTTCACTAGAAATGTTCTTGGACACCTTTGCAAAGTAACTAAATGAGCATCATGTCTGTAGGATGTTGTTTATAGCCAAAATTCTTTTCTGCAATACTTGCATCTCTACACCACTATACACTTGTCAGTACTGCTGAAAAAGAACTGAGCAAATCCAAGATACATCACCACTTGTCTGTCTAAAAAGTAGGATGTTTACTCTGCCAGGAACCGCATGGCTGACCAGGAATTAATTTGGAATCATTTCCTGGACTAGGCTGAGGAAAAAGACAAGCAGGACTAATGTACAGAAGCATAATTAATCACAGTTAATTGAATATTTACTTATTTATTTATTTAACTGTGGTTTAAAACTCCCAGTTAAAGATAATCTGTAAATTAGCATTTTGGGTTTTGTTTCCTTCTGTTTTGTTCAGGCAGTGTCTGCCTATTGATTCCCTCATGGTGGTGTTTCCATAATGTAAGCCCCTAATTTCAGCCTGCTAAACACAAATGAAGATCTCTTGTTTAGTTCTCCTGTGATAAAGAAAGCAGAAATGAAATTAAAACACTCACCAATGTTCTCTTATGCAAACATATTCTGTTCAGTTGTTGAGGATGATGAAAAGCAGCAGGTCTTGGCATAGAAGTAACTGTGGAGGAGGTCAGTCCATGCCTCTAAAATCTATTAGTGACATCAAAGCCATGCCAAGGAAGCAGAGAGTGTGTGAAGGGGAAACAGGAGCTCTATTTCACTGTGCTAATCTAATAAGGATGCATCTACCAAGGACATAATTCAGATCTTCTCACTAAGAGCACCAAGGAACTTGGGGGCCATCTGTCAGCAGTGGTTAACGGCTCTCCAGGGCTGTCTCTCACACAGCAGTGTCTAGCCAACAGAACTTAATCTTCTTGCTAAAGTAACCTCATCAAAATCTTTTAATTGCTCTCTAGAAAACCAGAGCTGGTTTGAGAATGGCCAATCTAGTCAAGCCTCAAACTTCAACAGAAGAAACAGAGAAGAACTTAATTTTCAGCAACAGCAGTCACCTAAGTTTAAAACTATCTGGCTATAAGTGGAAATTGATTAGGGCTAACTATAAGTGGGAATTAATAGGTATCTAACTAGAACTGAAATTGATTACCAAAGCACTCAACCTCACATTGCTTTTTTATCACCTTACTATTCTCTCCCCATAGGAAAGACACACTAAGATAGACAAAGTTCCTACCCAGCCTGTCCACGGAGACAAAACATGCCATAATATGGGGGATCAGCTCAGCAATGAGTTTAGAGAGCCTTAGACTTAATAATAATTAAGTCTAACATTTACTATTGGATGCAGAAGCACAGGGATCTCAGCTCTGTCTTCTGTAATTGGGAGAAGTTAAAAAAAACAGCAATTTCATGGCAGGATGGTTGAATTTCAAGCACAGCATACTTGAGAGTGTTTTTTTAAGGTGCTTGACAATGAAATAATGAGAAGTTTTACCTTGGATTGACTTGCACACAGTGTGCACACTCAGACATACACCTGGTTCTCTGTGGGTGAATGAACACACTAGCCATATCTCAGCTTTAAGGGAATAAATTTATCCTGCATGAGACTGATTCCAGACACCAAAGATGAATGATAACCATCATATTATAGCTAAATTTGAGAACCCTGCATCCAGCTTAGGTAACTGGGGCTGGCATTGAGGAGGTGCACAGATGGGATGAACCCTCCCCCACCATCTGGAAGATTTTCTACACCTGCAGCAGCAGCTGCTTTGATGAACACCAAACCCCAGATATCCTCCCCTTCAGAACAAAAAAAAAAATGTCTCGGCAATGGCAAAACTTCCAGGTTTATATGTCAGTGGTGCCTATTCCCATCCTGTAAGTCCTAATCCATGCATAAATCTCTACCTTACTCCTGTAACTACAGCTCTTTGAAAATGGCAATGTTGACTGAGTGGAGAATTTGTCTGGTGTAGAAGGGTGAAATTCAAGATAAACTCTGCACTGAATAAAGCTTGGCAGATAGCTAAAACACACATTCATCCAAGTTGCAGGTGTTTTCCTAAACCTGGAAAATATTGTCAGTTCATCCCTACAAACTGATTTGATTTTAAAACATTAAACATTTTTCTAAGATGTTTTGGCTTAATACTGCCAAAAACATCAATATGATATAAAATATGCATTATGAAGTGCATACAGACATACATACACTGGAGTATATTAAAACTAAAAGCTGAGATAGTTTCTCATCTAGAAATTCAAAACAAAAATAAGAAAGCATAACCAAAATATTCTTACTTGAATCACTTTGCATTTTTCAGGTGGCAGATTATTAAATTGATACTTGTAGAGCCTGAATGTAAAAACCAAATTTCCCAAATGAAAACTCGTTCTTCAGCAAGCTTGGGCCAAGCCCACCATGCTGTTTTATGCTTGATTAAACCCTGTGACAGCAGCAATTCCAGTTTTTAACCAAGAAAAAAAAACAAACCAAAATCAAGGTAGTAACTTTCATCAAACATTGCTTTGAGGAAAGTTAGTCAAAACAGTTAAAAAGATTAAGCTGTTACTGCTCTACAGCTGAGCCAGGAAAATCACCCTGGCTCTGCTCCTTCGTGCCTTAAAGCAAAGCAAACACAAGGGCATTTGAACTGCTTTGATAGAAACTCAGTTGGTTTTCATTGTATGTTCCATGCTAAGGACAAAACACTCCTGTGCAATTTGGGAATTCTGTACTACAAAATGACTGGCGCCAAGTTAAAGCACCATAGAAACCAATAAAAGTTATGGGGAGAGAGCTCATGGCAGTAGCACAACGACAATAAAACGAGTAGCAGTTATCCTCACTCATATCCCTGGGCACAGCTGTTCATCACTCAAGATTACCAAAGCTGTGACAGCATTAGACAGAGATTGACAGCTGCCTGTTGCATAATGGAAAGCAGAGAGCCAGTATGTGCTTTGCTAGCTTCCAGCTAGGAGGAGCAAACAAACAAGCCAAAGGGGTATACAGCCATTTGTGTATAGATTATGATTGACTGAAGCTGTGTGAAACTTCTGCAGAGAAAGCCCCAAATAAGGTGTATGCCTTCATGATACCTAGTTTAATTTTAAACTGGACATCCAGATTAAGCTTACTAAAACATTCACAAAGCTAAACTGGAGAACCAGGTTTGATTGAGTTATTGAACTCCATATTTGAACTGTGATTAGGCTCATCAGGGCTGCATAGATTTTCAGACAACACAGATTCAAATTTTCCTTTGATGTTTTACATTGATTTTTTTTTTTCATGTTTGTTTCAGCTACATTTTACAAGGATCTTTAAGAAAGAACAAACAAGAGAAGATGTTTATAAATCTGTATCAATAGCTACATTACTGCACTGAGAAAGCACCAGTAGCTTTGGAACAACTGAGAGCCACCTGCCCTCCCATGCAGAAGGGACTCAGTCAGCCATGCTCTCCTTTTCAGAACAATACTATTCAGAGTCTGGCCTACACTGAGGCAAATTTTTGGGGAAAAAAACAACATGTATTCAAACACTACTGTAAATCTTATTTGAGGTAGAACTTAATGGGGCTCATTTCCTCTCATGATTGGTATTCCAAGTGAAAGGGATTTTGAATCTTCCTCTGCTAGAAGCCTTTCTCCCACTTTATCCTCCTCAGCTACTAAGAGGCCTCAGCAGATCAGTCATACAAGGATTATGATAGTGAATATTCTTTACCTTCCACAAGCTTCAACATATTGTTCTCTGCAGGACAGTGTGCATATCTGCTGGAGGAAGGGGTGAGATTTCTTTGTGTTTGGTGTGGCTTTATTTTAAGACTCAAATGAGGCTTGGTGTTATATTTAGTACTCTAGACATGGCCTTGTCTCCATTATGGGATTATCACAGATAAAAATGTGATTTTTTTTTAAACCAACAACTCTTTGCACAGGAGAGTTACATTTGCCATCACATGTGACTTTAAGGCATGGAAGACAATGCATTCTTTACTAAGTCTGTCATCCACTGGGACCACTTCTGTGCCAGTCTCAGAACCTTTCAGGTGAAAGGTTCATTGGACCAGCATCATTACTCTGGTGGTTAAAAAGGTTGCCAAAGTTGTAGTATATACAGCTGGTGGATTAATAAACATCCTCATTGGAAACCTGGCCTATGCTTTGTCCTGGCTTGACATGTCCAGGGCTGCTGCTGGAGATCAAGCTGCTACACGCTCATCATTTCTTTGTGATTTGGATTTTGAATTATGGCAAACTAAAAAAAAGTGTAGGAAATGGAAGCAAACTGCAACACTGTAGATTTCCAGTGCTAGAAAAAAAGATTTCACCTTCAGAGCTGTCATAAATTGGGAAAAGGTTCCCAAGGACGTTGTGGAATCTTCCTCCTTGGAAAAGTTCAAAAACTGACCTAACAAGACAGTGAGCAACCTGAGCAGCACAGGCCCTGCTTTGAGCAAGGATTTGGATGGAATTTTCTGCAGAGGTCCCATCCAACCCCAATTATTGTACAATTCTAAGAAAGCACTGTTTGAATTTTCATGCATAGAAAAAAAACAGCATCAAATCTGAGAGGAAACACAGAATTTTTGCCACTTTTTAATTTCTAATTTTCAGTGATTATTTGTTAATTCTTCCCAAGAGATTTCAGAAAAAATTTCACCTACCACACTGAAATAAGACTCCTCTTTACAAGGTGTCACTGCATTGACAGACAGTTATAGCCATTTTTGTTCTTCAGATTTTGCTCCTGTCCACTCTCTTTTAGTAAACATCTGATACATTTAAGGAAGCAGATAAGAATCCAGCAGGATTAAATCTTTTTGACCATGTGTGTGATCCTAATTTTGAGTGGATATTAAATTATCTAATCTAGTTTAGGTCAAACAGCATGGAAATATGCCAACAGTTAACCTCTAGGGGATCTGAAGTCTTGCTTTGACAGAAAGTTCTAATTGCCACCCAGTAGATCCATTAATTGATCCAGCAGTCTCAAAGATAGCAGATTTATTCTCATTTCTAACTAAAACACTGAGTGAATCCAAGTACCCTATCAATCCTGGTTTTAGTAAATACAAATTTGACCACAAAAAGAAGTGTTTCCATTTGTAAGGAAAACTGAGTTTTAAATATGTGATGGAAACAAGTGTCATCTAAGCTTAAACCAATTGTTTTATTTTCATTGACTTATATTTTTATTGATTTTATAATATTTATTCTTTTTATTTCAACATACCAAGTGCAATTTGCAGTAACTACAACTCGCTTGACATTTTTCAAGTACAATTTTTTCATTTTTGTAATATTTGCCTTCATTAGTTTCATATGAAATTACCAAATAGAAGATATTTTACTGGAGTCATACCCCAAATCACTTGAGTGATACCATACATGAATTCTTGCAAAATTCCTATTTCATTTGGTCACTGAACATGAGGCAAAAGCAAAATTATGTATTTCTACATAAATTGTTCATTGGTTTCTAATTTTGGTGTTGTCGTATGTGGGGTCAGGAATTGGACTTAATGATCTTTGTAGGTCCCTTCCACCTCAGAATATTTTATAATTTTATGTTTTATCTGTGGGTTCATAGAGATGCCTGGTACATACGGTAGCATTTGTTCTGTCCTGTGCAATGAAAAGATTCTGAAAATCGTCTGCATTAACCAGAAAATACATCTGTTCCATTTAAAGAAAAAATCTTTAAAAGTCACTGTATAAAATAATACAGTGTCTGGAACTGTAATTATTTCTCTATGTACTGTTTTCATTTGAACACCATTGAGTTTCTTGGTAATTACAATCCCTTACACATCCATTTACACTACAGTGGTGCCACAAGCAATTTATAAAAATCAAATCTAAAATGCTATAGTAGTCAAGAGGCAGAATGAATCATATTTCACACAGTTGGAGAATTTTCCATGATTAATTAAATATTTGCAGTCAGACTTTTCTTGCTTTTGTAACTTAACGTGTAAAATACAAATTAAATATGAAGGTTCAAAGACAGTGATTTTCTGAGAAAGGTCTTCTGCCAATAATTTAGGGAAACAGGTTCAAAGTATTTTACAGTCTCTCAGAGAAGGTTATAGAAGATAATATTCTGAATAGTAACACTGAAATGTTCTCATATTAAAAAAAAAAGGAAAGAGAGAAAGAGAGTGAAATAAGCTCATTGTTTGGGTTCAGAATAGTTAGGGTAAAGCTCCTGTATTCACTAAGTTGTATTTCCCTGCCCTTGCTATTAGCCCAGTTAGGAAAATCTGCTGAACACTGTCCCTCTATTACTTTAAGTCAAGAGAAATTTCATCACTTAGCTTAGCAATAGTAAAATCAGGAGAATGGTGGGCAAGATTTTGATAACCCCATTTCTCAGAATAGAATTCAGGGAAGCCTTTGGAAGAGGTATGAACATACTGCCAACATGGGTCTTTATTCAGCTCCATGATTCCTTGAATTCACCAGTATCAGTTGAAATACTTCAACAGATATAAACTAAAGAAAAATGAGCATTATAGAGGAATATGTTCAGATTTCTGAATAAAGTAAATTTCTCAGTGATAGATTTCTCCCACTAAAATTAGCAGGTTCTGAGAGAAATTCTTTCTGCAGTGTTGGAGGCTGCCAGTACAGCAGTCATCAGATCTGACAACTTTGACTACGAGAGAGAGCAGAATATGTACTCTAGCTGTGTAGCAGATCTGACAATATGGGATCAGTAAGAGCACCAATAAACTCATAATTTCATTTCAGAAATAGTGTTGTTTTGCATCGTTCACATAAACCCATTTAACATTATGACACCCTGCATACATTGTAATCAGTGTTTCGTTAAACATTATGAAAAGAAGGTTGGCTTGAATTTTCAAGTGTATACACTGATCTTGGCAACCAATGAGTAAAACCAAATAATTCATGCTTCTGAAGGTTCCTCAGAAAAGTAGCTACTGAGGTTAATATTCCATTAATCACCTTGTATGTCAGATGTGGGGTTTTTTTCTCCTAGCCATCAAGCAAGATTTCTGGAGAAAATAATGAAGGCAAATGTTAAAACCTACATCACTGTCAATGACTTACTAAACATATGAAAGTATATGTTGATAAATGAAGGAGGAAAAAAGAACAGGAAAGATGGAAAGAACACTCAAAATGACATGGTGCTAATGAGCAGTGAATATTGTTAGAGAATGCCAGTCACCCAGCCATCTGCTGAAGACAGGCAAAAGAACAATCAAGGTTAAAGGGAACAGAAGACTTTGAAAATTAGTACTTCACTCAATTCTCATGTGAAGTTTTTTATTGAAAGAAATATTTAGTTAAGATACTGTGGAGACCCTAGATGCCAAACTTCATTTTAGCTCTCAAGGAGCACATTTCAGATAAATACCAAAGTAGGATATAAGAAGTTTATGTTCTTATTTGCCAGTTATTTTTGTAAAAGAATAAACAAAGAAGTGAAGAGAGATTACAATGACAAAAAAAACTACTAAACAAACAAAAACCATTATTGCTTAAATAATTTCTTTAAAAGAATCCAGAATGACTGGGTCTCAAGGATAAAAGGAAAATTACAATATTTGAATAAATTTATCTCTACACTGTAGGAGAATTATAGAAGTTACCTTATACTTTCACATCTACTTTTTTATTTCTTTTGAGAGTACAGCTTTTATCTTTTCTTACAGGTATCTCAAAAGACAAAATAATGTGAGTTTTACTGGGGTTTGGTTTTTTATAACAAAGCTGACTGGAAACATTTCATTTCTGTTTTGGCTTATTTTACACTGTAAATTTCCATCTGTTCAAAACCAATCTTCTGGAAAAGTACCTGGCACATTAGTCCAACTGTAACATCTTGAACACTGAGAACTAATATTTTCAGAAATTCAGGAGAGAATGAGATTGTTTTCAGAGTCTGTGCATTAAATATTCATAAAGAAAAACATCAGTAAACATTAGTACAGTTAGAAAGAAGGTGAGTGTCCTTTCAGATTAAAAGCTCCATCTTGTTTTCTTGTAATTTGCTTGGCATCTTGGACAAGCGCTTTAAAAATCCCTTCTCCCATTCCTCATACTGTGAAAAAAGATTTCCAATAAAATACCCTTTGAAATCCACAATATTCAGATCTTCAACTAAATAAAAAAATGGCTATTGGTTTATTCCTTTGTAAAGAGTCTCTGGTTGACTGAACAGCAAAATAAATGCATTGCCATATTTTTCAATTAAATTCACAACTCATTTAGAAGGCCTCACTCGAAGAGATTTTCTAGGCATGAGTGGGTGACAAATTATGCTGATGCAATGACCAGAAATCAGAAGTATCATTCAAATCAACAGCCTTTAGACCATGAAACACCCTTGACAAGAATTTGAGGGCCTTTAACTCTTATTTAATCCTAGAAAGCTAAACTCTCAGTAAGTTTCAAGCATGAATATGAAAATAATGTGATAATATTAAGTTGTTTTTTTTTTTACACAAAGTATGGCAGAAGGTCCTTAGCTCTAGAAGCCCATGCTCATAAAAATCATGTAATGCTTGCAGCAGTCAAATTTTGGGTCCATGTGCTACTGTAGTAGCACCGAGCAAGGCCAAACCCTTGTCTCCCTGTAAGTGTCTCTGTCTTCCCCATGATCCCTTCTCTTTATGCCTCTCATATGCTGTTTGGCACCTTGCCTTAGCTACTTCTATTGGAAAAACAAGGAGACAGCTGGCTGGTGATTCAGAGAAGCTCCTGCTCTAGTTAGAGAAAAGAATTGTTCTCTACAAAGCACTTTTTGCCCTTTAAATACCACACTGTAGCATTCACAATGACCTCACCTTCTGCAGAAAAACATTATTTCAGAAACAGCCACAATCAGAGAATAACCTGAGGCAGAGAACAGGGTCTGTGGACTTCTGACACAGCACAAAAATCCAAAACTCACTATCTCAAATGGACATGAGATCCATAGGAATATTGCTTCTGGTTGACCCTAGTTTGTAGTGCTCAATGTGCCCCATCACTTGTCCTTGCTTTTATATTATTCCTGATGTACATTTTACCTGGAACATATTGGTGTCTCCTTGTTAGATCCCTAACTGTCTTCTCTCAGATGATGCTTGGCACACTGTAAAGGAATGAGACTGCTCTCTTTCACCATTTCATCTAAGGGGTAAAAGAAGTTATACTGAAATTTATTTCTGTCTCTCTAGTTTAGGAATATCTTTCTCACTCCTTTGCTATATCAGGAAGGCAAAAAGTAATACTGTCAATTCAGAATAGCAACAGCCACAAACAGGCTGATCACCAAAACACAGGGAAGTTGTAGCAAACACACACATTCCCAAGCTGAAGTGATTCATATTTCAGCTTGTGCCTTAGGTGGCCCCTCATAAACTAGGGTTTCTTTTCACCCTTTGTGTTATATAAGCTGAAGTTTACAAACTGCTCATTTGCAGAGAACTTGCTGGAAGGAGCCTGCACCAGTGAATCATAAGAAGCAAGGAGCACAAAGTCCCACCTAGCCCAAGAGCAGGAAGGAAAAGGAAGTATGCTGAGAAACTGATGCAGGAAAGGAAGATATCAGGGAGAAAACACCATGTGGGGGAGAGGATAGAAGAAAATGAAAGTAAAAACATGTTTCTCCTGCAGGAGCATTGTCTCATCATGATGAGTAAAAGAACATGAACAGTTCTGCTGACTGTACTAAAATTCAACATAAACGTTGAAGTCTATTTCTTAGAAACAGAAACATATGCACCATATAATTTTTCCCTATGACTCAAGAGAAATAAAGGACTGTTATGGCCACATTCACAGCTATGCTTCAGAACCTGTACTGCTTCAGAACTATGTTACCTTGCCCAGAGATGATTAGGCTTTTTCTGTCTGAGCTGGATCAGCTAAAATAAAAATCCCCAAAGCATGCTTCTTCCAAAACCCCATAAACTAATCTCAGCTAGGAAAATAGAGATAAAGCAGCCAAGATGTCTCAGAATCACCATCATCCTTTCTCTGATCCCTTCATGTGTAACACCCAAGTCATAGAAAACATCTGTTAAGTTGCCAGTTCAGCTTCTTGAAGAGCACACATTCCAACCCCATCCCCCTCATTATGAGGCACCAGCTTTTCTATCCTTTCTATCTAGCCTTTTAATTACCAATATTTTGATGAACTTTCACAGTCACAATGAAAGGCACATCTTTGGTGCATGGTCAGTTTTCATTGCTGAATGACAAACACCTACTCTGGTAATGAATCAAAGTGCCATAACTTGTAAGTGAAATATTAACATATTTCTTTTTCTTTTTCTTTAACAAGCATCAAGGAATACACTTTCCTCTAACCCTGTTACATAAAATGATTGAATTATGTTATCTAAAATTTGCACACAGCAAATGCACACACAGAGTCCAAGGCAGATTCTCAGGCTGAAAAATTTTATTGGTGATTTAAGTTTGACAAAGGAATAAGCAACTGAAAATGGAATCCCATCATAGAAAGCATCAGACTTCCTTAACTGTAGGCATCATTGCTATCTGTGTAATATATTTATAATTTATATTTTTTTAAATTAACACCATGGCTGGATCTCTCAAGTATTTGTTTTGCTACACTGTCAAAATCTGTAGACACAACAAGCTCTGCTTTATGCATTTTGAACCTGGGTTTGTTGTTTGCCTATGTATAAACTTCATTGACAATATTGGCTTTAAGTATTGCCATTGGACCGGCCCACCCTAGTGCACCAATTCCTTCTGAATCTGAGCTGAAAAAAGTCATTATGCATGCAGAACAGGACTTGTGTAAAAAAATATTTTGGTCATGGTATGCTCCAGCTGGCTCAGCTGCAACATGTTAGTGGAAAAAGGGAGTTAGCAGACTAAAGTCAGGTTCCATAATTAAAACTTCCAAATATTTGGAATAATGTGATATCTCTTAGAGCAGTACCCCTACCACTTCCTATTCCAGTGTCTGATTGAGCTGGCAGGGGGTATGGAGCAGGTGTTTGCTCCTCACTCCAGGAGGCACCATGTTCCAGCAAGTCTCTGCTGTTCTCAGAGCTGTGGAACAAACCTTCTAAACCCCAGGCAGCATGAGATACTTGCAGCATACACCCTTTCACCCCCTCAATTATGGCAATGGTGTTATGAATTCCAGACAACCCAACACTCTCACAGTTATTTGTCCACAAGAATTTTAAACATAGCAGAGAAACGAAGAGAAGAAACAGTGTGCTTTTTTTTCTCCCCCCCAATCCAGTAGCCTAATTTATATGCAGAACACAGGCAACAAGCCTACATTATGCAAAATAATAGCACATATTAAATTCAAAGTTTGGGGGCTCTGTAGGTCTTGTGTACACACATTTCCTCCTGCATATTTAAGTTAACTCTAAACAGGAATGATTTCTTCATTAGTAACATTACAAGTGTTGTTTGAAACACATTTTTTTTTTCCTGCATGGTGAACTATTTCTATCACACAATTCAGTGGGATTTGCCTATATTGAGCTCTCTTAAGGAACCCTCATCATTTAAGGAAGCAAAGCGCAAAAGCAGTTCAGGAGGAGATAAGATTGCCTGACAAAGCATTTTTGCACAGTTCTTTCAGGAAAGGGGTACCCAACTGCAAACACCATGTGCTGGTTCTAATACACAGCAGACATGAAACACCATGGTTTTCACCTAGGTTTTGAATCATGCACCATTTTTGTGGTTTAACCTGAAGTGAAGCTTTCTTGCAGCTACCAAAGAATCTGGCCCTGTATACTGTCAAGTATGCACCCTCTTTTCCACAAATAAATTTACCAGAAAAAAAAGACAGTATAGTCTGCTACAGGTATAGGTCTGACATGGTTGATTGTTCACACAGCCCTTAGTACATGGAACAGAAAAAAAAAAAATCCTGGAGAAAGGTCTATTTTGCAATAGTACAGGGAGTTCATGCTGCTTCAGACTCTGTTGAATAATATGGTAAAATAAGAAGGGAAAAGCTCCCTACTAGAACAAAAGAAAAAAAAAAAAAAAAGGAAACTATTTTTGCTAGCTAATTACTTTTGGTAATTCAAAGGCTGCTATTCAGATACTTTAGTAGAGATGGAGTTAAATATGCAAGATCTATACACTAGAAATAACAGATATTAATACACCTGAGTCTATTTAAAATGTTATCACACTTCTGCTTTTGCAATTTTGCTGATGTCTTGTCTAAGATACTCAAGCTCTGTATTGGCACTGACCTATCTCATTTTTCTATTTTCCATTTTTCAGTAATGGGCACATTCAGTACCTGGAAGACTTCCATTATAATAATGGTTAATTATTAATATGTAGCTTAAGCAATGACATGAAATAAAGCTAATATTTTCCTGCCTTCAGAAGATAAAAATACTTTTGTTGGAATTTAACAGCTAGTAAATTGTTCTGTAAAAATACAGCTCTGCAGCAATTTTCATTTTATGCATACAAGTTACTGAGAAAGAAATCCTGGCCTTGTTGACACATAAACTGAAATTCCCACTGAATTCAAGGGGACTAGGATTTGGTCCCACAATTTTACAAAGTAGTGATTTGCACACTCATTCGTGCACTCAGCAATCAGATTCTGCATCTCAAAAAACAAAGAAAATAGGGAAATCTAGCTGGTACAGACCCAGATTCCAAGAAAACAAAACAAATCAAATCAGCAAGCAAGGTAGAAAACCAGGAGAGAGAGAGAACAGGAAAGGCAGATGTTCCATATAATATTGGGCTAAATCCTGGGTTGTAAGCATTGCTACATCAAATACCTCAGTACCTTACCTTCAGGTATTGTGTGCCCTAATTTGCTGCCCCAGACACCTGCTCAGACTGCTACACTCAGGCATCCTACAAACACCAGGGACCTCACAGCGAGAGTATTCCACCAGGCTATGAAAGCCTTGGATTATCTATCTTTACCTGCAGTGCACATTTCCCAGCCTACTGACATCAGGTACTTTTTTTTCCCACGGCAGGTCTTCACCTTTCTTTCTGTGAGTTGCTTAGATATTCCCTGTACTAGGAAAAAGCCAAACCTGCCATATTTTGGAGCATAATACTAATGTATTATAAAGGAAATGTCAGTCTGTACACTTAGATAATTAGCTCATGCTAATTGAAACTTCCATAAATAAATTGAAAAAACAACTGCTTGGAAGTTCCCTTATGGTTAGAGAACTTGCCAGGGACAGTAGAAGACTGAGATTCCTGATCTTGCTCCAGTCTAGTGCTCCAGGGAAGTTTCCCAGACAGGTTTTTCATATTCCCATTGAGAACTCTGTTTTGTGATGGGGGCTGTTAACATAATTTGCCTTTTCTGTTAATAACTTAATGTTCACCCCTTTACCATGTCTGTTGCTTACTTAGGCTTTCAAACACAGCTAGTCACAACAATGTAGGTGCCTACATGAAATTCAGTGGTGGGGGGATGGATGCTGGCCACCAAATGCTGCAGTTCCATATTTGGCTCCGGTGCAGGGGAAGGAGAATTTTCATCTCCTTAGTTTCCTGTCCTACCTCTGCTCCTCCTTACTTCTGTCCTGCTGCATGATCAACCAAATAATAGAGCTTATCCAGCTGAAAATGGGTTTTTTTTGCTGGTTTGATTTTCAGTCCAGAGGAGGTAACATGAATGCATGCATAAGCCACCAAAGAGAGAGCGACAGATCACAAAAACTGCCTAGGTCAACATCACTGGTGGTAGTTGTCCACAAAACCATGTCTAAAGGGGTTGGTTTTATGGTCTGCTGCAGGTCACCCAGAGTGACACTGTCACCAAGAGGAGTGTGCCATCCCCCACTTCTTGGCACTGTTAGCACCCATGGCAATGTGTGGTCAGCTGGACCTGGGAATTCACAGGCCACCTTCTTTCTGTGAGGATTTATATCAGCTTAAACCAAGCATGATTATCCCAAATATTTTTTTGGCCCTAGCTCATGTGTACCTGTCTCCTTACAGCTGAGTTGCAATATTACTACACCTCCAGGCCTGAGAGAACAAGAACAGGAGAAACAGACTTTATGGGATAATTACACAATTTAATATATAAACATCTGTAATATTCTATAATTACCTGTTTCTTATCTAGCTAGAATTAAAATAAATATAAAGAATCTCTCTCCATAACCTAGCATTTTTTAAAAACAACTTTCAAAAGAGATTTTATACCAGTTAAAAAATAAGCCATAACTTTGAGTACTTAGAATCCTGGCATACCAAACAAAATATGTTAATTCCTAAAAATCAACTGTCATATTTTACTCTTGACCTTTGCCTATAAATGGTTACCTAGCTTTTTGCCAGTACAAGATTAGATTTTTTTCTCTTCTATTAAGCACTGTTAATATTTGTGTGCACTGCCATACACATGCAAATGAGCATATCAACTTTTAGCAGCACAGTTAATAAGACCACCTTCAAAGACATCACCTGCAATGTCTAAATCCACCCCAAACGGCCCTACAACTTTCACTGTTGTGTTCCAGGTTGTGGATGACATACTGCACTTCCTCCTTATTCCCTGCTGACTTGCTCATCATTCATTTTTCTGAGTCCTTAGAGAACAACTTTTTCCCAGCACTTCTAGGGAATAGGAAAAAAGAGCACCTTTTTAAACAGCACTTCAGTAGACATCCACCTCTACCTCCATCTATAAACTCTTCTTGAATCTTTTAGTTCTAAACATTTGGCAATAAATTCTTCTGTTTTGTCTTCCTTCCTCTACTAGCTGTGATGTCTACTTGAGCATTTATTCATTTATTCATTTATTCCACTCCTTTCTTCACCACACACACCCACATCTCCACTCTCAGAGGTAAGCCCCACTTTACAGTGGTTATTTAATGGATTTCACTGTGGAACATCTCTGTTCAGTTCCAGAGAGCATGGAGATTACAGGTGAAATGCTAGCAAAGTGCTTGCAAGAACTGAAAATAGACGCAGCAAACTAGCAGAATTTCCAGACAAAAGACAGCTTATATTGCCTTCCAAAGGGACCGTAGGATCAGGCTTTACATAGGTCAGTCTTTAGGACACACTTTAAATGAAATTAATTGCCATTTTTGCACTTTTATACCACCACTTGCTACTATTTTGCAGCTTTACTCTCTCTTTTTGTTTCTGAGAGAGAATCTTCATGAAAACTCCCGTCAAATTTATTCTACACGGCCAAACCCGGGCCTAGTACTATCTCTCTGTTCACTTGTGGCCTGGTAGAGAGACCAGTAATGAACACATACACAGCCAAATCCTGAAAAGTGCATGCTTAAGGTCCTGCCAACCACGGAAACTAGAGACTGTTTCCTCATCTGACTTTTCCTGTAAACAGCTAAAAACTTTGAGAGAATATACTGGGTCGTTTTCTAGGAACTAAGTTATCTGGTTCCCAAGGCTGTTGAGGAGATTCTTCCTGCTCTCTTTCCTATCAGAAATAATGAAATTAAACCTAATTAGTAACAATAATAACCACTAACTTTATTGTGGCCCTATGAGCTATCATTAAAAAAATTCTTAGGTAAATGAATCTTATCTAGAAAATTTCAGAGTTGCTGAGACAGGGTACACTTGTCTCCATCTACAGGGCAAAAAGGCAGTGGAGCAAGGGGGAATTATGGGATTTATGGAGGAGAGCTACATGCTGTTCCTCTTCCCGTGCCCTTTCCATAGCACCACCTCTGGGCTGTCATAGTCTTGGGCAGGATACTGAGCCAGATGAAAAAATCAGGTTAACTAAAGCACACTTTTATAATCCTACATGGCCTCTAAGTTACAGTAAGTAAGAATCTCAGATTTTCTAAGTTATTTGCACTTGTTTTGAAAGGAGATGCTATTCCTCCATTTTTAAAAAGAACCGAGAGAAAGGGAGGGTAAAGATTACTTGAAAGTTGCCCCAAAGTTCTGCTGCACAACAGGATCCACACCCCAGAATCCTAACCTACAGCTACTGTAAAAGACTTCTTCTTTGATCAGGTTCTTTCCTGCTATCAAGTAAGATACATTTCTAACAGAAGACAATAAAATGCAAGGCAAAATTAATCATATTTCATGTCAATTAAAAGCATGAGGTCTCAGTCTCTCCATACTTTAATTTTTACAGTTTTCTAAAAGCAGAAAGCATCAAATTTGACGGGATGAGGGAAGGGACAAAGGGAGTCTGCAGCCTCTCCAAAACCTACACTGGTATGCTTGTTCTGTAAACAAGTAATATCTATGAATCCTTTGAAAACTTATATCTCACTTCAGTCCACATACAGTATGACAATCTTTTTCAAGTTTTTCAAGTTCAAGGGATAGATAGCAGTATTCATCACAGTTCCCCATAGCAGACCTTAAATGCTTCACCTTAACACAAGATAAGTCTCAGAAATGTGCCATTTGCAGAAATTTGCTCTTGAAATAGTTTCTTTAGCAGCATTACATTACTATTGCACCTTTATTTCAGAAAAGCCATACCCTCCAGTCTGAAGTAAAGCTGGAAAGAATATTCTTTTTACTCCTAATTTGGCCTTCTTTTCAAAGGTCATTACAGTATGGTCCAGCCATGGAGTCACAATCAGTTTTATAACAAATCTGCATTTCCATTTAGTGAGCAGTGCAATTCAGCTCCACAGTCAGTCAAGGTGCACAGGGAGAAGAACATTTTTCAAGACCCTTGCATTCTTTGTCAGAGAAATTGGAAGAGAGCACACTCACTTAAGCACCATTAACATGCACTTAAAGACCACTAACATTTTTCTCTGAATGCTGATGCAAGAAAATAATAAAGATTTAATTGTCTTAATCAATCATGGGATGACCATCAGCTAGCACTACGAAATTGGCATAGAAAAAGGTGAATATTTACACTGTGTGGCAGATAGTACTGATAATACCTTATCTCAAAGTCTGTAGGGAGTTTAGCATGAACTGCAACTGAAGTGACAATAAACTGAGAGAAGGGCTACTATATACTTAAGGAATGAGATACAGCAAAATAAAGGTTAAGAAAAAATATAATTTTGTTCCATAAATATATCATAGAGGCACACATACAAAGTAAAACTAACTACTTAGTACAAAGAACAATATCCATACTAGCAGAGATATAAATACATCTGACCAGGAATGTCTAGCCTTCTAAGGCTAGAAATCAGACAAAATATTTTAAATCACCAGTATTAGTGGTCGGTTCTGTAGTATCTTTCTAAAAGGCAAAGTGAAATTTACCAGTTTTAAGAAATGATGTGATTAGTTTATTAAAACTATGACATGCTTTGTCTCCCTGTGATAGAAAGGAGCAGGGAGATGAAGCTATTTTCCTGCGACAGCCTTATCATAAAAGCAACCAGATCCTGCCTGGAGGACTGGATCCACTCTGCTGCTGTCAGGGAATTCCTTTAGGTTGCGAAGCAAGACATTTTAACAAAGCTTTTCTACAAATGCTCACATACTGCACTCACAAATCTATTCTTCATTTTAGGAGACCCAGTCTAGAGCTTCTGTGTTCAAGACTGTGAGGTGCAATTACAGCTGCAACTGAATCACAAGGATCTGGGCTTTGAACACAAAATACCTTTCAGTGCTAAGCACCTAGAAAATATAGGCACTAATTATCTCAAGGACAGTATCCAAAATAAGTGGTTGTATCTAGCTTTATACCTGGGCATCCAAGCTCCACATTACTACAATGGAGATGAATCTGAACACCTCAGAAAATGCTCTGCAACACAAGAAGAATTTTTGTGCAGGGCATATGAAAGGTGATGGTTAGAAAAAGCCTAGGGGAAAAAAGTGAAAAATGTGGATATGAGAACAGACTTTGCACAGCATGTACTGAATCAGGCTTGGGTCTGAACATTGACTAGCAAAGGGAAAAAAATAACTGTTGAATTGCTGTTCTTTCAGTGTGCACAGCTCCTCTGTGCTCTGAACAAGAGACAATCCAGGGGAAAACCCAGTGTGTGATTATGTAATTAAAGACTATATAGTGATGATGATTAAATACCAACATGAATGAGCTGGCTGCTGTTACTGTGTAGGGGTGGATGCAAATTATTTTTCTTTTCAAAATCTGCCTTGACTAACTGGGGAGAGGGATGAGAAACACCAGTTCTCTTCTGTATTACACAAGGCTTTGATTTCCCTTTGTAACTCTTACACTCCCTTCTCTTTTACTGTCCTTGAATATCTTATCTTTCTGGTTTTGAGAAATAATGCCTTCAAGAAATGTAGCTGAAACTTTATCTTTTAATTGTGTGTGCTTAGCCTTAACAGGGTAAAAAGAAAGGGATTAGTATACTATGAGTAAGGGGTTAGTATTCTGTGAGAAAGTGGTTCCTGTGAACACTGTTGCTCTTACCAAAATTCCTGTGAAGGCGTAGTGCTATCATTTCTTCTCTTTAACCTTTATTTTAAAAAATAGAAATAAATCTATATAAAAGCCATTTTCATGGCACGACATTCAAAGGATTTTAGTTGACAACTGAGTTGCCTGCAGGCTTGTAAAACTGTGTGTGGGGTTTTATTTTATTTACAAATTTAATTATTTAAGAAATAGAGCATTTGTCTGAGAATATGCTGGGTTTGGGCTGAGGAGGTAAAAATCTCTCTGAAAAGTGTATCTTATTTAACACAATCGATTGCAGGAGTGAAGAAAGATGTCAACAAGAACAAAGACAATGACACACATAAAACCACACAGACATACACACACAGGGCCAGAACTATGATAGTTAATCTATCCACACCTACTGCAGTGCACTCATTTATTTTCAATATCTCATTTTGATATCAGTTCAAATTTGAGTGAAGAAATAATGGTCTTACTTTCAGAGATGCTGAACACAAGATTCTTGGTGAACTCAGCGCCAGCTCTTGATGCTTTATCACACCAACTCGCTGATTTCATGTGTGTAGGATTCACTTGGAGAAACACATACATTATTTTGTATTCATTTAGTTAATTTGGATGATGATGTGCTGTTTTGTTTTGCCATATAGAGCTGCTTTAAAAAAAAAAATCAATTCCATCCCAATGTTCAGTATATCAATCTGTTTTTCGATAGAGTTGTCCAAACAGGCTTCTCAGTGACAGCTGAACATATTTCCAATGTTTATTTCTATTTTATGGTGTGAATTAGCCTTTGACAATGTAAAGGCTTTTTCAAGAAAAATTCTTCTGTCATAAAAATTTTTCTGGTTTTAATTAAAAATCCATTTCAATCACTTTGTTCAACCTGAGCCAGGGAAAAATAAATGCAGAAAGAATACAGGAAAAAAAGCACACAGTAAACTTGAACCACAAAAAGCTGACAACCCTCTTCTTAACTGTACCAAAGTGATAAAGGGCATAAAGGTTTACTCCACAGAGTGAGCTGCAAGAAATAAATTTACACTTTGGCAGAAGGATGCAGGGGACATGGATCAGGAAAGGAATACTTGATCAGGGGTCACAGAATGGGTGTATCTTTGTCAAGCAATCAGAGGCATCGGTGCTTTGGATGTTGGTACTGCACCATGATTGAGAGTGCAAACTGATTTTTATAATTAATTTTTCACCGTTCACATCAAAAACAAAGTCTAGTGATAAAATCCAAAGGTCCAAATCAATATAATGATACTTCCATTGTACCAACAGAAGAGACAAGGTGAGTATGAGAGAGCAGGGAAGAGCAAGGCAAAGGGATAAGCTCCAAACTTCAGCACCCTTCACCGGGATCACTCCTGGCTGGTCTCTTTTATTTTCTCCTCAGTACATGAGAAAAAGACAGCTAATGTAAACAGCAAGTAGAAGGACAGTGACCAGAATAGCAATTCATCAGACACAAGCCAAGTTGAGAGGTAGCAATTAAATTCATCCCACTAGTTTATATTTCATAACACAGGAAAATGGAATCCTTTTTCTTTGCTTTCCCTCCTTTGCCTTTTACTCATTTGTCTTGCACCTTGTTCCTTGAGATGTTTTTCTTTTGCAATCGCAAATATGCTTCCACTACTTCCCATTCCAGAGCACCTGGGGAAGATAAAGATATCTGTGCTACAAATTGACAAATCTGTCTGTTCAGTGAGCACTGCTACTGCCCGGTGAGCTGGGGCAATAAATCATTTTAGCAGATGAATTTGTCATCCAGTACAGTAACAGTATAAGAACAGCAGAGGCAAAAGGCCTCCAGGCAAAGGAATAGTAGCAAACCCTAAATTAAAATCTAAAAGGGAAAATTGCAACAATAAGGAGGATATTAGGAAAAATAAAATTTAAGAGTATGTAATCAGTATAATCCTTAAATGTGGTATGGCTGCAATTCAACTGACCCACATATTTTGGCTCATTCTAACCATTTATACTTGAAATGAGCTGAAGTGAAAGCCATAATGGGAGTGTAATGCACTTGCTTCCCCTCTCGACCATTTGATGGGCAGGTGTCAGTATTTGTTTCAATCTCCATGAGTTGAGTCAGTGTGAAATACTTCTCAGAGTCAGTCAAATTTGTGTTGACAGTTGCCAAGCTATTGGCCAATGCTCTGAGCCACAGCAAAACCCTGGTTAGTGTGCCCAGGGGTGGCTTTGCTTCACTTCAGCCATATGACAAGCAGGGCACTCCTCCCTGCGCCATCACCCAGCTGGGCCCCCATGCTGTGCTATGCCCTCTGTGCCCCATATGATGGACTGCTAAGGGCAGCTGCTTTTAGAGATGCCATTTCTCACTTGTGGTTTCAGAAGAGCTCTGTGGTTAATGCTTTTCACCACTTGGTTCTTTGCTGCAGAATTTCATTCCAAATGAAAGAGGGTGTCAAACATATAAAGTTATGTAAAGTGAAAGTTTCTGTAAACCCAGGGCCATAAAGCAAAAGATTGCAGTGGGGTTTCTGCAGTTACTTAGGCAGTTACTTCTCCAAACAAGGTAAAAAGCAAGTCTAATATATTAAACCATATTGTCTGAAATTAAGGCAGAAAAGCAGTGGTGAAAGTTGTCAATGGTTAAATCCTATCAGAAAACATGGAATTGTCATATTTCCCTTAAAGGATCAATACCTGATTGCTACTGACAAAAAACCTCCAAACTATCCAAGCCTAAGACAGGAAACAGAGCTAAAATATTTTTGTGTATTAGAAGATGTGCTAGTCATCACTGCAAAAGCCAACGTCAGAACAGAGAATATACAAGAAAAGCCTCATAGAAAGAAGAAAAAGTAAACAGCCTTTCTCTGCATAGACAATGTGACATCAAGTCTACAACACAAATGTCTTATGATCTGCTTCAGACTTCAATTCCTGTGACAAGCCTTAGCTGTAAAACTGCTCCAGAGATGCTGCAACAGAGACACCACAAATGTGCATCAATATGCAAACATCCATGCAAATGCACTTGTCATCAAGACTGCCTATACTAGTATGACAAAACAAAAATGTACATGGCAAAAACACAGGAAGGGAGCTGCTGACATCATGGAAGTTTCCCAAGCAACTGAAATCTCTGCCTCTTGAGGATGGGGATACACCGTATAAGATGCACAGAGTGGTTTTACAGCAGTGATTTTTCCTCAATGGTCAGCTGTGACACCATGGGCTCACACAGAATGATGCATGAGGGGCTGTTACTCTAGACTGGCTGACAGGCTGATAATTAGCTACCCAGATTAATTTACAATACCCTCTTTAGGCAGCCTTGAAGGAGAAACAGTGCCAGCTGCTGTAATTAAGAGAATTCCTTGTAATAAGTTTATTGAATTGGTCTTTGATATTTTTAGAAGTAGACTACAAAAAATTTAACCAATACAGGATTATGACACAGATTATCCTGTTAAAATGAAGGTGAATGTTGATTTTACTGAACAGAGAAATATGTGTATATGTGAGTATACTCTCTATATATGTGAGTGGGACAGAATCAGACATTTTGGAGGTTTTTATCTGAAGTACCTTGTGCTTCTAGGGAGGGTGGGGAAACTAAAAAAAAAAACCAAAAAAAAACCAAATAAAATTCCAAACCTAAAACCCCCAAGTATTTCTGTCTTGAAATCTAGAAACAGAAGTTACCCTTGGACACAGGACCACACACAACCTGTGTTCCATCCGTGCATACTAGGAGACAACCATACTGATAAAGCACACCTGAATTAGCTTATGCTTTTCACTAGAATAAGGGGACATGTTTGAGTCTTCACACCCCACTGCACACTTGGTTATTTACTACAGCTCAGGGCCACAGGACTAAGCAAGATACCTCCCCAGATCCTGAAACTCTGATTGCAGATTTCCAATAAGCACAGAGCAACTTCAAGAGTCAGAGTATGTCATGTGAGCCCCGCGTGTTGCTGCACGAGTGCTTCCACCTGTGAAAGCACATGGATGTGTGTAAAATGCACCT
Organism: Euphonia xanthogaster; assembly: GCA_034509185.1. NCBI lineage: Eukaryota > Metazoa > Chordata > Aves > Passeriformes > Fringillidae > Euphonia > Euphonia xanthogaster. Next base: position 17,351,072 of record JAYDZK010000001.1, on the reverse strand, counting down.
CCCTGCAGGTTGGCTGGTTGCTGTCAGCTAGTCCAGAGTACTTCAAGTCATCTCAGAATCTCAGTCATGGGTCTCAGCCCAAAGCACTGGTCTAGACTGCTGCTTCTGCTGAGAGGGAATTTCATATGTGCATATCCAAGCACATTTTAATCTACTCACTGGGTAGCACCAGCAGCTAATGCAGGAAATTAGGTAAGTTCTGCAGGTTGATCCAGACCAGCCTTTCAGCTGTACAGTTTAGAGTGCTTAACCTCACTGTTTCTGACCCCACCTCATATGCTGTAGTCATCAAAGTGAGAGCAGTACAGGTAAATCCTCAGCTCCTGCAATAGAGCAATAACTGAGCTTTGTACCATTTTATTTAAATGCTTTGAGACCCACAAAATCTGGAAAGTATCCTATGCTATTGCTCAAGATTACTTCTCTGACAATGAAATCCTGGCACTCCTATCATCAAAGCACTAAAATACACTATACCTCAGCAACACAGATGAGAAACACAGCTGTAAAAGAAATATACAAACAGTATTTGAACTGCTTGGAGGAAAAAACCCAATGTCACTGGCCTCTCTTCATCACTAAAATGCACTGAAATATTTTCTGCACAGTCTCTACCATATTATAGCACTAAAGGGTATAACTAGCAAAAAGCCTAAGGAAAATCACCAAAACTGCTTTTAGGCTATATAAATGAGCAATAGAATAATTTCCTAAAATGATTATCCACTAATGATAGCTTTGAGGTGATAAAACACGAAGTCAGTGCCAGATCACACTCTGGAATAACATGATAATTTCTTCTCTACCTAGGTAACTTGAACAATCACACCATTTATGATAATGACAATATAAACAACCTTATGTCTCCACACTAAATATTCCCTGTAGTTAGAAATGGGGGGGGCGGGGGGGGGGAGAGGGGGTTTATTCCACTTGCAGAAATGCTGAAAATATATGCAAGGTACATCTGTGCTCTTCATCCTACCTATCTAAAAAACAACATGCAACAGTTTGTGTGAAATTGACAGATACTAAACCACATCACTACATAATCATGTGATGATCAGATTTGTGCCCCAACTTAGGAATTCATGAGGGTAGGCAGCTGTGGGCCTCCCTATCTTCCAGGAATTGCATATGCATAAAAGATAATCACAGCTTTCAGTTATATTTTTATAAAGTTTCTATCCAATTTTCTGTCAGAGATAACCTTGAAAATGTAAAGGAAATAAAAATGATAGACAGATTGCTAGGTTTGAAAGGATTGAGAGCTATATTCAGTTTCAACCAGAAGGCTGGAAGTGAGAAACCCTAAAAACACACACCCGCATCCAAAGAACTCGATTAAACTTGATTTATATCAAAAACCCATGCACAAAAAAAATCCCAGCTCTCCCTTCAGATTATCTAAGAAAGCAAAGCAAGGAGACTTTTATCTGTCTAAAAAGAGGAAACTGCACCTATGACTAGTTGGAAAACAAGTGATCTGCATCTCATAGTGATGAGGAGGGTACATAGCAATCTTATTTTAGCCAGAAATGATGAGACAAGAGACTGTCTTGCAGACTCCTCCCAGTCTCAATTACTATACTGTTTCTCATGGCTTATCTCCCTTCTCCTTGAAGAGTTGCCCTATTTTCTTGACATCACCCAGCTTGAAAAATATTTCCCTTTTGTCTTCATATTTATGTGTCAGGGAGAAAACTGGGGAGAATGACAGAGAGCTATTTTCAAGTACATAAAGTGATGTTATAAAAAGAACAGGAATCAATTATTCCCCTTAATTAATGAGGACAGAAGAGGATGTAATGAACTTAAGCAGCATCAAGGGAAATTTAGGTCAAATATAGTTACTGCTTGAAGTTTCATAGAGTAAGAAGAGTTAGGCAAATGAACCAACCATCAAAGGAAGTTAAAGAGTTCTGATCAGTGGTACAGAGCCAAGGTTAGAAATTTCCCTGGGGGGCAACTGAGGAAAAATGAAGCTATTCCTATTCTCCCAATGGGAGGAAGGACAAGACGTTAAAGTTCTTCGTTGAACATTCACACTTCTTCTTCCCTCCATTGTTCTTGTCTCCTCATCAACTTCTTCCTCTATATTTTCATGTCATGTGAACTGTTCCTCATTGGACAGCCCATATTCTTTCTATGGTCCACAGGACTATTAGATCTAATATATACATTATATACTCACATGTATTTTACATTTTTATTAATTAGTGTTTTTTATTAAACATATTTTTTTCCAAGCCTCATGGATTTCTGTCATCAGGACTTCTAATAGCAAAGAAATCCAAGAAGTTTGTATGGTGGAGATCCCTCATTCTTACCATGCCTATAGACGGAATCTAGGTTGCACCCAGCACTTCTGAGGGTTCTGAAGTTAACTGAGAAATACTTATCATAGCTCTAAATTCTGCACACACAATCAGTGAGGTACTGATTACTCCTAAGGAGCTTACTGTTCAGACATGTCAGTGAAGACAAAGAAGCACAGAGCAATGGTGTAAGAAATCAAAGCAGGGAAATGACAATAAGACACGTAATCTCAATTAAGTGTCTGCATCATTAGAACACAGCAAACCAGTGGAGAGACTGAAGATTCTTCTACCCTGCTTGCTTCCACTCTGAAAACTGCAGGTCTAAATACTAAAGATGAAATACACTCATCACTGTGGGTTAATCTACTGCATAGTTACACAGCTACGATTGCACCTATTTCCCTGCTATAGCTTTAATTTAGCTAAAGAAAAGGGCTGCACAAGGGGTGGAATCCACTAACCATGAGACATACCTGTACTAATGTATTCCACAATGAAAATATCACTGATCCATTTCACCACTACTGTTGACATTGACTTGCTTACATATCCATCATCCTATCCACAATGACATTCTGCACTCAATTACAGCCTAGATTAAAGTACACATATATAGCCATATCTTACCCTTATTAACACAATAGTCCAAGGCCAGCCTAATGGTTGAAAGACCGTAGAATTCTGTCACAGTTGCCAGTCTCACTATACTTTTCCAAACTTGAAACTGAAATTCTGAATTTGTCCAACTACAGGACTCCTGTGACTATATACATTTATTTTTTAGAACAGAATTCTTCTATGAAACAGATCTTCATGCAACCAAGGGTCTAAGCTTCTGTTCCAAGAATGAGCAAATAATAAAGACATAAAGCAGTCATTGTAATCTTTCTTCTGCTTGTCCATGTTTAGGCTTTCAATGAAAATCCCTGAAAATTCCAAATTCAATAGAAGACCTTCATCAGGCAGAAACTGAACTCCCATCTTATGAGTTTAGAAAGAAAATATATTAATCAAGAATATGAGTCAACCCCTGATCGCAGTCCCCATTGATAGGGAGATTTTTTCAGTGTTCATATTAAATTAGGAAAATCTAGCTTAATAAAATAAAACTTAGAAAGCCATTCAGAAGCTCTGCATTGTGCAGTCAGGGAAGGGATTAGAAAGGATGTGCACCAAGTGACATTGTGTTATCTGTCTATGTTATCATTGTGGAAAAGGGCAAGGAGCTTTGAGAAAAGGAAGAAAGAATGGGAAATTTAAAGTAAATCTAAGAAACAATGATAGGCAAAGAGAGAAGACAGGTGGAGCGTGAACAGACATGAAAGAAGATTTTCCACAGGAAAAAAAAGGTGCACAAAGAATTTAAAACTGAAGTCAGAAGACTGAGCAGAGAAGTACCAACAGGTGAAAGAGCTGGAGAAAATTCATGCTGACAGCAACAGATCTCTCTAGCACAAAGGAGAAGCAATACCTTGTGAAAAGCCAATTTAGGCATCAGAAAGTGGCAGAAAGCAATTCCAAACTGCAGGTGAAGGCAAGTGCATCTGGACTGGCCCAGTTACTGTGGTAGGGACTGTATTGCAGAGAACAAAATCTGAGTCTCTCTCTATGCCAGTTATTGCTTTCCTAGAACAAAAGGGGAAATCTGTAAAGGAAGAAGGTATCACTGAAGTTGTGAAAACAGAAGCAATTATTATATTCAGGCAAATCGTAAGCAGTGGTAAAAAACTATCACCATGCTAGAAATATTTTAATTTAATCAGAGTGAATTCATGTTAAAACACATTACAGAAAAAAAATATTCCAGGGTCAAACACTGCTCTAGAAAATTAAAATATCTGAGAACTTTGAGTGTCTTCCAAGTTGTGTGACTGATATTAATTTTAAATGAATTTACAGCATGTTTGTCTCTGACAGCACAACTAGTGGTCATGCAGATGAATTTGAGGAAAAAAATAACAGATGTAACTCCCACTTGTGGATAATAACTTTGTTCAGGAAAAATTAAAACCACTACTTTTATGCAAATATTCCCAACACTTAACTTGTGGTCTGTACAGAACTTTTATTTCAGGATTCTGTGCAACGTAACACAGCAGCTGTGCCCAGTTTGCTTTGAGACCCTCAGGCTGGGTGCCAGGCATGGTACAGCTCGGGGAGTATGGGGTTAATCAGCTCTGCAAAAAAGTCCGAGGATTTGCTCCCAGTCAGGACACTGAGCTGACACAGCAACATTTCTATTACTCGACCCAGCTCATTCAAAGCTAGGTAAGCTGGGGTGTCTCTGCATGGTTTAAAGGCAATCAAAGTATTAGTTTGCCTAAGGAAAAATATTCTACAAAGTTTTCAAAGGAGGCAGCAAGAATATTTCTACATTTGGACTTACAGCTTAGTTCCTTCCTTAGCAATAGAGAAAAAATGGCATTTGGAAAACCAAATTTGAAGGCTTATTTTTAAAACTCCTTTTGCAGGAGAATGATAACTCGCTCCTTTAAACCCATGGAGCTACATATACAGCCAAATATACTTCTACATACTAGATATAATAATACCTATTATAGATATTTTTAAATATATCTTTCTTCATAGCTTTACTTCATCTATATTTAAAATAATCAGTTCACCCTGCTGTTTTAAGGGCCTCATGTCTAAAAATTCCTCTCAGCATTCCACGCTGTTGTTTTTCCAATAGACTCTACAATACATCCTCTCTTCCTTTTACTTGCTTTCTGTCATATGTTGGTATAAATAACAGCAACAAAACCAAACAGTTACAATCATTCTCACTACTTGAATTAAAAGTATTTATTGCAAAACATATGGTTCATCTGCCTCAGAAACAAAACTTCACAGGCTTTTCAAACCATAAATTAACATCAGCATCATTCTAGCACAATGAGCAGAAGTTTTCATACATGTAATCTTACCACTTAAAGCAGTTTCTAACTTACTGAAAGAGGAAATCTAAATTTCACAGCAGTTCCAAAACCTGGTGATAATAAAAATTCAAACAGTTTGGTTTCTCTGTTTTATTTGGATATAGCTCTTTTGGTTGAGGGTTTTTTTCCTCTGACTCAGCAAGCTTAGATCATAATTGCCTAGTGTTGAATTTGACTCCTGTTTGGCTATGACAATTTATTGTATGGGAAATAAAATTCTTGGTAAAGCAACATTCATTCTTCTATCTTGGAAAACATGTTTTCTTTCTTGCCTTCAATGAGCTTGCTACAAAACATAAATCTGTGCAGAAATGCAAAAGGAAGGAAAATATCAAAAGACATCTGGGTTATGAACACCAATCAGACCTACTTTCAACTCAGGTATAAAATTGTAGCTTCAAAACTCACAATTTGCTCTAAGAACATTGTTAAATATTTAAAAGGCGCCTTGTTCTACCATCGGATCAGAAAAGAGCAACAAAGCATTTTATCAGGCAACAGAGCCCCATTAATATTTTTTCTTCTGATTTCAAAAACATATTTTGTGTCACTCAATGGATGGAGAAACAGTGATAGAAAGTGCTGTCACTCTGCCAAAAGCACATACAGAACAAGACAAGTGAGAGCAATTAAATTTCTGATCAGGATAATAATTTAACTGCAGATCTAGAGACTATAATCATCTGGAACATTTGAGAAGCATAAAATATTACAAGGACTATGTTCCATAAATTATCATACACAACTTGTCACCTGAAGGTACTTCACCTGAAGGGGTGTAGCATTTTCCTATCACTCTGCCAGAGATGCTATTTCTTCTAACAACAAAGGCCTCAAGAAATAGAAGGTCACAGAGCATATAAAGAACTGTTTATGTATCTACTCCGAGCAATACAGAGAGAATTCCCAAATGCAGGGTCATCATTCCCCTACCTTCCTTCAGCAGGGCAGTGCCTTTATGGCCCAGACACTTGATTTACCAGGAAAGGAAAAAAAATGACCTAATGCTTTGAGTAATCCCTTGTCCCATTCATGTACAAGTGGACTGGATGTTGGTCTCCTCATAATACACTCAATTGACTCTTCAGCATGATGCAGATAAGGCAAGGTGGGTGTCCCATATTCAGCCACTGGACTATGTCATGCCCCTAACAACTCAAAGATTCAGCATAGTACCCAAAAACGCCAACAAAAGGCCAGCCCTTGAGAATTAAGGACACCTTTTTATTTACATTTCAGTACATCACAGACCTGGCTGCTTGCTTAGGAAAAAAGTAGTAAGTGATGATTTCTTCAGCCAAGAGAGAAAAAACATGGCTACTTGTTAATGCATCAGGTGCAGCTGCTTTATCACGATTCTGAGGCAAATAATTTGGGGTGACATTCATTTCAGGCTTTTTTAGCAGTCTAAAAAGTCAGGAGTGTAATCTAATCTATTCATTTAGCTCCACTTGAAAGTAAGTGAAGAAAGCCAGATGCCTCCAGCAGACAAGTCCTCTGCATCCTAAAGCAGTTGGATGGATTGTCCTCCACTAGCAAAGGAGAGGCACATCATCTGTTTAGCCTCAATATCTTTTAAATTGCTAGAGATAGGCAAGATGAATCCAAATGTCTGAAGGACATTTGTCAAGTTATTTATATCCCATGCTCTCACAGAAATCTTGCTTACTAAAGCTCTATTTTCTGATCTTAGAGAAACAAAGGGAACTTTAGGGACTCAAATTTGTTTTTAACGCTCACATATGCTGACTTTATGCATTGGCTGTCCACCTGCCAGATGAGGCCAGTTGCAAGAGGAGGTAACAAGGATAAGATTGGAGGACTCTGCCGTGATCTTCACATCTGAAAGCACTTTGGTTGCATATGGTGGTAGGAAGTGGTAAACTACCCTCAGGCTTGCCACAGCCCACTCCAGCAGTGAAGTGAAATACAGAAGACTCAGGGAGTTTGCAAATTCAGCCTGTCAGCTCAGTTCAGCAGTAGTGAGTGGTGATTTGCTGCTTGGAATCATCAGGCCATGCAGCTGGTTTCATATAAGTTTCAAAGGACAGCTTCCTTGTGTAAAACAATGCTGCTGCAACATGGGGACAGCTCACAATTTGAACTTGAGAGCTGTGGGTTTTTGGGCAGATCTTAGCAGGCATACTGAGAAAAACTGTTTATCACTTATTTTGATCTATTTTATGAATCTTTTCCAAGTAAATAGCATTTTTTTAAGCTTGGCTATTTCTACTTCTAAAAAGCACTTCCACCAATATTATGTGTTCAGGAACTCCATCATATTTTGCCAAAAGTGTGGTGTTTTTCTGCTGTATTATACAGCATGTGGATCTCAATCCAAACTCAGTGAAAGGCAGCAGCTCACTGCATTTTTCATCATAATACTGTGTGACAAATGCACTTATCCTGCCTTCTGAGTAACAAGGCCTATTTCAAATTTTTAAAAATTACTGTCACTACAATTTACATTTAACAATGTCTTTCTTGGCTAGTACTGGGAAAACACTGCAAGGAGATTTCACAAACATTAATTTGACTAAAAGCACACATTTGCTTTGACAGCATTTGCAAGGGTCATTGTTTGACTTACTCAGATATTCAGGCTGTATTTTTTTTTCTTTTATTTTTTCTTTTTTTTCTTTGTGAAGTCACTCATGGGAAAGCTATACCTGGGCAAACAGATAAGAAGGTTTATGAAATAACTCTTCACATAGCCATGAAGCCTCTCATTCTCCTCCCTGATGAAAAAAGGTTTACAGAATCATGGAATGGTTTGAGTTGAAAGGAACCTTAAATATCATCTAGTTTCAACCTCCCTGCCATGGGCAGAGACACCTTCCATTAGACCAGGCTTCTCGAAACTTCATCTGACCTGGCCTTGAACACTTCCAGGAATGGGGCATCCATGACTTCTCTAGACAACCTGTTTCTATGCCTCACCACCCAAAGTAAAAAGATTCTCCCTAATACCTAAACTAAACCTCCTCTCTTTCAATTTAAAGCCCTTGTCCTTTCGCTACATGCCCTTGGAAAAAGTCCCTCTCCATCTTTCTTGTAGGCCCCCTTCAGGTACTGCAAGGCTGCTTCAAGATTTCCCCAGAGCCTTCTCTTCTCCAGGCTGAACAGCCCCAACTCACTCTCCTCACAGGAGGGGTGCTCCAGCCCTCTGATCATCTTCATGGCTCTCTTCTGGACTCACTCCAATGTGTCCACACCTTTCTTACGTTTGGGGCTCAGAGCCTGACTCACCACTCCAGGTGGGGTTTCACAAGAGCAGAGCAGAGGGTGACTTGTGGTCTCGACTTGTGGTCACTCTTCTTTTGATGCAGCCCAGGATAGCTTTGGCTTTCTGGGCTTCAAGAGCACATTGTTGCATCATGCTGAACTTCTCATCTGCCAACACCCCCACAGCCTTCTCCTCAGAGCTGCTGTGAATCCATTCCTCACCCAATTTATGCTTGGGATTGCCCTGACTCACGTGCAGCACCTTGTCCTTGGCCGTGTTGAAGTTCATGGCCTCCCAAAATCCCTCTGGATGGCCTCCCTTCCCTCCAGCCTGTCAAGCACCGCTTTCTGTGGTCAGCAAACCTGATGAAGCTGCAATCAATCCCACTGTGCACACTCCCAGCCAAGGTGCTAAACAGTGCCAGACCTGACACCAGCCCCTGAGGAACACCACTCATCAATGGGCTCTACTTGGACATCAGGCCCTTGACCACAACTCCGCAACAGTGGCCATCCAGACAATTCCTTAACCACTGAATGGTCCAGCTATCAAATCCACCTCTCTCCAGCTTTGAGACAAGGATGTCATGTGGGACAGTGTCAGAGGTTTTGCAGAAGTGCAGGTACATGCTGTCAGCTGTTCTTCCCTTTCTGACCAATGCTGAAACCCTGTCAGAGAAGGCCACCAAATTTCTTAGGTACAATTTACCCTTAATAGAGTCCCAGTCATCTCTCACCAAACAACTCTTAAATTTCCATGTGCCTTAGCGTAGTTTCTAGGAGGATAAGCTTTGTGATCTTGCTAGGAAACAGCAAGGTGAGACTGACCTGCCTGTGAGTTTCCCAGGTTTTCCTTTTTTCTCTTTTTAAAACTGGGGGTTCAGTTTCTCCATTTCTAGTCAGTGAGAACTTCAGTGGACTGCCACAACTTTTCAAATATGATGGATAGCAGCTTAACCACTTCATCCATCAGTTCCCTCAGAACTCAGGATACTCAGACATCAAATCAGCAAAAAAAACCCCAATTCTGTATGACAAAAAATAGAGATCATCAAGTAGTTACACAAGCTTGTAAAAGAAAATAGTATAATAACCCCTTCAAAGAACTACTTAGCCATTTGTCTGAAAGGGCTTTAAAATTAAGTTCCAATCTGCTTTAGTTAAGCACAAATTATTGAACTCAGTATGGGAGAAATTAGATGAATTCCTACTATATCTGCATCATAAAAAAGATTAGAGTAGATGATCTAATAGTCCCTTTCTGCCTAAAACCCTATCAATAAAAAGGAAAAGATGCTGCACTATTTACATTTTCAGCAAATATAGAAAATAAGCAATAGAAAGTAGGTTATTTTTCCCCTCAGTCAAAAGAACACTAAAAAGAACATTCAGATTTCTTGATTCCCACTGTAAAAAAACCTTATATAATTATAATTTTACAAAGAAAGAGAGGAAAAAAAGGGTCCAGAAAGGCACTCACACAATGCATTTGCTGAGCAATTTTGAATAATGAACGAATTAGTGGGGAAAACCTGTTCGTGGATAATTCATAAACAGAAAAGAAGATGACATTGATCAAATAAATTATTTGCTGTAAATAGTTCATTCAGCTCTGGCTTCAACACATGTTACCTATTAAATCAAACAGAGCCCAACACCACAGCAATTATTTAGAAAGTAGAATCTGGCCACTTGCAAACCTGTCCAGATTGCTTAAATTGTTTCTTTTATAGTTGATATATCATCTTTGCCCTCTCTCAGTTAGGCCACTCTTGACTATCTAAAATACCACTCAACATTTTTCAGCTCTTTAAGCACATTTTTGAAATTTTAAAAAGCAATATTTTCCTGATACAACTGACCTAGGTAAAAAATTTTATTTTCTTTGCTAGGACTTGTTATGGATGCAGGCCTCAGAAGATGCAAGTCTTGACATTATAGGTAAATCCATTTCCAGTTTCTTGTTTAATCTTCTGCTTTTTTCCCTAAAATGTCTAGATGCACATTTAGGTTTATATCCTGTAAATCAGGTCTGCCTTTTCTTTTCCACAGTTCAAGCAATTATTTGTATTAATATTGGGTTTCATTTCATTGAATTCAATAAATTCTGAATAATAATTTCTGCTTGATTAATTTCAGCCTCTAATTTACAGACCAATCAATTCTCTCCTGTGCTCTTTATCTCAAGACTTATTTCCTATATATTGTAATTCGGGTCACTTCTCCACAAATTGAATTATCTGTTTTGCAGTCTACTTCTGTCAATAAATATGAGCCATTTCACTTGTTACCCTTTCATATTGTAACAGGATGGCAACAGAAGCAATCCAGATTTGTGAGTATAAGCACAAAACTTTTTAGAGCTTCAGGCATGAGCCAGCTTTGCTCTGTCAGCAAAGAGAAACACAGCCCCCTGTCCTGTGAACATTCATCCCAATAAATTAAGGTCAAAGGGCCAGTGAGACTCCACAAATTGTCTGAAAATTGTGCCAGACTCTATGACATTTTTATCCTTAAGTATTCAAGACCTCCATGAAGAAAGCTTCCTGCTTCCATATGGATCCCACCTGATCTTCACAATGTTCCTGGAATCACTAAAGATCTGTAGATGCTTTTATTTATTGTATTCTGCCAGATGGGCTTCACCATCTTCCTGGATATTTTCTAGTTCACGTTCTCACCTTCATCTAGATGTTTGGTTTCTCTGACTTTCCTCATTCTCATTACATGTGAATGTCCTTTCAAAGGTGTCTATCATCCTGTGAGGCAATTTCCTTCAGTCTTAGATGAAGACTTTCTAGGAGAGTTACATTGCTGCACCATATGGGTAGGACCAATTTGCTGGGAAAGCAAGGGCTAGTAATCAAAACAGGTAAATGTACAGACCAAATAACTCTGCCCTGAGTTCTCTCCAGTGCAAACAAGGCTTTGCCTTGATAAAAGCTGTTAGCATCACAGGCATTATGATTTGATATGGGCTGTTCTGAATAAAAAAATTATTTTCTATATTGTTTCTCATATTTAAAAAACATTTTATTCATTGCAGTCATACTTGAAAGTAAATTTCCAAAATATTTATTCCTCTAAGTATATTTTTGTAAGAGCTCATATACACGCACACACAAGAAGTACATAACACATCTTGGAAACTGCTTCTTCCTTTTACTTTACTTGCTTGCTAACAGAAAAATCCAGATTCCACATATGGAAATGAACATGATTTTTCCTTATGGTACAATTTGATGGAGTTGAAGGAATTCTTTAATTAACAAAAAAAAAAAAAACCAAAAAACCAAAAAAAACCAGGTTCACATCATGCAGACGAGAAGCTCTATCTGAGAAGGTGAGATTGCTCCATTGTATTACTGACTGCACCCATCTGAACAATGAGACAGGTATCAGAAAGGCAAGTGCAAGATCCTGACCAGGCTCAGCTTTTCAGTGAAGATTTAAGGGCTAAAATTTATAGCAGGCTGAACATGTTACTGCTATGTCCTTTAGCATATGCACAGTTCAGAAATCAGTGCAACTTCTGTGTCTACAAGTCCGTGGTGAGTTCCAGAGGTGATGACTCAACATTTTCCTGAACTAAACTCCAGGAGAGGATGAAAAGGGAGTAGGATGGGGGAGGAGCTGGGCAGCGCACAGAAAAATTCTTCCCAAGTATGAGGGGGTAGCATAACCATAAAAAACCAAAATTGTAAGAAGAAATATGCTCAAGGCTGCACATTCTCAGAACAGAGAGCTGGGGGTTATTTTGCCGTACAGAAGTAAACCTGAAGATCCGTGGCACTCAGTAGTTATTGAGGTGCCAATAAGGATGCAGCAGAGAAAGGAAAAGGAGCAGAGGAATAAAGTGGACAGAAAAGGTGGCCAAACAGACAAGACAGGCAGAAGAACAGCAAGCAGGCTTGAGATGACATGGTTAGGGACAGCAAGAGGAGACATCCTTAATCAGCTTAAGCATAGATAAAGAGAGGGACAAGTGCTTTGAGAGCAAAGGTCAGATCAGTGGATCTCAAAGCACACACCAACTCATTAATTAAACAGTTCCATACCCCTGGAATCTGGGTACATAAACTTGATAGCCTTTACAAAAATCACTAAAGGTTGACAGAGAGTGGTTCAGTGACTTTCCATAAGGTCATTGAGCTGGGAACAAAACTCAGGCAGTACAAATCATCCAGCAGCTGCTTCCAGCACCAGCTTGTCCTTTGTGCTTTTGGAAAAAGAGAATTCACTTTATGAGTCCAACTGTAGTTATGATCATTCTGGCAATAAATAACCATTCAAAAACTTTTTTTTGAGTGTTCAGCTGCAATAAATGTAACACAAAAGGGCATTTTTACAGTTAGCAAAGACTATCTTATAACAAACTGGAGGCAGAGCTAGAAGATAACTAGTCAATGGCATCATTTACAAGTAAGACAGATGATAATTAAGTCACAGGTTCTGCAAAACTTTCAACTATTCATCTCAGAAGAATAGAATTTAGAAGAAAAATTGAAAAAGAAAAACAACGAAAAGTTCCTCATTTGGTCCAACCAGAGAAAAATAATTAGTAGAAATAATGTCTTCTCATATGACAAGTTTTTCCAACTTTTCAAATTATAGTATGAAAAAAATATTTTTTCTATATCAATTATAAGGTAACTCATTATGCTGCAACCTTGTCAATCAGCTCTTGTAGATCAACAGATCCTTTTGAAGTCCTAATCAAAGTCCTGATCACAAATTCAAATCCAATTATAGTTCAGAAATGAACCCCTTTTTTTTGAGTGCAGTTTACTCCAAGGACTATCCTGGACTCAGGAGTTTAGGTTACAGTCTTGAATAAATGCAAAGTAAAGGGCACAAAACAAAACAGATTATATGTGATTTATATACATGGAATTAATTTATCTGTAATCATTCTTGGGGTTTTTTTTAAAATCTTAGCTGTTTTGATTCTTTTTTTTCAGAAACCTAAATTTTCTAATTTTTCTTTATCTTCTTTTACTAGGTAGCATTTAAAGTCCTGCGAATAATACAGTATGGCAAAGAAAAAATGTGTTTTTTCTCCATGACAGAACTGCTCCTGTCCCAAAGAAGAAGGTGGAATTAAGGTTGAGCTGGTTTGGATTATTTTGTTGGGGATAGGTGTGTGGGTGTGGTGGGGTATTTAAAAATGTGAGAGTCTAGGCCTCAACCAAATTAGTAGGATTTAATCTCAACTGCATTCTTAACATTGCAATAAAGTGTATTCCTGATTTTCTTTTTTAATGTAAGTGGTCTGCACATGATTTCTATGTTTAGTTTTTTCTTTTTTTGGAAATTTGTCCTACCTCCCCCCACCCAAATAGAACATCAGTTAGTTCCAGAGACTAGCTGGGTAAATAATATTTGTTTCAGATTTTTTTTTTTAAATTTTAAATTTATGAGCTCTAGAGTTTCATTGTACATCTCCTTGTACACAAGTCTATTCAGGAAGGGATGGTTTTCAATTTAATTTCAAGCAGAACCCCACAAAATAATTTATCTTTTTTACAATATATATTTTGTAGCACTGAAGGTTCACTTTCTCTTGAGTACAAAAAAAAGAACCCAAAAAACCCCACATCTGCATTGACCAAAAAATATTCAAAAAAGTCATGGACTTCAAATAACATTTGGGGAGTGGCTTCAAAATATCATCCTTTGGATCTGGTCCCATTTCTAATCTTTCACAGAGTTAAAAAGACTAATGCATCCTTAAGGTATGTGTGAAGCTGAAAGACAATATTGCCCTTGCTCAAAGGACTTTTAAGAAGTTACTATTTGATTAGCTTAGCCAGTTCTGATTACTGGATCCAGAGTAGATAAAGATATTCCAGATGCTCAGCCACCTATTCAGCCACACACCTATTCCCTGGATCTTAACTCTTTTATAGGAGCACAGACACAAAATACACAATGGATCTCCAAACTTAAAAAAGTGTAGGTCTTCGTTGACCAGGGGGAAGTAAAATGCCAGCACCCAGGTAATCTTAATGGCTCATGTAGTCACACAACAATTGTTTCCCTGGTATTATCTAGCAGCATTCTTATGCAAAATACAAAATAATTTAGAAAATAACATTAGGTAAATACAGTAGTTGCCTACTTATACCAGGATTTCCCTGTCTGGAGGCCAGATAGATAAGAAAATCCACAGCTTTCCCAAGAATGTGAAAAAGGACAAAATTCCTCCTATTCTACCTAGGAAATTATTTCTGTTTCTTTCTCAGTAAAGCAACACACAATGTAATTTATCAAAACATGGAAAAATAACACAGAGAAGCTCAATATAGCGAATACATTTTTTTCATGTACCCTTATTTGGTAATCTTTAACATATTGTTTCCTGCCCTACTTCTTCAAAAGTAATTCTTTTTAAGGTCTTTCCCTCCCTTTTAAAAAGTGGTTAAATGTTTCCTTAAATCTAGATGTTACGAGGCTCCAAAAATCTCAAAAAGACTTAAACATGTGTCTAAATTTAAACACAAGACTTTAGGTTTATATAAATTGTTTATATAAAAGACTGTAATCTACACAGAAAATGTTCACTGCATTGAGTATACCTTTATTTTTTCCTCTACAAAAGCCTTTATTTCAAAAGGCATCGGAAATACACTCTATGTAGTATGCAGTTAAAGTGGGGTTTTGTCCTGGTGTACCCAACCTGCTTCTATTTTTTCCTCAAACTCACTCTTCCAGCATTCTGCTCTTCTTCAAACACTTCAAATGCATTAATCAAGCTGTCAGATTCACTTTAATACTTTTTCCAGGACAATTCCGATCTTAATTCTGGCCTGCAATACTTTTAAGTCATCCAATACAATACACAGAGCATTTGTAATCATTTTATGGTTTTTCACCTTCCACTATGTTACAAAAAATAGCCCATTAATCATGTCAATCAAGTTTGTGTGTATGTTTCTCAAAGCTTTTTTCCAATCCCTTTGGAAACTCCTTCAGTATTTATTAGCATGCAAACACACTTGCATAAATAGAAGTGATTTAAAATCTCTATGCAAAAGAAGATCCCAATGTTTCAACGTCTGATTTTGTCCTAAAATGGAGACAAGAGTATTTGCTTCCTCAAATCCAAGAGTCTGAAAAGCATGTCAAGGCAAACTGAATTTTCCATATGAGGTTAGGAACCACATGCCCCCTCTACTCCTGTGGTCCTGATCCTTGGTGCATTCCACACATCCCAGAAAGCACACACAGATGCAGCAATGCCTAGGGAGAGAGAAGGAGGAAAGAGGTGCATGCTCCTTTCTGTTCCTCATCTAAAAAGGAGAATAATAAGGACCATAACCACTACTTCAAGTGGTGGAATTTCAAGGTAGAAAAATTAATTTTGATGGTTTGCTTGTTTTTTGAGTTGTTTTTGTTGTTGAAGATGGGTTAGTTGTTAAAAGAATGAAGCAGTTTCTGTTCAGATTAAATACAGCAAAGAGTATAGCATTTTACTTCAGCTTTACCAGAAATTATTTTTTAAAGATCAGTGAAATAAATGTAAGATCAAATTGTTTTTCATGTGGAGGATTGCAAAATATTTTTGCCACCAAAAGAACTACAAAACTCTGGGTAGAATTTTAACCTCACTAGGTATCTCTTGATAATCACAAAAATTTTCTGGCATTTACAGAATAACTGAGAAAGCGTGCTGAAATCTTATTTGTATTTCACAAGACATTCTGTCAGTTCTGAGGAGCCTGCCTGAACAAACTTGGGACAAGGAGGGAACAGCACATTTTCACCTTGTTTGGAGATCTGCTTGGGAGCTGGGACTTGGACTTTTACACGTGACTGATGACATGCAATGACTACTCTGGGAGGCTCAGCTGTGAAGAGAATGTAGGAGGTCAGTACTGAGTAACTCCTCAGTAATGTCAGTCTCCTTTCAGGTATTTCCATGCAGTGTCTGAAACACAGGACATCCAATCCACCATAGTGACACAAATCTTGGCTAATGGCCCATGACACCCTCCCAAAACTGTTTTCTAAGGTACTCATGTATGACTACAAGAAGCAGTAGTAGAAGTTTGCAGCAACCTGCAAAAGATTTCAGACTTGAATATAAAGGCACAAGAGGGCAAAAAGAACAGAGGAACAGCCTGAGGGAAGGGGCACAGGAGCTCAGGTAATCTTTAACATATTTTTATGTTAAAAAGGAGCTCAGGGTCACCAGCACTGTCAGGCTCAAGTTCCCTTAGGCCAAACCAACAGCCTATGTTGATTCTGAACTTGAGGAAAACTGACAGCCCAGGAGCTAGACCACAAAAACCACTACATTTATATTTATCCTAAATTTTCATTGTCATCCTAAATTTTACATTGTCATCTTTCATTTTCAATCACATGCTAAATAAACCCTGTGCTGCATGAGAACACTGAAAGTGCCAATTGAAAGACTGGGGTTTTTTTCCCCCTAAGAGATCTAAGGCACAAAAATGAGCCTATGAGCCTACCTGTATATTTCCTAGAGAAGAAGTTGCTCTTCTTTACTAATACGGACAGATCAGATAAGGCTATGTCTCCAAAGGAGCAACAAGAAGTCCTCACAGGCTGAACGAAAAGCTCACTGCTTAATACACTTAATACACTGCTCAAGGCCACCTGAGGACTTTGTGGGGATAGTTATATATTTGCCTCTGTGTCTTTCCAAAGGCATGGTATAGGCATCCCGTTCCAGTAGTTCTGCTATGTTCAATTGGGCTATGCAAGGAAACTGCAGGAGATTTCCAAAAAGTGTCACACAGGTGCTGGCATGAGTGTGCAGCTGGTGGTCAGCATGGAGAGGCTGAAGTCCAGGTGAGGACCAGCTGATCTGCAGCCAGGGTCCATGACAGGGCCAGTGCAGGCATCTGGCACTGTGGGAGGGGTACAACTCACAGTCTCAGTTCGGCTCCTTCATGTAAAGCAGAAAGACCTGTGCTGTTCTCACAGCAGTGAGATCAACAACACCACCAATGCTGGCAATGCATCTAAGGGCTCTCACCACTCTGTTTAGTGAAACCTCTTTTAAGCAAGCTGCAGTCTTAAGTGTGGTGGTGTTCGCAGGGGTCCCAGGATGAGAGAAGAGATGAGAATCTGACTCCGTGTTTCAGAAGGCTGATTTATTATTTTATGAGATATATTATATTAAAAACTATACTAAAAGAATAGAAGAAGGGATTTCATCAGAAGGCTTGCAAGCAAAGGGCAAGAATGGAATGGAATGATAACAAAAGCTCGTGACTCTCAGAGAGTCTGAGCCAGCTGGACTGTGATTGGCCATTAATTAGAAACAACCAACATGGAGCAATCAAAGATGCACCTGTTGCATTCCACAGCAGCAGGTAATCATTGTTTACATTTTGTTCCTGAGGCCTCTCAGCTTCTCAGGAGAAAAAATCCTAAGGAAAGGATTTTTCATAAAGTGTCTGTGGCACTCTGGAGCTCGTCTGGTCCGACCCCTGCCCCACTCAGTTTGGGCCACCTACAGCAGTTGCTCAGGACCATGCTCGGGTAGGGTCTGAATATCCCCAAGGAAGGAGACTCCACCACCTCTCTGCACAACCCATGCCAAGGCATGGCCACCCTCACAGAAAAAATGTCTTTTCTTATGTTCAGAGGGAACCTGATACGTTTCCATTTGTACCCATCACCTCCTGTCCTGCCACTAGGCACCACGGAGAAGATCCTGGTTCTTTCCTTTTTGCTCCCTCCCTCCCTTCAGGTGTTTGTACACATTGATAAGTTCCTCCTTGAAGCTTCTCTTCTCTGAGCTGAACAGTCCCAGCTGTCCCAGTCTTTCTTCATAGGGAAGGTGCTCCAGCAGCTTACTCATTTTTGCAGCTCTTGGCTGCCCTTGTTCCAGTAGCTCCATCTCTCTCTCTTGTGCTGGGGAGCCCAGAACTGGATAAACATCTATGAATAGCTGAGGGAAAAAAAGATATAATAATTACAAAAACAAAATAACTTCCCTTAGATTTAGAGATTTCAGGAGTCTCCTGGTTAGTTTACCAAGGAGAAAGTTAAGGGAGAAGCTTGATCACGATTTTCAGGGACCAAGACATGGAAAGCAATGCAACTTAAGTAATTGTCACTTCATCAGACAAGAGTGAAACAAGGCCAAATGACCCAATTTGAGAGGGAACAGAAGAGAAATGAAGTGCAGTGCAATTAGTTGTTTAACAATGGCAACAATTAGCTGCTGGGAAATTTACCAAGTATTCTGGCTGATTCTCTGTATTTGGTGATTAAATCAAGATCAGATTTTTTGTCTCCTTTGAAGTCTTGTCCCAGTATATATAAAAATTCCTCTGGCCTGTGTGATGCAATAAGTCAGACAAAAAATTATCACAACAGTCCCTTCTGGCTCTATCATCTACTGTTTTATATGAGAAGACATTTGCTCTTCTGATGATTAGGCAATTAAAATTGCAAAACAACAGAAAATTCCTAAAATTCAGCAGGATTGAATGCCTTGAGTTAGTCTTTGCCTCAGTCTCAGAACAAAATTCTGAACACAAAACACCACTGGACTTGTCTCTAAAACAACCGAGAAACAAGACAGAGAAGAATTTGGTAGTTTAAATGCTGGCTTGGTGTACCCTGCCTATCTCAGCTGTGTGCTAATCAGCAGTAGCACCTGTGTGCCAGACACAGGCTGATAAAATCTCCATGCTGCTGATCATGATCAAGTGTGGCAGCCAGATTTGTTTATAAAAACTGAAGCTTAAAGGAAAGCTGTTAAGGGGTTCTTTGTCCTAGCAAAACTGCTCAGAGCAAAAAAGCCTGCATTTACCCTGGAGAGGAGTCCTTTAAGAAAAAGTCCTTGAACTTAGCTAGGAGCTGGAACACATTGACTGGCGTAGGTCAGGTTGCTGCAGCAATTATGTGTTTGGATTCTGGAGCCAGCCTACCAGATGTACCAAGGAAGAGCAACTTTTCTGAAACAGCCTTGATAATATGTTTCTGAGGGAGACAACTCCTTGGAAGCAAAGTGCTCTGATGCCATTTATGAAGGTGCACCACAAAAAGACAGGGAGGCATTAGAAGAGAAAACACAACATATGTTAATCATCCACAGTTGAACCACTTTTCTGTATAGCTAGGAAATGAATAATTTTGTGTAATGCTACGCACAAGACTGTGACTCTTTGTAGATAGTCCTTGAACTTAAACAATAAAGAAAGCAGCATGCTGCTTGTCATTCTATTGCAGCCCTCATGAGAGCCAAAATAAGCTTTAGGAAAGTTCATGTCTAATTTTCAGACTTGGCTGCTCTAAAGACATCAAGGAGCCTGAAGAATTTCCATACAGATGAGTCATCCTTACTAACTTCATGTTATTTCTCAGACCAGACCTGAAATCCAGCCCAGATCCAGAACCATAGCACTGTGGGAAGATTTGGATGGCACATAACTGGAGTCCTGGCCATCGAGAACATGCCACCTCCTAAGCAGACACCCAAATAAGAAGTTCCAGAGAGGACATGGATTTATTTGGCAGGCATGGAGTGTAACGTCCCCATAGCTATGGGCAAGCTCATGGACAAAGCCAGTGTTTTTCCTACTAGAGGATGATAGAAGAGAGTGGGGGCTGAACATCTCCTCCTGCTTGCACACCATTTCATGCTTGCAGGTGATACAGATATGGTCCACTGGCTGCTCAGGTACCATGGCTGCTGGAAGACTCAAAAGCTAGTCAGGAGGATACCATATAAACCCATGAACAGATTTTTATCTTTTTTATTTGGTGCATATCACCATACACTGTGGGTGGAGGCAGTGCATTGCCAAGGAAAGTTCTCCCTCCTTCACCAAGGCTGGAGCTACATCCCTTTTTTGACAGGCAACATTTTAGCTCATTTGCTATAGCTGAATAACTTAAAAAATAATGTAACAGAATAAGAAATTTAAATTTAAGCTCTGTGTGTTTATAAGCCAAGCAAATAGCAGTATTATTTATTGTGTCCCCAAACCCCTCATAATCAGCACACAGACAGCTGTATCTAAGTCCTTTCTCTTCACACACATACCATCAACTCTTCTCTCTCCTGCTCTGGGCTTGTTATGCCTGATCCATTTTATCTGCTGGAAATTTTTGAAAAGGAAAGCTTGAAAAATACTAGAATTTTAAAAAAATCACTCATATACTTTCCTCACTTAATAGAGAAAAACCAAGCAACGAGGGAAATTCACACACCCATCCTAAAAACTGTCAGCAGAAGAAGCTCTTAGCTTGGCAGAGGTAGTCTGCATATAAATGCAGGATTTCTGAGACCACCCCAGTGTGTGTATGCACACGTGTATATCAGCTGAAAAAATTCAGCTGTGCCTCCCCGCTGTCCCAAAGCAGATCTGGCCCTTGGTGCATGGCCACCACACACCATCCCCCAAACAGGGCAGCAGTGTGGCAGAAGAAATTCCAGATTTGTCCTGGAAAATGGGAGAAACGTTCCAAAAGGGTGAAGGATATAGTGGTGCCAAACACACAAAGTATGAGACGCAGGCAGGAACATGTCAGCTGGGGAGGAGCTGCTGAACGGCATTTTGGAACAGGGTGGGCTGGGGCACATGCCACTCACAAGGACAGCACAAGTCCATGATGCCTGGCTGGCACAGGAAAGGTGGACATTATAGAAAGGTACATGAGCACAGTCACACACTTGTCAGACTGCTGCTGTGTACTACTGGAAAGCATTGGTTTGAAGGCAAATAGAGACCAACTGGGCACAACATAGGAGCACCACAAGTGGCCTCAAAAACATCCTCCAACTGCAGGTCACAAGCTGTGTCCCCTGAGAAAGAAAACACTGGTAGAGGAAGGAGAAGCAACAGCGGTCTTGAGTTCATGAAGGTGAAAAAGAAAGGGAACAGGTGGTTCTCCATGTCTGAAGGAGATCAAACAAGAGGAAACAAATTTAAATTATGCAAGAAAAATAGCTAAATAAGCAACCAGAAAACTCTGGGGGGGGATGTCTTTAAGACAAATTCCTCTGAGTTCAAGGCCAGATTGGATAGGACTTTGAGCAATCTGGTCTAGAGGAAGGTGTCCCTGCACAGGGCAGGGGGAGGGAACCAGATGATCTTTAAGGTCCCTTTCCCAAACCATTCTATCCTTCTATGAAGAACATCCCATCCTGAGGTTATCTACCTCAACAATTACAACATTCAGAAAGCACAGAAAATGTAAAACACAGATATACACACATAGGAAATACAAATAGGTATGATGGTGATGTAAAGCCTTGGCTGACGTCTGGAAAAGACAAGTGGCCTGAAGTCTCACTCAGCATTATTTTTGTGAGGACCAGAGGTCAAATTCATAAGCTTCAAAGGGCATTCAGATGAACTGAGTTAATTTTCAGGGGGATTTGGATGCAAAACTCTTTCCACATAAAATCTCAAATCCTTCCCCCTCTGATTTTCCTTTCCCCCTCTAATAGGTTTTGCCTATGAATGCTGATAGTGCAGAGACAGCACCTAAAATAATCTGAGGTGCACACACTCCTAGTAGGTACAGATAACTGAGGGTACCCAGTATATTTGCAGAAAGCCTGTGACACACTAGGGAATAGTCATGTCAAACCAAGACCTTCTCTCCATTTCTGTGTGGAGTCTTGGCTGACACCCAGTTCAGACAGAGTAGCTGAAAGTCATTTCTCTCTGATGTTTTTTAAAAGCCTAAATGCAATGAAATACTAGTGTGAGTCCATTTCCCAATGAGCAAAAGTGTCAAAAAGCCACCATCAGATCTGGATCTAATTGGCACTCCCAGTAGGGAAGCATGGAAGGAAACAGCGAGACACAATGCCCTGCCTCCTGTGGTACTTGTTACAAAACTTCCCGCAGCAGTTCTTCCAACTTTTGGGGCACTGAGTTTCATTCCTTTCCCACCCACATCAAACCCCCCATGCTCTATTATAGTTAACCAGACGCCTTGCTGACATTTCTACCTCTTTATCCCTCCTGGCTTTTGCTGCCAGTGCACAGTTGTCGCTGTATGAAAAGTCACACCCTGGATCCATATTCTTGACTGATTAAATGCAACTTAAAATGCTTGACCCCATGCCAGGCCCATGACCATTCTGGACTCAAAACTGCAATGGTTGCATTTAAATATATTTATCCTCTTTGCTATCAACAGAATATGACTCAGTTGAGTACAGAGTTATAGGGTCAAACATCATCAATTCTGCAGCTGAAGCCTTACGTCCCCACAACTTGCTCCCAGGTCACTCCCTATTACAGTGAAACAATCTCAGAATCAAACCCTAAGCTCTGGAAGATTGGCTGGACAACCTGACCATAAAATCAGATTATGTGAGCTAACCAGGCTTGCTCAAGAGCTTTGTGTGAATTTCTGTCACGCGTAACACTGAAGACTTCATGGCAAAGGAGGCACGGGTAAGTTTTGCTGTGGGTAGTCCTGTAGTCCAGTTGTCAGCCTAGTAAACATGGTTTAGGGTAAGTGCCACACCAGGCTTCCTCTGGGAAAGCAGGCAAGTCCCATTGATTGCAAGGAGGTAAGCATATCCCTTTTCTCCCTTTCCTTGCAGCCTTCACTTTGCCTGGAAATTTAATTACCTGGAAATTTAATTACCACTTTGCCTGGAAATTTAAATTACCCCACTCCAGGCACTTTCAGAGGGCAAATCTGTCTAAAAAAGATACAAGACTGATGAGAGAGGATGATTATGTACCACCAGCAGCTAGAAAAGCATTACCTTATTTCCAGTGGTTATCTGCAGCTCTCCATGAACGTATGCTAAAACAAGTAGTGCTTATTTCCCTTCAAAAAATAGCTTATTTTACAGCATCCAACATTAGGTGCTTTCTGGAGTCTTCCCAGTAGTAGAAGAAGAAGAAAAAATCACAACAGACTCATTTTCCTCACTAATTCTCTTCCTAAGGCATTCATCTGCTTTGCACAGTTGAGTTTATTTCCTCATTCCCCTCTTTTCTTCACACTTTTTCTCTGTCCTCTTTGCTTGGTTCCATTCCCTCACCTCCTCAATATTTTTCTCCGCCTTTTCACCTTCTGCTCTATAATTTGTGCTAGTCTGCAGGGAAACTAAGTAAAAGCAAATTTTATGTTTCAACCTGAGCACAAGATTGTTCACTCTCATCTCCTCTGAAATGAGTTTGAAAATTTTGGTCTTGCTGCCTGCATATGAAAAGAAGTGTAAAAGGGAAATGCATCAAGAACTGGCAAAGAGCACATAATAAAGCAACAGGTTGCTTCTGGGCTCTGGCACTGACTTTCCCACCATCCAGAGTTTGGAGAGGACAAGACACATAGCACAGACAGAATTTCTGCAGCACTGTTTGACCAAACAAAACCCCCAGGCTTTCTACACTGTCAGACTTAACTCTTTCAACTATTCTTTCAATGCAAAAAGAGACTTGTCCAAAAACATCTTGGGAGTTTTGTCTAGAAAGATGCCTGAATGGGCATTTTAGACAATACTTGTTGTTAAAGGAAATGTCAAACCTCCCAAACGAGAGGGAAAACAGCAGCAAGTCTCTTTACTGGCAGGCACCAGTCCAAAGCAGGAAAGTGCCTGGACAGAGAGAAGACTAGAAAAATAGTTCCTGGACAACCCATTAACAGAAATGCATACTCAAATCCTGCTCAGATAGTTTCAAGTAAACACATTTGTATAAAGAACTATTGGTACAGATAATTAACAAACTAAAGAAAAGTCAAAAAGACTTTCTGTGAATTCAACTCTATTACTAACCTATATAATAGCATTAATGCTCTGCACCATACATTAAATTCTACACAAAAAGAGGGAAATAATATAGGCTGCTATCAGATTCCTTTGATTCCTCCTTGGTTTCTGTAATATGATATTAATTAATACATAATTAATGTCCTTTTTTTGTAATGTAAAGAGATTTTAATTTTGCTTTTCTGGTTCTGTGTCATTACTGCAGACAGGACCATTTTGTTTGAAAACAATGGCTGGTGATGTGCAATATAGCAGCTGGTTCCAAGAATTTGATTTCTCTGTTTACATCCCTGGCTTTAAAGTCCCATAGCAACTGAAGAAAAAATAATAAAAAATCCCAACTAAATTACCATATTGAAAACTTCCATATAATCCTATTTATGCAGAAGGGTTTTTCTTTCAGCATTTTGCAAAGTTCCTTCCCAGCTGCTAATATTTTAATAAAATACCTTTATTATTATGGAGTGCACTGGGAATTAGACCTGGAACTTCTCTAACATCAGCTAGCTGGGAGAAAGAAATACACCACTAAAACCCTTGCATCTCAGGTCTTTTTTACTATTTCTTTCCCTTTCAAAGTATTTTTACTAATTTAAAACTTTACACCTGCTTCGATCACCTATTTTACTGATTATATTTTCTTTACCCCTGCTAGGGAGGAGGCTGGAGCTTTACATTTCTCATTGACAACTCTTCCATCAAGAATGCTTTAAGAGATGAGCACTTTCCTTGGCAGCAAAGGAAACCATGATGTGTTACCCACAGAAGGCTGCCTCAAAAATAAATAAATAACTCACCTAATATTTTATCCAGCATCTTCTGAGTCTCATCAGAGGAAATTAAAAACAAAATTGGCTTCTTGAGAGGATAGATCAGGCAACTTAAAGAACAGGTGCAATTTGTGTTTCTGAGAAATGAAAATTGAAATGCAGACTAAAGTGGATATAGGGTGATTTATTAACCTACTTTCTCCATTCTTTCTGAGTGTCAGTACATTCAGCAGATTATCAATATCACCGTCTTTAATGTGTGATTTTCAAAATGAAATTAAACTAACAACTCCCTGTCTCTCTTCCTTCTCACCTCACACAGAGCACAAGGACATCCAAAGGCCCTTGCAGCTCCCGTTTGCCCAGCAGGAGGCACGCAGGCTGCTAGCACACCCTGCAAATCTCACAGCCTGACAGAGGGCAACAGGCACCAACTGCTTTCTATCAGTGCTGCTTGTGCCAAATGCTCGAGAGCCCCCAAGAGCTTGCCCAAGCACACGAGGCCTGTTCATGAGCAAAAATATCAGATGTTACTTCTTGAGGAGTAACATTTGTTATTTTGTTTTAGTAATCTGACCCCACAGAAACTACATCAATATCTACAAGCCATTCAGCTCTTAATCATAGCAGATGTGAATCACCATGTCGGTGAACACTATGTGCATAAATTGCTGGCAATGTGGATTTATGTCACCAGGACATCACTCACCAGTATCACCCCTCATATTTGATCAGAACTGAGGGATTTGAGAAGAGCAGACTTACTGAGCTGGTTGCAATTTGAGTCGCAACCTTAACAAAAAAACTCGGGGACTGAGGTTCACAATCTGTCTGTGTGCTTAAGCAAGAGTTTCACGTTCACCCTGCTCAGATTAATTGCTTCTTTAACCTGCAAATGCTGACACGCATGCACAGCTGTGCACACTAATAGGGGGGACAGCAGCTGAGTCTCTCTCAAGTTTCATTATATTCTGCATGCTTAATTGTTCTCATCACTGGAAATTTTATTTAACAGTTTAAATACAACAGAAATTCCATAACCTCAATTAAAATTAAAGACATTTATGAGCAAACAAAATGGTTTTAAGAGGAACACATATTACATAGATGCATGGACTTAGTCGCCTGGTGAAAGATTTTTCTACTCACCCCCTGTGTCTGTAGCCAAAGCAGGGTCAGAGGCTGTGATAAAAAGTTTTTTGATTCATTCAGCTTAGCCTGGTGACACTAGCATGCTGGGTCAAGTGCACTGTAGCTGCCCATAATTGCAGATATTAATGAAGCTTTGAAAAGGATTCAAAAATGACTTTAAATATCCATGCTGGCTAGAAACCCATTTTGTCCTCATATAAGCATGCTAGATCATCCAAAAAATAATTCAGCTACTAGGGTTAAAATACACAGATAACACTTAAGCTCCTTTTCAGCTTTTGCCCATGCCAGGCTTCTCTCTCCTTGGCTCATTATCTTGTTCGTCCCCTCTCATTTCACAGGGAGCCCACTGAATATCGGAGCAGCCCATCCGCATGCTGATGCTGCCAGACTTTCTATTACAGAACCCACTTTGCAGGAGTACAGCATCCCCCACCGAGGCTTTGAAAGCAAGACATTAGGCCCCAGCCTTGGAAACGTGTCAAATTTGGATACCCAGCCATCATACCCCTCTTGAGTGGGTGGATTTTGCCTGTTAGAGACCTGTGGAGTGTCAAAACACAGGTACCATCATCTTCCCCCTGGCACCCCTCCACTCTGCTTCTCCTGGTGTCTTTGCCCTGATACTGCCTTCAGTGATCCCGTGGTCCCATCCTTCTGCCTAAATCCCCTTTCAAGATGCTCCCTTTATAGATAAAACAGGTAAAACCAACTCAAACAGGCCATGCTGGTAGCAGGTGCTGAGGGGCCTGGGCTAAACTCCAGCTTCCCAGAGACACTCTGCAGGATTACAGCATCCCTTTGACCTGACTGCATGTCTCTGCAGACAGTCAGCCTCATGGCTGGAGCCCCAGCCCAGCTCACCCAAGGAGGGAAAATGGAGGGGCACCTTGGAATTTCGCTTCTTCTTCCACTCTGGTTCTGCTGGCCACAGGCTGCAGACATATTTACAAGAACCCAAACCTTCACCTGCTAAAATCCTTTAAGACAAGATAACTTCTAGGAAAGCTCAGAAATTTTACTTGTCAGCCTGAAAACTTGTCTTTTCCCAGAGAAACCAGGCAAGTCACACAGCAACTGCTCTGCAGAAGGTCCCTGAGGCATCGCAGTGCCACGTGTCAGCCCTCCATTGCCTCTTCCCAGTGCCAGCCTTTCTTTAACTGCATGAGGAGTTGAGAATGGAGCTGTTCTATTTCTCCCTGCTGTTAGTCAAACTTCGGAGCATCCAACCGACACTAGTCTGTCAGCCTTACAGTTATTTAAAGACAGCCTGTCAGTTTATTATTAATAGCAGCAATTACATTATTGCAGCTAAAAGAGACAAGTGGGATTGCAAACGTACTGCAGACGGGGTTAGAGAACTGCTCAGGCCTGCTTTGTGCTAGACCAGGCTTTCAAGTGGGATTATATGAGCAAACCCTCCTCCCTGAGACCCATGATACATCTTCCCACAGCACATGGCAAAGACAGGGGCTAATTCTGCACGCCCATCTGTAAGCTGAGGGGCCACAGAGCCAAACTTCAGCTAATACACCTTTCCTCTCAGCAATATCTACTGCCTTAGGTTTAGTGAGGCACTCATCTATCAACATCTCTTCTGGTCATTTCTGAGCTTGAGGCAGAGCATGCTGACATCCACTTCTGGCACATCATTCAGGCAATGCCACTCCTTCATTTCCAGAGCGGGGAAAAAAAAAATGCACTGCCCAAAGAGAATGTAGATATCCATCAGAAAGCCACGCTTTATTTTTACCCATGTAGCTGCATCTAAACTAGGGGTCTACATCAGCATTATTAAAATAGCTCAAACAATATTATTTTACAATCAGCAACTCCAAATGTAGGTCTTAGCCACTGGGAGAGAATAATTTTCCTAAGTAGGCACTGAAGAGTTCACATTTTAAAGGCTTTCTGGAAGAAGGGAAACCGAGTCAGAAAGTAACTGAAAGACTCCCTCAAGGTCATGCAATACATTTATGCAAAACATGACCCTACCTGCTTTTTAGTCCATGGCACAGATGCCATGGAGGCAGCAATTTAATAAGCTACAAGCCCCATCTGTTCATTATTGTCTCAACTGGAGATTGCCATCCCCAAAGCTGAGCCACATTAATTGATTATATGAATGCTCCTGCTTTGACCCAATGCAAAGGCAGTCAATTTAATTTAAATCCTTGTTGGAGAAGATTTCAATTTGCTGGCTGACTTTATGCTGAAGCAGACAAGGAGCACTCACAGAAGTTTCATAACCCACTCCCGCTACATCTGACAGAGCACATCTGTCCACCTTCTACCTCCCTGGCAATTTTTAAATCAAAACAAATAAAATGTGAAATGAGCTAAAGGGAGACTTTCACTGTGGCACTACCCAGAGCTTTGGGCTGAGCAGAATTTCAGCTAGTAGAATTTCCCAAAATTAATAGCATTTCTTCAGTCACAAGTTTTCCCTGTCTGAAGTATCTCTGGTTTGCTTTCCAGAATCACATATTTTCCCCTTCTCTCCATATTTAAATCTGGTAAAGAAAAGGGAACACAGTTTATAACTTTTTTTTTTTACAACTACCAGCATTAGGCAGAAGTAGTAGGGTCACAGAAGCCACAGAGATGGAAAAAAAGCTTTTAAAAAACTCTCCCTAAATGCTGCATCCACTCTTCTTGACATTTTAAGTCATCAAAACTTCACTAGTGATATGAGAGGCTGCTAAATTTTCCTCTCTTACCCTTTTCTTTCACTTTTATTAGCAGTTGGATTTTGATTACATTATGCCTGACAAGGACCAGCTGCCTCCACAAGTAACTGCATTATCATCAGAGGCAGCCACAAGTAAAAGCATGATGTAGGTAAAAGGGTCATAACATTTACTGCCTTTTTTTTTCTTTTTTTATAAACTGCATGAGAAACCAATTCACATGTACCCTTCTAGTGTTAAAATAATACACTTGCAAGTCCTCCCTGTGAGCTTGGCTCCCAGGGAAAACCCACATCCCTCCAACAACATACTTCCCAAACCACCCTTTCCCTCTTTTCTCCATGAAAACGAGACAATTTTTTGAACATATGAAAGTGCATTAAAGAAAGAGTACTTTTTGTTAAAAGAAAGCAATTTTTAGATCTTTGTCCTAGAAATTACACCCCTGCTTTGTTAGTATTGGGGGTATTTTTCTCTTAGTCTTGGGGAAAATGGGAAAAAATACACAAATTGCAGCTCACAAAGAAAAAGGCATGAGCATGGACAGTTCAGGTGTCTCACTCCACTGCAGTGACATTACCAACAAGTGCAACAGTAAATAAAGTAAGCTGATGTTCACAGGCAGCTGAACAAGGTGGTGTGAAGATATCCAAATTACTGCAAACAGCCCATTTCTCTTTCTCTTTCACCTTCTACCCCATCACTTGACCATAATGGCACTTTTGCTGTTCATCACTCTCTCTCCCCATCAATTTTCATTGCCCTCCACAGCTTCTATATCACTTTTGTTGTCAAACCTACAACTACCTTTATCTCAAATGTTTGCCATAAATTCTGACAATAGACATCCAACCCATGAAGACTATAAATAAATTGGCTAGTTTTAAGAGGCACTAGGTGATAATGTATTTTTTCATATTCACAGATACAGCTAATACTTTCACATGTCTATTGGAAAACTGACCCGGCACTAATGCCCTTTCTCTGACTGGTTCTCTGTCCCCCTGCACTATTTTAAGAAGTGAGCATGTTCTGGTGCAGTAAATAAGAACCAAACCACCACATGACTCAAAACAGTCACCAGCAAAGAACAATGTTCAGCCATTCCCTTTCTGCACACCTTGCAGGATGTTTTACTACAAACTGTCATTAAAGAAAAAACATTTTAACTCTAAGCTTTGCTAAAAGACACTGAATGAACAGAACCATTACAATTTTCAAAAATTTAAAATGACACCATTTTATCTTTCATAAAAAGCAACTCCAAACACATTGCCTTCTTTTTCTTGCAATTTTGTGGTGTTTGTTTTGCTGGGGGATGTTAGTTTTGGTTTGGTTTTGGGTGTGTTTGTTTGTTTTTTGGGTTTTTTTTGGGGGGGGGTTTATTTTCACTTTTTCACTGATGCAAAAGCATTGACTTTCGTAGGTGCTGAGGTTTACTCCACTACAAACAATAGAGAAAAATCCATATCTTTGCGCAGACATGTCTATTCCTCAAGCCCAAATGTGTGACTGGGAGCAGGCACCAACACAGAGTGCCCAATGTACCTTTCCACCACAGTGCCACAAACTGGTGTCTCATTCCCAGCTCTGCTTCTTCTACCCAGACTGAAAAAATGCAACATAGGCCCATAGCAAGTGTAAAATACTGATGATGAGTAAGTGTGGCCTTGTGAGAAGGCCAGATTCATGTGTATCTGACATACCCAGGAAATTTCAATTCTCTCACTAGCTGAGATCCCTTATGTTTTGAGGGATCCTTATGTTTTTAGGGACCTCAAATTTTTCTCAATGACTCCTTGCCATTCTCATCAACAGCAAGACACCATATGATTCCCAGTAGCATGGACCACACAGTTACAAGCTGAAGGTGCAGACTCAGTTAACGATAAAGAGACAGATAAATCTCTAGCTGCTGACAAATCTGGAGAAATATGACCCAAATTTTGGTATCACCAAAATTCTCAGAGGCCAAAGAAGGAGTTCAAAAAAAAACAAGTTTCAACCACTTTTTTTTTTTCTTAAGGACACAGTGAAGGAACAGAAGAATACACAGGGATGCTCAGCTAATTTTCTGTCACTGGAGTACTCCTAAGACATAGAAAGACAAACTCCTAAAAATGTACCAGCTGAAAGACAGGTTAGCATCAGACCCATATGTTCATGGAGGCCTCTTGTCCTTTTGCTCCTTGTTTACCCTGACCAAAATAAAAGGGTAAGGCAATCCCTGACTACTAGGGAGACTTTCCATCAGGGCAGGAGCTCCTGTGAGAGCAGCAGCCTGGTCTCCCACAGGTTTCATAGTCCCTGCCCTCCAGCAAGAGCAGCGACACCCAGAGCTGTCACCTTCTCCTCTGCAAAGCCAGGGGCAGTCCCACTGGTGGGGAGGAAAGCTGCTTCCCTGAAGGTGGCAGCAAGCCCAGCTCATCTATAGAGAGGCAACTGCGTGGGCTCACCTCATCCTAGGACTTTGGGCTCAAAAGTGTGGAGGGAATTTAGCCACTGAAACAGCCACTGAGGCTGTAATTAGCTGACCTCTTCCAGGGGTAAAGAGGACAGGAGAGAAGCTGAGAGGATTGAGATGGCAGCTGAGTTCTCTTCCTTCAGAGAGACACAGGGGCTGGTGCTCCTCCGTTGCCATTGTCACCCTGAGGCCACCTCACAGGCAGCTGTCAAGGCATCCTGGCAGCCAGCCATGCAGCCAGCATGTTCAGGTCACAGTCACAGCGTGCACACGCATTTGCACACACCTTAGCAAGTAACCTGGTGCTGCTGCAAACCACCAGCTCATTATACTGGTGCAGCACCCACCATGCTTTCACTCCCCTCCAAACAGACAAGCACTCAGGGAGGTTTGGTGTGATCTCATTGCTATCTCAGAGCATCATGACCTGCAAGTAAAAACCAAGGCAGCCACTGTTATGGCTACACTGATGTACACCCTGTAGAGTACTCCCTTCTTCTCCTTTTAGCTTGGCAGTGTCATTTTCCTTCACTGCTGCTACTTAGACACATCTATGATACAGGGTTTGGAATTTAAAAACATGCAATCCTAAAAGCATGCAATCCCTAAACTGAAAAACAAGAGTGGAAGAGGGGATGGAAATATTCAGGCATTTTTAAGGCTGTGATGCACAAGTGGAAAGCATATTCATTACCGGGAAATTCTGTTTGATAGTTACAATTTACATTCACATTTGACAGTTGAGGATGGATATGCAGTTCAGCCTCCCAGAGGTCTTTCCCATCCTTCCTTCTTGCTTCCCAGCTGAGCTGTCAAAGACAAGCATGTTATTCACCTCGATAGCTGGGTGCTGCAGAGCCAGGCTCCCCCACCCCCCAAGGTACTTGAGCTCCCAGGGACTTTCATCCCAATCCCACAAACCTGACAGGAGAGATGGCCTGTGTGGGCAGGGCAGCAAGTTGACTGGTGGCACACAGTTGCCTTTTCAGGAGCTGGGACAATCAAGGTCACCTTTCAGCACACCCTTGATCTTGCTTAGGCAAACCTGGCCTGGTGTTACATTTCAGGCACCCCACGGTTTTTACCTTCCCAGTGTCACAGATTAGCAGCCACCACGTTGTGCACAAGCCAGCCTCCACTTTCTGCTCTGTTACCAGGCACCTGCCACTACCTCCACGTGATTTAAAGGCTGCTGGTGCTGGATGCATCTGTAATGCAGTCACTGGTGATGAATCATGATGTCACAGGTGCTAGATTGCAGCATTGCTAAATGGATCTGGATGATAAAGGGAGAAGAACACCTGTATTTAGCACAAATGTCTTCATAATCAGCAGGGCCAGGAAAGGAAATAGAATTAGGCAAGAAAATAGAATTAGCATTATTTCAATACTAACTGGAAGAAACGTGGTGCTTTAAACACCGAGTACATGTGTTTTTTCATGGAAAAGGATATTCTTTCTGACATGCTGGAGGCAGGGTGGGCAAGGCAAGAAAAGGGGGAGCTGAAAGGTGAAAACACAGGCAGAAAGAGCATTGTTTTCTGCATGAAAGCTTTTACTTTGAGGAGAAGCAAGAAAAACAGAAAGTATGTCACAGACCAAGGTGACTGAATTTTGTTTGTTTATTCCAGAGAGGGATGAAACTCAAGGCTCAACAGACCCGGTCATGGAAAGGACACCCGTGTGGGGAGCTGTACCTCAGCTTCAGTATTGGCCACATACCCTTTCCCCTTCCACCTCTTACCTTCATCCTTGAGTGCATGACGTCCATGAGACAGAGGTGACAACCTCACACTGTCAGACGTGCCCAATCTCAGCAGCTTCTGTCATGCAAGCACTGCCAAGAGGCATTCCTGCTGGCATTTTTTAAAGCCACACCTAGCTGGCATCCATCATTCACAGCTCTCTGCTTCCTCCCTCACATCTTCCTTCAGCTCTCAAAGAGCTGATGCTTCTGATTGCAGGATCTTTGCTTTTGAAGGGAGCTTGGGGTGGACTGCCTCCTTTTGGCTCTCTGGAAATACAAAATAATGACATGTTTGTTACTTTTATGAACAGGAACCATTCTAAAGAGACAGTGCTCCTGATAGCTCCTAGAGAAATGATGCCCCAGTGACAAGCTTCTTTTTAAAGCCTAGGCTCCTCCTGATGCCCATCTGTGATCCTTAACATTAATAGAAAATGTTTATGGCCATTTCAGAGATGACAGGCTGCTGGTTTTCAATCTGCAAAAGAAACACAACTTGAAATTGGGCACTATCCTCTCTTCAAGCTGTGTGATTTGACTAAAAAAAATAAACCTGCTGATGCAGGAAAGCTTTCCACAACTGTAGAAGTGCTTTTGAACAGCAGCTTCATTATCCCTTTACCTTCAGGGGTATCATACCTAGAAGCAATAACTTTCAAAAGATCACATAGCATTAGGCTTTTGGCTAAATATCTTGACATAGCTCTGCTAATAGTTATATTTATGCATTTCTCTACGTAGCCAGTGGCATGCAGGATTTGGGGGTTCTACCTCCTTTTTTCCTATTCTGCAATGGATTCCCTGTGCTGCTTAAGAAGGTCAGTTTATTTGCATGTAGTTAATTTCATTTTATTTTGGAGGTGAAGACAATACTTTTCCACCCCTAGATCACCAGTGCAGTAGCTGTGAAGTTGCTGGTTAAAAAGTGCTGTAAAGGTAATAAACTACCACTGCTGGATTTGCACACTCTCTAAGAATTCTTGTCTACAGCTTTATAGCCTAATTTTTCCTTTTGCAAATCAATTGCGTAATTGATTTCTTAAGTTTCCAACTTGAAACAACAAAGAGAGCTGGTTATCAGAAAGAAGTGATGCTCATTCCTCCCTCTGCTGAAACCAAAGGTGTTGCACTAAATCAGTAACAAATTCTTAGCACTACCAAAGGGTAGTAGCAGGCTCCCACGGCTCCAGGATACTTGGAAAGTTTAAGTCTTTTTCTAGTCAACCGAGTGATGACTAGATCAACCACATCCCCAGCCTCTGATGTTTGCAGCCCCAGGAGCCTCACAGTGAGGGACAACTGAGGTGAACTGCACAGGGAGGCAAGGAGCAGCTGGGCAGGAAGACCGTCCTTCCTTTGTTCATCCAGTGCTCATCACAGCCTGTTAGCACTGACCCTGCTTTGCAAAGCTGGAAAGATGTGAACAAGGGGATGTGAACACGGGGAGCCGCAGGAGTCCCGCAGGAGCACAGCCTTCCTCGGCACTGCCAGCCCCGCTTCCCTCCCCACGGTACTCAGGTCAAAGGCACAGCCAAGAGCCAGACTTGGAGACTGCCACAGCCAAGAGCCAGACTTGGAGCGGCCAAAGCGAAGGGCCAGGCTCGTCCGGAGGCTGCCAAGCCTTTCAGCTGGGGCAGCTGGGGCTCAGCGCCCTCGGTGTTGGCGCTGCCTCGGCTCCGGGGCTGGGCAGGGCCCGCACGGGGACTTTCCTGTGGTTTAAACGGGGAAGGAAAGGGAAAGGCAGAGCAGGGATCCGAGAAGGAGCGGGCAGGGCGAGGCTGCAGCGGGCAGGGAGCGCAGAGCCGCCGCCTCCGCCGGGGCTGCACTGGCACCCAGCGGCGGCGGCGGGG
>JAYDZK010000001.1:17300249-17316078 GCA_034509185.1 Euphonia xanthogaster | reverse complement strand
TTGTTCCTGAGGCCTCTCAGCTTCTCAGGAGAAAAAATCCTAAGGAAAGGATTTTTCATAAAACATGTCTGTGACATTTAAGTAGGTAGCCTCACTGTGAGTACTCTAGAAATGTTAATAGTGGTAAAGAAAACTGTGTCATAAATTTTGCATGTAGTTTGCTTAACACAGGCACACACAGAGCATTATACAGTACATCTCCTTATAGTTACACGTACTCTATTAGGAACTTTTCTTTTGTACTTTGCAAGCAGATAACTAAAAAACTCCTTTTATCCAATTTTCCTTGCAGAAGGATAAAACAATTTTTTTATACCATGAATAAAATGCACTTGATTTTGGCAAGATGGTATTCAGGAGTCACAGCAGGACATGTAGGCTAAGGCATAGAGTCCATAAGCTTTCTGTGCTCCCTTTAGTTATCTGAGCTATGACTATTAGCAACAGTTTACCTGGTCTAAACCACATAAAGCCTAGAAATCAAGAAAATGTGAGAATAATCCCAACATAAATTAGTTGATACATAACCAGGACGTTTTCATTGCAGTACTAATATCTATGTATTAATAGTTTACCAATGTGACAAATCACTGACAAAGCCAATGTGCCTACCCACAGAAAGCTACATTTTGTCTTGACACATCAATGAAGCAAATTCACTGAATTGAGTAACATGAGTTATTCAATCTGTCATATTAGTTAACAAGCAAATGCAGAATAATTGCGGTGGAATAGAAAAAGTTTCTACAACCACATTCCATTTGTAGTACTTCAAGTTTTGGAAGATTTTAATTTTGAAATTAATTAATAACTCATTAATAATTCATGCAGTTAGTGGGGCTTTAAAAAAATCCAACCCAAAACATACAGAAGACCATTCATGAGCAAAATGTCAGAACTATTAAATTAAACATGATATTTACTCATTTTTGAGCAATGATACCACTCAAAAGCCCCCAGCTAGTATCACAACACACTTTGCTAGAAACTATGCAAATAAAACAAAAAAAGGTGTTCCCTTGACAAAAGTATATGGGAAATATTTCAGTAGATAATAAGGAGTAACCAAAATATACAGAATATATAAATTTAGATATTCAAAGTGTCTCTTAAGCTCTCAGATCATCTGAATGAAGTCTTGGTCTGAAGACAACAAAAAAAAACAAAACTAGTAAGTTTAACAAAAGAAGAATCCCACTCTTTTTTGTTTGTAAAGCTACTTTAAAATGCAGGTCTGTAATGCCTACAGAGCCACAGAGTTCAGAAGATTAAGGCTGTTGAGTTTTCTAAACCACAGAATACTTCAGAGTTAAGCCATGGGAAAGTATTGGAATACATCTGCAGAGAGTCTAACAAAAGTCTTCTCTGAACAAAAACTGTAACAATTGTGTCTTCAAAAGACTTCCAACCATGCTGGCAGACAAGGGCAAAACCTTCATCCTCTGACACTTTAAGGAACCTTAACAAAGACTGGATGATGGATAAATAGTATGTCATAGTTCAGCTGTATCCTACCTGACACACCTCAGGTCCAGTGCACTTGCACAAACCCAGTCAGCAAATCTGCTGAAAGCCTCCCAGAAGACAGACTGCAGTTTACTGCTCAAAAGATTTATCAACAGTCCATTGTTACAGCAAGAGTAACCAGTGGTAAAAAACCCATAAAACATGGGTTTTGTTTGTTTACATTCATCATGTCAGCTCACTCCTGTGTACTGCCAAGGCTGAACAGAATTTGCTATTTTAGTTTCCCAGCTCTTGTAAATATAGCTATCTTTTAATCCCTCAGCTATTTAATCCATAATGTGAACTTGGTGACTGTGTCAAAACTCCAACATATAAAAAGATTTTCAAAGATATCTGGATAACCAAGAATGAAAAAAAGTCACATAGGAGTTTCTGAGCAGCATTTAAGGCAGACAATTTACCTAACTTCCTGGCGTTTAGGACATATCTGCATCTGGAATGCAGTATACCCAAACAAGCCAAGAAGCCAAGACTTGTTCTAGACACAAAAGCAGAATAGTCACTTCAGCAGCATAAAACACCAATGTTAATTAAAACAAATTTGGTTTCTATTTCATAGCTCCAGAGAAGCCTCATTGAAAAAAGTCTCAGCAATCCCAGCAGGCACACACCTGGGTCTTCATTCAATTCTACATTTTTAAAATTCTTCTCTATAGAGTTTGAGCAATGAAAATCTAAACTTAGGAAATTTAGCTCACATATTTAAAAAACCCCATGTACTTTGTGTTTCTAATACCCAGCAGTAAATATTATCTGAAATTTCTACAAATACATTGCCTAGTTAAGGATTTTTGCAGATTTTGTTAAAAAACATTTAGGCTCCCAGAATTATTTAGGTTGGAAAAGGCATCCAAGGTCATTGAGTCCAGCCTTTCACTGATCACCACCTTGTCAACTAAACCATGCTATTAAGTGCCACATCTGTCATTTCCTGAACCCAGGGGTCATGTGTCTACCACCTCCCTTGGCAGTCCATTCCAATGCTTAACAACAGTTTCCATGAAAAAATTCTTCCTCATGTCTAACCTGAACCTCCCCTGACACAGCTTGGAGACTGTGTCCTCTCATCCTGTTGCTAGTTGCTTGGGAGAAGAGGCTGACCCCCACCTGGAGGAGAGAAGGGAGAGAGGAGAGGGAAGAAGAAAGGGATCTTTACTAGATTCAAACTCTAAGAAAGTTTGAAAAACAAGAAATGCAAGGACCCAAGATACACAATCCTAACGTTGTACAACTCTTCACTCCACAGTGAATTCCTTTGTGGAACAGATAATGAGAATGTGCATGTTCCTGAACTTGGATATTCTCAGTGAGGCAGTGTTTTCATTTAGAGGATTTAAAACTCATATCAAACCCTAGTAAATTACAGGATTCTTTCAAAAGTCGATACAATTGTCAGAACATGAGTTCTGTGGAATTCTAAATATGAAAGAAATGCCTTTGCTTTAATGGGATCCAAATTCATATTTCAATCCCTTTCTTCTTTGTAAGCCATCAGTTCACTGGTGCCTGGGGCTGTTCAATGCTTCTAAAAATTAGATAATTTAGATATCTGTCCCTAGATATGAATTTAGAAGTCTAGAAATAACTCTATAGATGAGAGCTTTCTGGCCAATGGCCTGATAAGTGTTTGTTCTTTGATCTTTCCTTTGTACTTAACATAACACAGTGCAAAAAATGAGCAATTTCAAATTTGTGTGTGTAAAATACTCATTGCAAAGGCCAAAGTTCAATACATGTTGGCTAGCCTGTGTTTTCTTGTACATATTTAAAGGTGACTCTGAGATCTAAAGGATTGGCATTATAACCTGGATCCCCAGGTGAAAGGAACTCCAAGTATCCTGTTGGATAATTTCTCTTTTCACATAATTTCTCTTTTCACATAGACTGTAGTGGTAAGTCTCAGACCCAGACAGAAACTTTATGAATTCCAGAAGCAGAACACCTGCATCATTGTGATAACTGCAAGGGAGCAGAACCAGGAATCTCCTTGTTTCCTCTGTGTTGGCAAAAGCAACCACAGTGCTCTTTTCAGCTACAATTATCATTGCTCTCTAACAGGGTTTCCTTATACCACCAACCTAAATGGAAGAAAAAATTATGCTCAAAATCATCAAGGCTATGCCAGTAGCTCCAAACTCTGCTTGCTCCTTCCCCCATCAGATAGTGCTTCTAGACATGACTGTTGTCATTTTCTTCCAGTTCCCCTCAGCCCTCCAGGTTACAAGAGCAGTCAGCAGCATTGCCTGCCTTGATAATTTATGGGTATGACTCTCTCTTACTGACAGCAGCCAATTGTACCATTAAAGGGCAATATGTTGCCATGGTAAAGAAAGAGTATCCAAATGTCTTATACACAATAAAGACATTAATATGCAGCTATTGCCACTTGCACCTCTTAATGCTGACAGAGAAAAGCAAGACTGCTAAAAGTAATTATGCTTTATTCCAATAGAGTGACAGATGTCTTAAGAGACAGGAGTGTCAGAACAGTAGCTGGAACTCCAGTAGCAGGTGGGAAAAAGATAAATATATATGCACAATCTCAAGAGAGGTTGCTGTATCTGAAAGGAATTTTTTCTTTTATATGTAACATATATAAAAATACAGTCTACATATTTTAGTACCATATAAATAAAAATAAAGCAATAATAAATAGCCATAAAAGACACTGTTGGGGTTTTATTGTTATTGTTGTTGGTTATTGTGCATTTTAGCATGCAGATTTTTCAATAATCACATTTCAGTGGTATATGTCAAGGCAGGGATAAAATACTCCACACATGAAAAAGCACTCAAATCTAAAACTCTGTTCAAACCCCAGTATCAAGCAGAGGTTATTTTTTACCTCCTCTGTGCCATTTTCACACTGCACTCAGAAAACACACATTAAAACTAAACAAAACAAAACACCAAAAAACCCAATTTCACCAACTACTTAGCTCCATTGCTGGTTAAAAAACAAAAAAAAGCATAGAGAACTAAAAAATGCATTGAGGAAAAAATTAAATTCAGGCATTAATAGCAACCGTGTTTACTTCAATTTGCAGAAATTCTTTTTACATGCTGACATTCAAAGGCATTATTTTGCCCTTGATCTGCCTCAACAAAAAGGCTCTTTCAAAGATAATTGCATATACTTCGCCTATTTCTTTAAATACCACTAATCTCTCCTTTATCTGCTATGATTGAATGTGATTTGTCTCCTGTTTTTTCCCAAAACTTTTATTTTAACATTCTCTAGAAGCATGAACTGTCTTTACAAGATCTAATTTGTCTAGAAACTGGCTTATTCAAGGATAACTGTGGTTCAGAAAGAACTCTCAAGACTGAGTATTTGGGACTATCTTACATTTTTAAGAATACATTTTAAAGCAGAAAGAACTAATCTGTATCAAAAAACTGGCAACTTTTATTTCATAGTGTTGGTGTCACCATCTTATAAATCAGAATCAAATAGCAATTCTAAAAAGCTATTCCAAAATAAGTATTTGTTTTTCTATTCTTATCCCTAACAATTAGAGCCTTTTCAACAATTTGTTTGGTTAAAGAAAAAAAAGTGGTAGATAAGAAAGGGACAACATACATAAACATTAAAAATGGTATTTAACATGGTAAAACTTTCAAATTTAATAGTTTCAGGTGACTAATAACTAAGTGTTAAGCTAAAACTTAAGTCATCATTCAATATGGCCTTTATAATATAGTAGAAAGAACATATGTAATGGAAAACTCATCTGCCACACCAAGTCTCAGCAAAACAAGGTCATGCTCCAAAATATCCTCAAAGTTTTTTCTTTTACAGAGATTTTTGTGTTTTCAACCTCCCCCTGCTGCTCTCCAAGTGAAATATATTTTAGAAGGTCATAGCTGGTGGTCAGAGTTTAAAAAATATTATCCCCACATTTGAAATCATCCACATAAAACAGACCTGGAATACTTCAAAATGTATTGATATCAATGATAGGAAGTGTTTTGTAAGGTTCCAGAGAAATCCATAAACCCTCGGTTTTAGTTATGACTACATATCTGAAGGACCCTTTAAACCCAAAATAAAGTATTCTGTTTACAGGCTAATCTTTAACATACTTTACACAAGAAAATGATCTGATAAACTGTATTCTATTGGTGACAGTGTTAGGGGTTAAATAATCCTTCAATTTCCATTTTTTTTCTGAAAGTGGAAACAAACTTATCCTGCTCTTCTTTCGTCTTTTCACTGGTCAGACGTGCAATCAGTTTTCTAAATGCATTTATGCCAAAAATGAATGTGGTATTGAGCACCTGTTATTGCCGTTGTTGGTGGAACATAAAATATTTCATATTTAGTTAAGACTGACTTCCAATTATTCCAGCTCCAAGCCACTGTTTTTATTTTCAAAAAATATATCAAGGGGGGGAAAGTATAGACCCCCCCTTGTAACTGTAATTGCACAATTACACAATAAAAGCAAATTGTAATTGTAATTACACAATAAAAGCAAATTTTACTGACAACTCTGAAAAATTAGTCTTTTTATATTCATCTTTCAAAAGTTGTTTTTTTTTTTTAATATGTTATCTGTGTACATCTAGATCGTATAATGGCATGTGAAAAACATGCTTTAAGGGGTATGATTTTTCAGATTTCTAAGGTTCTATTAACACCAGTTAAAACAGGTTTTTTCCAAATTTATGCCATATATATCTGGTATTTCTGATACATAGTACACCAATTCTTCATTTTAGACCTCAGCCCCAGCAAGTGCACAATTAAATAAAACATTTACATGAATGCAGTCTTATCGAAGCTTTTTGTGTTGAGCATTTTTTGTTTAGGTGGCAGCATAGCTGGTCCTAAAAATTAACAGAATTAAAAGGAATGAGTCAAGTTAAAGACTGTGATAAAGTAACTGGAGTTTAGCCTTTAGAAAACATGCACAACTGCATTATTTATTTCAGTCTCCATGTCCACCTTTTCTTTGTGTGGGGTAACACACCATCTCTCTCCCGCTGCTATCAGTGCTTTTAATTGTAATCACAACTGGTGAATCCACAGAGATAAAGCACTGGATTTCATTTCAAGAATAATATATGCCTTACCTTGCTGTCCTTTTTTTCTTAAGAGAACAACCTACTGCCTTGCCTGCTGGCACATGCATCCCGGCACTCAGCCGAAACCTCGAGGAGCCCTTTGGCAGTCAGGCTGTCCCTGCCCGGGCCAGGCTCCTGGAACAGGTGCCAGGGAAGTGCTTGAATCATAGTCCCTGGAAGTGTTTAAAACAGGAGATGCTTACAGTTCAGTGGTGGCAGCACTAAGTTAATGGTTTGACACGATGATTTTAGAGACCTTTTTCAACCCAAACAATTCTGTGCTTCTACACACGCAGTCCTTGAGCAACAAACAATCATATGTTGAGCAATACTGCTTGAAAGTATTCCCTAATAGCTTTTCATGGAAAACTTAGTCATTATTTTTGAGGAAATTTCCAATATGTCGTTTTCAGAACAATGTAAATTTTGAAAAACATCTGCCCTCACTGATTTTTTTTTCATCAAAAGGCCAACCTCATGAAATCAGAAGTATTTAGACTTTTAAATGGCATCCAAATGTTTGCTAGAAGGGAGTTTTGAACAGCTTGTTCACATTTCTGATGGACTTCATTCTCTGTCATTGACTGTACATGAATCATCATTTGTAATATGAGAGACAAGCTGCCTGTCATGAGTTGTTAAGGCCATTTAGAAACCCCAATATAGAGGGAGATGTTGAAGAATTAGTAGGAATGTGCTCTAGATCTGTTATTTCACTGGCCTGCAATCTGCATAATCATTCAAGCAAGCATAAAAAGTCAGTTCTTTTAATTCTCTGCCATGTTTTTCCTGGTTTTATCACGAGAAAACATCTGCTTTATTTACATGGCTGAATTGGCTGTAGTATCAAATTTTTATGTGAGTTAGTTGTTGTATTTTAATGAAAATTATCTTTTTCATTTCCCTCTCAAGACTATAGCTTTCCTCTGAGAGTGCCAATAACAAATGTCTCCTGCAGTGACAAGAAAATGAACTGGAGTGTTTGGGAGCTACACTTGCAGGTATTACAACATTTCAAAATTGGATTTGTTTGAAATAAGAACAGATGCACAAATTTAGAGATTACCTCCCCAAAAAAATACTTTTAAATATGCACTATAATCTATTTTTTCAATGTTTATATTTCTGCATTACATTAAGCTTCAATTAATATTCCTGTGTAAAAATTTAACACACAAAATAATGAATTTATGAACAAACAGCATTTTATTATTTACTGAACACCAGCATTGCTGTCTCCTAATAGCACCAAATAAAACAGAAATATTCAGGGTTAATACTCAGCCATAAAAAGCAGAACATATCCAGTTAGAGCTCCTAGAATAGAAAAGTTCAAATAAATTTAGTTTTATTTTGTTAAAAAAAAAAAAAAGAACATTTCAATTTTGTAGCAATTTTTTTCCCCTTCCAGAAAAGGGTCTCATTGCAGGCTAATCAAAATGAGCTTTTGCCTTGACCTCATTGCATTGCTTTTTCTCCCTTTCATTTGTTCAGTCTGAATACATAAATG
This sequence comes from Euphonia xanthogaster, assembly GCA_034509185.1. NCBI lineage: Eukaryota > Metazoa > Chordata > Aves > Passeriformes > Fringillidae > Euphonia > Euphonia xanthogaster. The sequence continues at coordinate 17,307,971 of JAYDZK010000001.1, read as the reverse complement.
CCAGGTCATTTTGATTTACTACTAAACATAATATCATTTGTACAAAAAAGGCAAATGATCAAGTCAAAGAAATTATCTTCATCATTCTTCAGCAGCACCTGGGATAGAGTGATGCACGCCCTAAAAATCTGGATTAATTAAATCATTTTTTCTTCCAAAATAGAAGTATTTCATCAGGACAAGTTAGCCTAATCTTAGGTAGAGTGAAAACAGAACTAGAACTGTTTCCTCTGTTTCATCATCAGAAATTGTTTTCTCAATTTGTATCTGTTAATGCCTACAGAACAAGAAATGTGACCTCATGTTTATATTTCTCCACTTAATAAATGCTGTTTGATATTTTCAAAGGCATGCTGGGGATTAGAATATGCATTAATTCTGATTTTAAATATAGCCTAGAGCTCTTTAACAGCCTTAAAAATGCTAGCTATTTTCTATAAGAAAACACAAAATCCCGACTTCTACTACATGTGTACACTCAAAAAAGCTGTATGATTTAATTTTTGCCTTGGAAAATAATGCACAGTTATTGCAAACATATTTCCATATATTAAATTATTTTCTATGGTTTAAAATTTGAAACAACCACAATCTTTTGGTTTTGGTGAGCATTCTGACATCACTTATTTTTGTTGTTTTTCCCCTGAATCCTTCCATGTAACCAACATTTACTTTATTTAAAAGTAAGAGTGCACAGGTATTTACATCCTACATGCAGCAGGCTATCCAATCTAGATTTAGTCACCCTGCAATCAGACATACAAGTAAATGTAGTGGTACATCAACACTTGTAAAATGCTAAATATTAGGCTACAGAAGATCAGCCATTGGGTTGCTTTCTAAAGTCTTTGAGATGCTGTGCTGATTCACCTCAGGCAGCCTAAAGAAACACTTTTATTATCAGCTCAGAGAGATGAGGCCTGAGAAGCCATTTATGACTGATTGATATGAAACAAATGATGAAGGAATCCTCTACCTCACCAACTTAGAATCTAACAGGCACTTTGTAATCCATGTCCATATGCTTGCCTCACAGTGAATCTGTCATTGCACAATCAGGAGAATTTCTATGTGAAAGAGGACTCCTGCAGTCTTGCTCCACCAGGTAGAAAACAGCCCCACAGAGGTGATAATGTTTCTATTTCATTATTTTCCTCCTAGATTTTCACACTGGCTCATTGGAGGCTCTGAATTTAAGCTACAGTGGAAAATTTCAGGAGGTCAAGGGTTTACGTTTATTCACTCCACTCCCCTGGTGGAGTCTCCAACACGCTCCCAGAATTGCAGAAGACCTCTGAATCTGCAAGGCTGATTCAGAACCAGAATTCCTAGAGCTGCAATTGTGCAAGCCTAAGTTTTGATGGTGACTGTTTGTCTAACTAGAACTTTTCATGAATGAGAAAAACAAATCAAATTAATTTCACTGATTTCCAAAAGAAATCATCTCAGGGTTGCTGTGCAAAGCAGCATAAAGAAAAACGATAGGGAAATGAAGTGCATTAACCAGATTCAGGCAGAAGACAACAGAGTGCAATTAGAAAGATTAAAGACAGCAAGAAAATCACAGGAAATGCTGAAATGTGCAGTTGACCTTATACCTTACTGGAGAAAACCAGAACCTAAATCCTGAATCAAACTTTTGAATGTCTAGTAATACTTCAGTGATAATTTTACACATATAAATGAGATTAATTTTAACAAAGAAGAGCTCCACAAAACAAAGGCATCTTTTGTTCCTAGAAAAAAAATCTGTGTTTGTTTGTTTGGGGTTTTTTTAGTCTCCCACCAAAACCTAAGACCTCCATAGGCTGCAGTAAATCATAATAAATCTGGCTCTACTCAGCTTGCACAGCATGAAGGAATCACTGTCTAAAAGGCAAGATGTTGTTCTTCAGCTGGCCTACAACTGAAAGCTTCTCTGTGTTAAATTGAACATTGAACATTTAATTTTGCTCTGAGTTGGAAAAAATCTGAAAACAATAGAATAGATCAGATCAGAGGTAAAAGACTTGAACTATTTAGGAATGGTTTGGGGAACATCTTCCAGGAATGACAAAGTTTTACTTAAACTTGTCTTAGAGCAGAGAAAGGGATCAGGACAAGATGAAAAAAAGTTTAAATGCAAATTTTTTGTGCATTTCATATTAAGTATACCGATATACCAATAGCTAATACTAAAAGTTCAAGTTAAGAGAAAATAAATCAGTTGTCAAAAGTTAATGTTTCAACTTTTTTCCGTGCAAAGTTTCTCAGAATAATTCATTTCTGCTAGCATTTCAACTTCAATAAGAGCACAATTTTGATGAAAAACTGTCAAAAAGAAATCAGACAGCTCTTATAAAGATTATTACAAATCACAGTTCACACCTGTAACATTTTCCCTTCCAGCCAAAGTGCAAATTCCCTCACCAATGCATTCATAGCGCTGTGGCAATTTATAAAAAGAAAGTAATTATAATCAGAGGAAAAGAGCATATGGCTGATCTCAACAATGGGACTAACATCTCCCACCTCAAAAATATCATTACCAAGAGATTCCAGATGAAGAAAAGTTAGTAATTAAGGATGTGTATCCTAAATATTTTTTGTACAAAGGCAAATGAGTAGCAGCCATACATTAATTTAGTTAAGACTTACCACAATAAAGTGGCTGCAAGCACATTATGAATCAGAAAGTTGGAGACAGAGAGTAAAATTAGAAGAGTTCTCAAAGTTAAATATTTGAGAAGGTGAGTTCAAAGGAAAATCACTTATCCAAGCAAACCAAACCAGACTTTGCACAGACCCTAGACACAGTGGAGGGGAAGCAGCCTTTAGAGCTGCTTGGGCTGTGTTTGCACTCAGGCAGGGAGCAGCTACCAGCAGGAATTTTGTCCAGTTGGTTGGGATGGACATTGCTACAGGATACTCATAGCAAATATTTGGTCACATTCCACATGCACTGGATGTACCCATACAGGGATTTGGTGAGGTCTGGACAGCACTATGGATACACCCACCCAGCTTCCTCTACAAGACCTTCCCTGAAAACTGAGGCTGATTGCTTGAGAGAGGACCAAAGAGTTCTTTCCTAGAGTGTAGCTTAGGTCACTCTGCCACACTGCCCTGTAATTCCAGAATTCCTCAAAACCTGACAATTTCTATCCTCCTGGACTGCCCACAGCCCAATCCACCTAAAAAAAAAGAAAAAAAAAAAATGTATATATATATATTTATATATATTCAGTGGCAAGGTTTTAAATAGCATCCCAAATGTTTCTAAATCTTCATTTCACTCTTCAGCAAGTATCACTGTTACTTGCTTGTAAAAAACCACAGTAGAAATTACTCAAAAAAAAAAAATTGGATCCTGTTTTAAGTCATCACATATCCTTTCTTTTCTTTTCTTAGGTCTAATCTTCAGTGTACTCCAGTAAGACAGAAACTTCTCTAAGCAGTATTGCACAAAAATATCTCAGAAAAGTATTTATGATATTTAGGAACTTGCACAGGCTAGACTCTCCTTAGGTTTCTCATGTAAGAATAATATGTTCCTTGGCTGGGGGACTCTGGCATGCAGTTGTGTTCTCTGATTTTTCTTAATGTAAGAAATCTGTGCATTTATGCAATATAAATAATGCAAAGCTGACTGAAACAGCCCACCATTCTTTTCCTCTCCTGAGAAAGAAGATTATATATTTACTTTTACAAATAGCTGGAGTGTAGGCAACAAAGGGTTAATGCATTTGATTTCAGAAACGTTGATGAGACAATGAAGCAAGAAAGGGCTCAGCAGAAAAAGACAAAAAAAAATGTTTTAAACATATTCTGAGAATAAACTCATAACTCTGTAAAAATAGATATAGAATGCCACATGTTAAAAAAAAAGATGGAATGAGAAAAATGAATTGTTGCTTTGGAGCACGTGCATAATTCAGAATAGAATTATGATACATGTGGAAAAGCAGAAATTCAACTAATGCAAACTGAGATAGGATTTCCTTTGAAGTCTGTAATTCAGAGGGATATTTTCTTTTCATTCTGGATTTTTTTTTCCACATGTCAAATTCGGACATTTTAATATGCTATGAAATAATGAAGCATACAAGGATTGGCAATTTTTGTGCAGGTATGCATGTTATGAATGACTCATATCAAGAAGCATTTCCAAAGTGATAGAGTTTACTATGATAAACTCACAGTGAAGGTCACATTAAATTGAAATGTGATAGCAAGACTACACTGTTGTTACAGCTACAATTACTGAAGTTGCAGAAAACTGTGGTTCTGTAGCAGCTGTAGAAAGTCTGCCATAATGAAGACCCTGAATGGGAAAGACTAGGCAACATCCTTCTGTAAAGATAAAAATGTAGCCTCATCACAAGAAAGAATATGTTCAGCACAAACCCAAACTATTTCAGAGACTTATCGATGTCTCTGCCTTTTAAAGATCCAACTAAGTTTGACTGAGAGAATTGACATTAAAGTTGGGATAGTGTGATACAAAGAGCTGGGAGAGATGGGAGGACATGACACAGGCAACAGCCAGAAATCACCTGACAGGCACAGACCAGGTAATTTTGCACACAACAAAGAGTAAGTGATGAAATTTCACTTCTCCTTGGCCCCACCACTGCAGAAATCTATCATCAAGGAACAGAACTGATCTATTCAGTCTCATATTTAAACTACAGAAAACAAAACTGCTGTATGGGTTTCTCCAGCTTAGACCCACATCATATCTCACTCTAGAAATTATAACTTTACAGGCAAGCCATGAATGAGTGGAAGGCAATGAGAAAACAACACAAAAACTCCATGATTTCAAGCTACAGCAAGTTTGTAAGAAATAAATATTCCCCTGAGGGTCAATCCATACTATGCAATAGAGAAAGGCAAAATCAACTTCTCCAGTAGGTGTAAATTAAAATTGCATTATTCACTTACAGTCAGAATTTCATATATGTATCAAATAAACAATGAGTTACAGAAAGTATCTTTGAAATCAGAGTGCAAGTCTATGATGTCTGAGGTTGAGTGTAAATGGTAACAGGTGAGTGAAGTCACATCAGCACATCTGTATTCTCCACAAGCCTTTCACATCCTAGAATTGTTTCAACCAATACAATGCAACACATTCTAGCCATAGTCAGAGGTGTTTTGACACTCAGGGATATAGAGACGTGCCCAACGTTTAATTTTCTTTTGCTTGTGGGGGGAGAGAGGGTTTGTTTGTTTTGTTTGTCTGTTTTGGTTTTTTGGTTGGTTGTTTGTTTGGCTTGGTTTGTGTGTGTATGTGTGCAGGTTATCGCCTTTTTTTTTTTGTTTTGTTGTTGTGTTTGGTGTTAGGTTGTTTTTGGGTTGGTGGTTTGGTTGGTTTTTTTTTTTTTTGGTTGGTTGGTTTTGATTTGGTTTTTTTGCTGGTTTGGGGTTTTGTTGTTTTTTTTGTTTTTTCTTTCCCTAAAGTAGCCAAACAAGTAAGGTGCACACCTCACCATTGTAGTTTCCAGCCCTCAACAATTTTTTTAAAAATGCCAACAGAATTTCCCTTTGACAACAATGACCTTAGAAGGTACAGCAGGCATTCATTTTCCATGTCGGTCAGGGTCAGCTGCTGAAATTGTTCTCAGGAAGAATGAATGGAGTTGAAAGAAAAAAAAGTGAAAATTCAAATAAATATTCCTGGAGAATGTCCTGCCTTCCTCGGCTAGTTCTAATGTCAAACAATTATCAGCTTCCAAGCGCTGCTGACCATCATCATTTCCACTTTTGAAAGCAACTGACAGCACATAGTAAAAACTGTTTTGACTGAGAAGTAAGATGTTTTATCTGCTTATCCTTGTCTCAGCAGATAAAAACCTGCAGAATCAAAGTGATAGCACAAGGAGCCAGAAAATCTACACCAGCCTCATAGAAGTGCATTGCTGTGTCCATATGCACCCCCACAAGTTTTTTTTTTAAGAATCTCTCAACAAACTAACTGATAAACAAGGGAAAGATCCTAACTGAGACAGTTGATAGTTAGAAATTCCTGAAACTACTAGTTAACTTATAAATTGGACCATAATTCTTTACCACTGAGTATTAACAATACATTTCTCAAGCCCAGAATCATTTCTGTACCATACTTAAAGGTTCTAAAGTTGACCCAATATCTACTGTGCCAACATGCTGTAATCATTGAAGGCTTATTTATGTTAATTTTGGTTGATACCAAGGCTCTTGCAAACACATTAATGCCTTACAAAAGTTGGATTGGCCCCAGTATTTTCCAGGACCCAAGAAATATTTGGAGTGAGGAATCCTCATGGTCTTTTTTTGTGCCCATCAAAGTGTTTTTAACTAAATACCCATATACCACTGCCACAGAAATGCCTGGTAAAATATTAGAACAACCTCAGCCAGAGAAATACAAGCTTATATTTTGGCAGAGAGGAGCTGAATTGCTCTGGATGAGATACAGTGATAGATCACCCAAGTGATGGCAGGGACCTAAGTGCCAACATCTTCCCTTAAAAGAGAAGGCTTATGGAATTTCTTTTTTTGAATGAGGGAAAAGTTATGAGGATAAATAACTACAAACTGTTTTTTCCATTCTCTTGCAGTGATTTACACAGTTCTTGCAATTTTACCTGCTCTGTAGGGAATTTCTGCTAGGGAAATTCCTATTTGCTTTTTTCTCTACTCCTATATGGACACCTAACTTATGACAGCTTAGAACTTTCCTTTGCATGCCAATGTACACTGAGAATTTACACAGCTTGACTCACATGGGAAACTGTAATTTGCCTTGGTACATGCACCCTTAAATTGTGGTTTGGAAAACATTAGCCTTTCAAACATAAACAATCCGCAGAATTAAATCACATTGCTCAAGTACACACTATTTGAATATTAAATTATCTCTGAATGGAAAACAGACTTATCTGCAATAAGCAAAGACTCAAATATGATGTGCTAATAATACATTTCATGGGAGAAAATATGAGTGAAAATAAACACCCTATGGATTTACAGACAGTGATGAGTTGAGCTCATCCGAATTAAGAATGCGGTGTAATACAATTAAAATTAATAGGAAGTTGGTACAAGACTATTTTTCTTTTAATAATACTTAGAACTTCATTGCCTTTTCATATTCCCAGAGTCTTTTCAGCTTGAAAAGTCACTCAAATAATGGCTTTATTCTGAATAAACTAGTGTGATTTGATACTATAAATACACCTGCTTAGACACCTGGACTGATTCTGCCAAGTCTTCTGCATGTGTTTACATTTCATAGACACAAATACTTTGACTCCACAAGACCTTAAAAATTAAGCACCTGCCTACATATAGACATCTTTGCAAAACTCCTCTGCAGAGTTTATGAATATTCATTTTCACATCCTTAGAGAGAAGGAAATTACACAAATGGGCTTCAGCATATGTGCTTAATTTTACATAAATAATCCAGTTAACTTCCCTGTTAATATTCATGTGCAAAAAGTTAAGTACACAGATATTTGACAGATGGGGACCTCTGTGATCGGCTTTCATCTGGATTCTTTTGTATTTAACTTTTAAATGTTGCCATATCTGCACCATTGCTCTGGGAGAGTCATCTTAGAAATGTGTGATGCCTATTGGTTCACAACAGTGAGGTGCATGCTTTAGACATAATTAATGCCTCTCCAAATTAAATAATTTATTTTACAAAAAAAAAAAAAAAAAAAAAAAGGAAACCAGATTGAATTTTAAAGC
>JAYDZK010000001.1:17261677-17298017 GCA_034509185.1 Euphonia xanthogaster | reverse complement strand
TGGGTTGGTTTTGTTTTTTTTTTTTTTTTTTATTGTAACAAATATGTATTGATAGAAAGGTTTGATGAGTTATTTGCCATGAATCACTGAAATTATTGTGGGCAAAATAATATTATAAACAGGATAAACTAATAATTTTGTGCAGTTACACAAAACCAGAAACCCTTTTTGATATTTCCAGCCTCTACTGCACTCCAAGACAAGAATCTGCAAATTTGATACTTTCAGGCAGGAAGGATGGGAAATGGAAGCATTCTGATGATTTCAAAGTGGAATAGCACATCCATTTTGAAACCCACCTAACTTTTAAGGCTTTAAATACCTTCAAAAAGATAATTATGTGAGCTTTGTACCAAGTGTTTTCTGAAATGTCAGCAGTTTTGACTGAACATTGCATTACCAAAAATATCTCAGCGCCTTGCACATTGAGTCAGTGTGAGCCCTTCTCCCACACACAAACACGATGCTTAATTTTGGTCACTAGATGAAAGAAATCCATTACTTGCACCAGTCTAAGAGTTTTGTTTTCCTGTGACATCAGGCTGCATTGCAATATCTGCTGTAAGTGTGTCTTGGATGTGTTCCTGCTGAATTACATACTGAGCCCATGGTTGCCTGTCTTTGTTACCAGTCTTTCACATCTTTTATCTCTTGCCAGTTTTCGGCATTAGTTCTCAAATGTGTTCACTAAGTCTGTGATTCGTTCTGCATTGCTAGCAGTAGTGCAAGAAAAGGATGCTGTTTCACAATGATTCCATGTTTCCCCTGCTCTTTCTCTGAATAATTAGGTCCTGATAGCTCCTTCAGATAAGAAACTACAAGAAAGCTTGTTGGGAACAGCAAACACACTTCTTCCAAGAGGTGAAAAGGGGCTATCATCTTGAGGACAATCTGTGAACATCAAAAGAAGACAAGTCTGCCCACATAATGGTTCTTCATGTATTAAAAAAAGCAAACAGTGAGAATCCTGCAGGCACAAAATATGTTCCCCCACCAGTAAACTACAAGGAGCTTCTGTTGTGTGTACCAAAAAGCTCCTTAAGAAGGAGTCAGTTGCAGAAATCAGGTCTCTGTCACCTCAGGATAGGTAAGGAAAGATGCAAAAAGTTTGTACATATCAAACTCAGGAACTCACAGCAATCCACGTTCAATGATTCAGAAAAATACTCAACATTCTCCAGTAAATTCCACATCCCAGTGATCAAGGAAGAGACAGAAAGAAGAAACCTCAGGTTTTGTCAAACTTGCACTGCCAAGCTGCTACTCTTCAAGATTCTCAGATCTCATTCTTCTCTTTCCCATGCTTATTACTCCACTTCTGTTAAAATGTGTGGTTGAGCAAGGAGAGAAGCAGAGGCAAGCTTTTTCAGAAGCAATTCTAACTGTCTGAATCACAAGAACTTATTCAGCATTTACTCTTTCCCACTGAGTAAAGCTTCTGAGGGTTGAGAAAACACATTTTTCAAAAAAGTCATTTGTCACTAAACTTAAGACATTGCAGATAACTTGATATTTGTTTATATTTTAGCAATGCCCTTTTTTTTTTTTTTTTTTTTGGTAATTGGAATTTGAAACTGTAAATGCAAAGAATACAAAGCAAATCTTTTTCTTATTACAGTTTTCATGCTTCCCTGGACATAACATTCAGCAAGACACTTACATTTCAAGAATATTTTACTACAAAAGTAACCATTCCAGCCATAACTTATAATGTGGGATAGCTAGGCAGGGAACTGAGGCTGTAAGCTTTTGAAAAGTGAGAGGTCACTGAGAAAGTAGATTCTCAATTTAAGTTTTAGCAAGAGTGGAGAAATAGAAAGTGTCACATTATTTTGACTAAGTTCTCTCCTGAGCTAATGCTTTCAGAGACAGTAGTTTCATTTTGAATTAAAACTGGTTTCTGAAGTGTTTCACATCTCCAGCACCAACTAAAGGCAACAGGAATCTCAGCAATGCCATAAAAAAACTTGGTCACTATAAAATAAAAATAAAAATAAAAAAGTAGTCAAAAATTTAAAAAGACACTTTATAGAGAAGCCAAAGTTGTCATCTCACTTCTCCACTGTTCCAATACATAGCTATGGAGAAAATTATAAACTTGAGCAGATAAGAAAAAGACTAAAAAGACTAAATTTTATGTACTTATTGTCTTTGACCACTGTTTTGTTCTAACTATAGTATAATGAACATTAATATGAATGTCAGGTTTATTTTCCTTCATTGCCCTCTGGAAATGTAAACAACTGCTAGGGCTGAATTATTACATTAGTTTTCATCTTCAATGTTATCCCCAAGTGTTACCAATACATAGCCTTCCTCACACAAACTTTCTTTTTTTAGCAAGTGACTGATGCAATACTTTCAACTTCACAGCTTACACGTGTAGATGGTTTGAATGTTCACAGGAAGCAGGGGATCCAGGTACAGAGAGCTATCTGAAAGAAATCTAATTGAGATCACAATCAGCTTGGTATGGATGCCCTGTGTATGTGTATAAATAAATACATAAATACATACATACATACATATGTACATACATACATATAAACAACCCCTGCACCCCCAGGGGAGTTATAGTCATCACATGTGTAATCTACTGTCAGCACCACACTTCTGCACTGATCCATGACCTCAGGCTCTCTGGCCCAGACACCCACAATCTCAGATTTGGAGGGTTTTATGCTAGCTCTCTAAAGATCACTTATTCTCATACTTAATTCTCCAAAGATTGCTTATAACAAGATATCCTCCTCCTTCAATAAAAAACTGAAACCCACACAGTTTATTGCAAGTATCTGCAATGTCTCCCAGGAGTCTGGGATATTTCCACCCCTCCCAAGTTATCACAAACAGCAGCATTTTACTAATGGAAAATGATGAGGGTTTCTCACCAGGGATCGCTACACCCAGCTGTGCAGAGAGCAGATACAGAAATGCTGTCTAAATAAGCCAACACGGCCACATAACCTAACCACCATTAGAAATGGAGACAGAGATCATAAACAGTGATTTGCATCATTTTGCCATTCCTGCCCACATTAGTAACTCACAGAGATGAGGCCCTTAAATACACTCAGCTCCCCTGGTGGGAAGGAACAGGATGCAATGTACAGTCCTCACCTGTATATCTTCCTCCAAACTGTGTATTTGTGTGCCCGGTGGGATGATATTTTTTGATTTGGTTGTCAGGAAATAGAACTTCATATTATGCTCCTGTCTTTTTCTTTCTTAGCTAGCAGACTACAGTGAATAAAGGTTATTCTGTCATTTTTTTAATTGTTTTTTGAATCTAGACATTTTTCATAAAGACAGACTTCTGCATTATTCATAGGAAGCATTTTGTCGTGAAGGCTTGCATTGTGTTTTAGAACCATCAGTTTGAGGACAAGCATTTAGATTCATCTCTGACTCTCATCCTGACTCTATCTGGAGATATCCAAAACCCACCTGGATGTGATCCTGTACAACCTGCTCTAAGTGAATCTGCTTTACCAGGAGTACTAGGATAGGTGATCTCGTGGTTCCTCCCCACCCCAGTAATATTTATAATATATATTTTATGTATATATATATTAAGTCAATAGGATGTATCAATTAAAGTACTACTACTTCTTCATTTTTAGCACTCATCTCTGGTTGACAAAAAAGCACCCTGCACTGAATCAGGAGGACAAAATATATACTTGAAATGAAAACTAACAATTAAAAAAAAACCAAAAACAAAACAACACATCCTTGCCAGTAAAATATCCAAGCATATATTGCTCTTTACCTGTGAGTCATCACAACTTGTTACCTTCCCTGTGTGGAACACAATTGGCTTGAGGGGCACTTCAGACCATCCAGTCCTAATGGATGCTTCAAACAGACAGCCAACCCCCATTTCCACTGCATGTTTTAAAAACCTCGTGGACAGAAAATTCAGTAATATTTCAAAAGTTATGACTGCTTTTGAGAAAAGTTTAGTTCTTCAAGTTCTTAACAGTTTTCTCTTGTAAAATACTTATTATTAGCACTGATTTCAATAGGTGATTTGCCAAGTCGCTTAATTTTAATGTCCGTGCTGTGCATTCTATGAAAAATTTTGAATTTCTGCTGGGCAATGATCACAATGAACATTGTGAATGCTTATTCCACTTTGCTGTAAACATGAAAAAAGGAAGTATTTATCTTAATATTGTAGTTTGTAGTTTATTAAGTATGGATTGTTATTTAGTCAAGAGACATCAATAATAATTATATAATTTTTAAGTTATATATAAATCTGCAAACATTTATATCAACAGCTATCCACATGTTTTCATTTTTCCTGCACAGTAACTTCCTGTACTGCCAGCAATACCTTAAAAAAAACTTCATAGAATTTTAAAACAGTTTGTGAAATTTCACAACGTACTTTGTTACTTTTTATGTGGCCTGGTAGTTCTCAAATGCATTCACAGGTACATGAACCTGCACATGTGAAAACCTCTCTGAGGTTTCCTAAGAGCTCCATCGGTAAAGAAACACCTCTCACAAGTCCAGGCTTCCCCATGCCATAAACCTCCAGTTTCATCATTTTCTTGCTTGCCCAAGGGCTTCCCTTGTGAATGATCAAAGCAGCAAAGATTGCAGAATTTCACCTGCCTAGTTGGACCTTAAAGAATGGGAAAAACAACAACCTTTCAAACAAATATAAGTCCAGTTTGTCAGCATACAGACAAATCCCCCATTTTAACAGAAGAAGCCTACATTCAGCAGCTTATATTCAACATAACTGTCCTTGGAACAGAGGGGATTTTAGATGAAAGACTGAGTGTTAATCCTGGATCCACAATGCTCTGGAAAAAAATATCTTGCAGTATAGTCAGAATAATTACTTGGACTGTATTGGAATGTAATTAATTATGATCATTTCCTTCAGACATCAAAACCAAAATCATAAATGTAGACGGAAAAAATACAACCTAGAGTGCAGACCATCAAAATCCTAGGTTAAAGAAGGAGGGGGAAAAGGAAAATAAAAGAAAAGAAGTAGAGTTAGAACAACTTGCTTTGACTTAATATTACCCCTTGAAAACCTTTCTTCATGCCAGTAACAAGGTAAAAACTTCTCACAAAATGGTGAAAAATCTTCAGCCATCACTGTCAGCAAGCCCGTAAACTAGAATAGCAAGGAAACAAAGTAAAGTCAGAGCAGAAAAAGGTAACTGCCAAGGAACAAATTTTCATCACATCAAAATTAGACAGTCTGAACAATCAGAGTTAGTTACAGAGTTGCTGTTTTTATCAGACCTTTAGAAGCCATTCTACCAAATAATTCTTATGCTTCACAGCTTTTTCCTATCAATCAAAAATAGGGGAAAATAATCAAGGAATAAAGAATGTTCCAAAAATATTACAAAATTCAAGTATGCCTCCAAGCTGGCCCTCTACCTTACCAATTTCACAGTGTTATTCATTTCTAAATAAAGATGAATTTTTTACATAATATCTTTAGTTATTTTGTGCCATTCATCCCTGACTCCATCTCTTGAAACAATGTGAAAGTGAATTTAATTATTTTTGCCTTGACACAATATATGAAGACTCTATCCTAGTTTTTCTTATTCCATAAATTTCCTTGCCTTGTATTTTCTAATGAGCATTAATGGATTTTCTGACTTCTTTCTCCTCCTATTAACAGTGCATTTGCTCTTTTTTTCAGTTTCAAATGCCTTCTTTACCAGTCCAGCTGACATGCAGAGTTCAAGTGAGGCAATTGAAACTTGAAAGAGCACAATAATCATAGGAAACAAAGAACAGATGGAGCCTCTTCCAAACTGCACCTTTAGATGTTGTTTCCTGTACTACCCATGAAAAACTACAGCCACAAAGGACATTTTCAGCAGTATATAGAAAAGATTTTTAATTCCATGTGCATAACATTACAGATCATGAAAGGCATTATAATTTTCTAATTGCATAAGGAAAGCAATCCTTGAATGCTGAGTCAGAAACCATCACATTTCAGGGCACCTACTGCTGGCACCTGTTCTATGGAAAGCAATAGAAGGATCTGCGACCTTGGGCTAATAAACACTCATTACTTCTTATTCACCTCCTCCTCACATTATCTTCATCTGAGTCACTCTCTCCCCCAAGACAGCATATCTCTTGGATATGATTTCTCATCTTTCCACACATTACCAAAACTTCCCATATATTTTCAGTCCCTGCACAAAATCTGAGTTCTTACTTTCTGCCTTCTCTTTTAACTTGATCAAAGTAGTACAGCCTGCCACGTGAGTACACTGCCTTCTACATCCAGGGAGTTAGGCCAGGCCACACTCACACTGGAGAGGAATTAGGCTCTGAACCTGGAGCAAGTCCTACAGTTTTTAAAAGCATTAAAGAGCTGATATAACTTTCCTTAAGATACAGTCAGCAGGGAAACTGAAGTCAGGGGACACTGGTGCTTACACGTGTATATAGATTGAGTCAATCATGATGTGAGAAAAGGATGACTTTGAACACTAGAACTGCACTGTCCCAACACTGTCTTGAGGAATTATAATGAAATCTGACAAGAAATAAGTAGTACCAGAGGTCAGAGAATTATTTTCTCATATCCAGCAAACACAGTTCTTTCTTCACTTTTCCTACTTTCATATTCAGTGCAAAGGAAGAATATCTTTGTGTTACTCCCAACTTACACCAGGGGAAACATCAAAATCAGGTCCAATGGGAAGAGAAATTGCCTCTCTTAAAAGGTGATTTGCTGCTCTTACCAGAGCAAATACAATGCACTTTTAGCAAACAGCTGCTCTGCCTATGAGTCTTCAATCACAGCTTGGAGATACAAGGATATGTTTCCTGTGAAGCTTAGAAATAAGAGTTACTTTTAGCTGATATCTGTCAGCAAGCTATTCGCAATCCCTCCCTTGCAGCATACCTCTAAAGGCAAATAATGGGCAAGCTATGCAAAAGGACTTCAGTATCCAGAAAAAAAGAAAAAAAGAAAAAAAAGAAAGCCTATTTTAATGATGTCTGTATAACAGACACACAACGAAATTCTGCTTTTTTACCCAAGTTAATCTGCTTCCTGCTTATCTTCTGAATACTGCTATAGTAATAATCCCTCACTTTACTCTTCAGTACTTGCTCACTGCTACTCACCAAGATTTGGTTCCTCCTGTCTATAAATATAATGTTCACTGACATGGGGACCTTTGAGAGAAATTAGGGAACCACACAAACCACAGAGTATTACTTATATCAACATCTTTTCTTTAAGCTTTATAAATCTGTAAGATCCCAAAACTAATCATCAAGACTTGGGCTGAACAGTGATTGATAAGATTTCCCTACTGTGAGAGCAAGACAAGCCAAAACTCACAGGCAGTTCATGCTGAGTCCTGGCAGGTCTGCAAAGACCCTGTGATAAAATCCTGCGCAGCAAAAGGAAAGTCTGGGAAAGAATTAACTCAGAAACAAAGCAATCAAATTAGAGAAAGATGTAAGATCTGTACAGGACGCCCTTCCCAAAGTCCATAGCAAGAAAAAGAGAAAAGAAAACAATGAAAAACAAAATAGTAACAAAACACATTACACGCCCGCGCCACCAGAGCATCCTGGTTAAAAGATAAACTGTTTGAAACACTAATAAGAGAGTGGTTTAAGGTCTGCTGTAAACAAGCAGAATAATTTATGCATTAAAAAAATTGAAGAACTTGGTAAGGAAAGAGGAATAAAAGAGATCTAAAACCTATACCACAAGAAAGAACGAAATCTGTAAAAAGTTCATATACAAAACTTTGACTGAACTTGTGCACCTTTGGGTTTCACACACCAGCAGTTATTTCTATGCTCATATAACTCACAAATTAAACTTTTATTAAGTGCATTGACAACTTTCTATTTTTGCACATTCCAGACACTTCAGACTTTCCATAACTGTCATCTAGAGAAGTCTCACTCCCGAAGTACAGTGAGAGAAAAATGTGCACTGTCTGTAGATATATAATACATGATGGCTGATCCTTTTTACCACATTTATCTTGGAATTCTGGTGACAAGAACAAACCACTTGAGTCTTACTTTACTGGAGTTTTATGACCAATGCATAACCCCTTGGTTTAACCTGCTAATGACAATAATTAGCAAGCAAAAATATTGCTGGTCTTTTTCTCTTGAATATAGAGTGATAACTTGTCACCTTGTGACTGAATGCACAGTATCCTTCACATAACATGCAGCCAGCCAAACATATTTATCCTAAAAATCCTCTCTCTAAAACATCCCAAGTAATTTTATGTCAGTATTACTAACAAACTCTCTGATAAACTGGATTTTTTTAACACTGCCCATAGCTATTTGCTATGGACTATAATTGATTTTAGAAAGAGAACAAAGACTCTATATAATGCTTCATAGAATATGCAAAGTATCAGACTATACAGATTTTTTTTTTTTTTTAGGTGAGCCAAAATATCTAGTTATGTATACATATCTATATTTATGTGCAGGTCCAGAGTTCTTCACTCCTGCTTTTGCACTTCTAGTTATAAAACAGTTATGATTGAATATCAAATACCCAAAATTGCAAGCTAAGAACTTGCCTTATGTATTCATTCCCTTGAACTATGCAATCCATTGCAGTTTATTCAGATTTCTGACCACTGACAGGAGAATAATTTGTCATACTTCAAAGCCATTTTATCAAAGTAGTTTTCAAAAAGACTGTCAGCAGTGTAATGTGTTTGTCAAGCCACATGTTTTTGAAAGTATTTTAATAAACTCTCAATATATTTCTACATTAGACATTTAGAAATCAAATGTTGATTTCAATGTATTTAAGATACATTGAAAGTGTCTCTTGTGAAGATTTAGCTGAAGTTTCTACATTGTTTTGAAGCAGAATTTTCTAAAGAGACATAGTTTTTCTCCTTCATAACATCAAAATGTAGATTTCACAAAGACATGGGATTAAATTCTTTCAAACTTCAGAAGCACATACCTACACTGGATGCAAAGAAACAAAATGGATTATTTGGTGACAGTAGTACACAGACACCCCTGTGCAGAATAGATGTGTCTGAATAACAAAAAATTACTCCCTAGTAATTTATTTAGCAGCTGACAAGGGGGAGCAGAACAGATTTTCTATGATGAATATTATTGAGCCACATATAAAACTGGTCATATAGTGAAAATATACATTCATAGGTAATTTCATCATCAATTGAGTAAAACAACTTGGACTGAATTTCTGTTCATAAATTTTCTGTTCAGAAGTTGTGCTATTCCTTTTGTTCTCTGAGCTACATGATTTCTACTGAGAAACAAGAAAACCAAAGCAAAATCATTCTCAAAATCTAAGGCTTACAGAGTCAGAAATGTTAGCAAGTATTTGTAAAATCTACCTCCATTTATACGTAAAAAAGTTAAAAATTTTGATAAAAACAAACAGAAAATCCCATGAGAACACAGTGCCACACAATTCCTTCCAGTGCCTGAGGTAACAAACACTGTGCTTTCAAACCCAGCCTCTGCAGGGTTAGCATATGCCCTGGCCTTTGAACAAAATGTTCCTAAATTCACAATGTTCACAGCCACAGCACAAAGAATTGTAAAGACTCTTGCTGCAAAGTCTTTTAAGCTCACAAAACAAGGTGCTGCATGGCCTCTGGCACAGGAAGATATAAAAGTCATTCATGAGTGACTGTCACACCTTGTGAGAAAATACAAAGCAGCACAGACTTCAAACCAGTAAATGAAACAGAGACCAAACACTCAAAATGTTTTTTGCTGGTCAATAGAGACCTGCTGTGACCTGAAGCTCACAGATAGCTTTCAACTGGCTGCCTGATCTACTACCAGTGCTGGAGTAAATCAGAGCTATGTAGATTTCCAGTAATTTCAGAAGAATGCTGGTCCCAATGCCAGTGAAGCTACGGACTCCTTGGTTCCTTCAGAGGAAGACCTGGAGCCTTGCAGAGGTGGGCTCCTTCCTGCAGAAGGGGGAAAGAGCAGCAAATATGAGCTCTGGGTGTTTGAACAGGCACTAAATTCTGAAGAACAGGGGGCAAGCTTGTTACACACTTTGGAGAAGTCCACATCACCACATCACCACTTCAGTTCAATGAGTTTGGCATTAGCTCAAAGTCTCACTCCCTATATTCATTGAGTTCAAAAAAAAGTTAGGTGGAAGGAGATACATCACACCTGATATTCACCATTAAAAGGTTATTTGGGCTTCTTCTATAAGCTAAGAGACACTTTGAAACGCATATCTAGCCTTCCTAAGATAAATGATACTTGACTTACTCCTGCAAAATATTCTTGCTTTACCCCAATTAGTACAGCCCAGTGTTTAATTTCTGGGTAAGGTTAAGCCAAGCAGACACACTGATGGCAAAGTGTCTTTTTCACTTACTTTTATTTTTTGGTTTGTTTGTTTTTTTGTTTTTTGTTTTGTTTTGTTTTGTTTGTTTGTTTTTTGGGGTTTTTTTTTGGGAGGGGGCATTGTTTTTCATTTGTTCGTTTTTTGTTGTTTGGTTTTAGGGGTTTTTGTTGTTTGTTTTGTTGCTGTTGCTGGTTTTGCTTTTTCAAGTAAATTATGTTATGTTATTGAAAACAGCAGCTTGGTGGTCTGATTTTTGACAGAAAATAATTTATACCTTTCTATACAAATGGAGGTAGACGAACAAATAAAGTCACATGCACAGGGAAGGTACTTCCAGTTCAGGTCAACTTAGGAAATTCCTGTCTATGTAAGTGTTGATTAGAGATAGAATATTTTTTTACAATATTCCTCTATTGTCAACAAGTCTTGTTTAGATGCAGTTACAGCAATCTTACTGCACTTTTGATGACATAACTGCTTTGGTTTAGCAACTCAATGTAAATTACTTTAATGGTAGTAATTCTGGCAGGTATAAAGTGCTTTTACTAGAAAGTGTGAGTATTTTAACCTTATCATGTAAAAGACCATATCAGAGAAGTAGGAGGAAAAAAATGTGTATCTCAGTGGGTAAAGGATAATCTGGGTTCATTCATGGGGTTACTTCCTTCTATTTTTCTTTTGTGACTTATATTTAATGATAATATTTCTGAGAAGTGCCTCTTACTCCCTTTCTTTTCTTTCATACTGGCAGAAAATCACAACCACAATTCTCTTGTATGAAAGTTTGAGAGAAAATGTAGAAGTTTCTTCAAATAAAGGCTGAAATAGCCAAACCAACAGCTATAGTTATGAAAGACCTGGGTTTTCAAAAAAAGACTCTTGTTTTCCTTCCCTTAAACAAGCAGACTGGCAGAAATTCAATTCAGTATTAGCTTACAAATGCCCATACATGAAAGGTCTAATTGGAGTGGTAAAAGAAGCCAGCTGCCTGTTGTTCTGCAGGTGTTACTGCTGGAGCAATACCAGCTGAAGGAGACCAGAAACAGCCCCACACAGCATTTCACATGCCAGCACAGACAACTTCTGACCAGACCTTGTCCTGGAAAACAGAAAGATGTACTGTTCTTAAGTCGCTTAATAGCCACAAACTTTGCCAACGTTGGGCCTATTCTTGGGCCTTTGAAGTAATTACTTGTACCAACGAAATAGCTTCAGGGGAAAAAAATAAAAGCAGCTCCCCAACTAGAAGAAGCAGCAGCAGATCCAAGGTCCTTGGTCCTTGCAAACCTTAGCACATGAGAGCTGGCAGGAGCAAGGAAGGACAGGGCACCTGCCTCCCACCTGGGCACCTGCCTCCCACCTGGGCTAGGGCTGTCCACACCTTCTGGGGCTACAGGAGCCCTGCCTCAAAAACCCAAGCAACAACAAGGGTAAGAAAAAACACAGCTGCCTTTCCCAAAGACAGTACAGGATTATAGAATCCACTCTAGAGATGCAGGAGACACTTCTCAATCAGAATAAAACCCAACTTTCCCAATTCCCTATAGGCCAAGGGCAAAACCCTCGTTCCTCTCCCCTCTCTTTGGAGGCAGTTTCACACTGGAGACCTTTCATGGGGTTCCTATGCATGAGGAACTGAATCAAACCAAAGCTTATCATGAGACCAGCATATTTCTTTATTTACCACATAGCTTTCCCAGCCTCATCTCCATGTAAAGCAGACACTCTCCAGAACAGAGATAGCAATGAACTCCTTAGTAATGTGCACAGTACATTGGACCATAATACAAAGCTTACTTTTTCAGTAATAAAAGTAGTCCAGCTTGCTTCAAGAGCAAGAAGCACATCTCTGAGAGAAGAAAAACCACACATGTCCACAAATCCAGCAAATACATTCCTGTGGCTTTCTCTTTTCATTCTCCTTGCACACAAGTTGATGAAAGCTAAGGGCAGCATTCAGCCATACACACCTCAGTACTCTAGCCCACCTCTCCCTTCAGAGAACTGTAAAATTCAATTGCTCTTCAACAATGCAACAAAGCCTGACAAAATACTCTTTTTCTGGAGGTATGCACCAAAGAATTGCAAAAGCAATCAAGCTAGACATCTGCTAGAGGAGCAGCAATTAAGAGCCTAGCAGATATTAATGATTCAGGTAATCTAGCCCCTCTCTCAAGTGAGCCCTGCAAGGCAGAGAGAACAAATATACTGCTGAAATCAATTCTTTATTCAACAGATGTCTTTAAATCACAAACTGACTGATGATTATGTGTGCTTTGTTCTTTTCAAAATGGAGATATTTTTTTTACCTCTCCTTCTTCTGTTTCCTTTTTGCCAAGTGGGTACAAAGAGCCCAAATCTATCCACTCCTTATTGTGAGATATCTGTGTATTTGCAAAAAGCTGAAAACACTTGTTGGAGAGCTAAAGAGAAACAGAGCCAACAAACACAAACTGAAACTCCATGACAGTTCAAAATTCAGTTTTGATTTATGTTTTTCTAATTGCTCAGGCTTTAATGCAGAGATAGATTTCAGGCAGAAATATGCTCACCACTTTAAAAATATATATAAATATTTTATCATCAAGATGTTTATAAAGAGAGTACCTGCTGAAGTCAGAGTAGAGAATATTTTAGTAGTCCCTCTACTTATGGTTAGGAAAAAAGGCAAGAATTAACTCCCACAGCTTCACTCACTCTCTCTCACTATTCTCAAATCCTAGTTTAGAGTTGATGTGCCTCTTTCCTTTTGCTCACATCTCAAATTATTTTTGATTTGATGGACAAGCACAGTCTCCAGAGCATCTCTATTTGCAATGAAGACCTGCTAGAGAGAAAACCTTGTGGTCCTGCTAGAGAGAAAACCATGGGTTACTATCTATAAGGTTAATATCCATGTGTTCCATGGGGTCAGTGGTCGGAGACAGGGACAACATGCACACAGCAAAGCTTCATGTGACAAACAGTCTTGAGTTTATTCCTCCAG
Source organism: Euphonia xanthogaster (assembly GCA_034509185.1). Taxonomy (NCBI): domain Eukaryota; kingdom Metazoa; phylum Chordata; class Aves; order Passeriformes; family Fringillidae; genus Euphonia; species Euphonia xanthogaster. Next base: position 17,284,665 of record JAYDZK010000001.1, on the reverse strand, counting down.
CTCCTTTTACAGGAGCTCCAACTACACCTGTGATTGGTTGAGACCTTAACCCCATCCAGCTCTCTGGGCAAAGATACATCTGCATTTAGAACTGAATTCTATTGGCTGAGACTCCCTGTGTAGATTGAATCCAACTTGTCCCTGCTGGCCCAGGGACTCTAATGGCACAACTATCCACACAGGCTCTATTTTGCTATTTTTCTGGCTGTGACTCACAGCTATTACTTTTCCATCTACCATCATGGGCTTGTGAAATCCTATATATAGAAAATGGATCGTTCATTTTAAACTGTACAGTAAATATCCAGCAATGCCTTTCCCTTTGGCTCAATCACTATTTCCTTCCAGTCTGTCATTGTTGTAAATGATTGAGCATTAAAATTCCAATTAGATAAAGTCAAAATAGGTTCAGTAATTTCTAAACGTAAACCTTTTTCTTCTGTGCCATATTTTCCAGGAAGCTGTAACCTTGCATAGCAGCTCATGGATTCCTGGACTTGCCCTTCACAAGAGAGGTAGGTGCACCTTCTCTGAGGCACAACAAACTGTGTGCTTTTCCCCAGCACAACAATCAGGGGCCTACAGTCAAATTTCAGCAGATTTAGGTATCGAAAAACACCTCTTCCTCCTGTAAGTAAGGGAAGATGCAGTTAATTATTAGGCTATGTTGTAGCCTCACTGAAGTATATGTCAAGCAAAATACAGTTTCTGCCTGCTTTGGACAGCCAAACCAGTGCAGCAAAAGCCCTGCTAGGCTCAACCGGTCAAGGACTATGGAATGGGGGCACCCACAGAGCTGTTCCTTTGTGTCCCCTTTGCCATCTTTTCCTCTATAAACTATTTCCAGATTAGTTTCAGTTTTGTCAGCTGGCCATAGGCAAAGAAATCTCCTGGAAAGTTCTAGATGAAAAGATTTTGAACAAAACCAATTTTAAAAAGAGGGGAGAAAAGGTTTTGGGCAGCAAGCTTCTCTGTATCCATTTACTAACATATTCTTTATACCTCTAGAAAGAAGCATTTATGTTTCTTTAATGAGTCACGAAACCAAACTTTAAAAGTAGTAGGTTATTATGATTGGAAAGGAGAGGAGATGAAAAGGAACTTTACTAATGTTTTTCCATTCTTTTAGATATCTTCAAAGGTAAAAAGCTGAAAATAGGAAGACAAAGGTACTTGGAATCTCTGGTAATAAGAATACTTTCAAGTCTTCTGTTATGCAAGTATTTCAAGTGTCACACAATATTTCCTCACGGATGTTTTTATTAGACTCTTTTCCAAAGGTAAAACAACCCATAGCTCTTCATCTCAGACCAGAATAGCCAGCCTAAAGTGTTTGCTCTCCTGTCATAAAGAAGCTCTTGGCCCCATTTTAAGCATCCAGTATTTTCTCCATTGCTTACGTTACACTGCACATAGTGGCATTAATTAATTCCATGGCAAATAATAGAGTTATTCTGATTTATTTTGCTGTCAGTAGAAACAGAACAATGGAAACATTGAAAGAGAAACTGCAGTTTGGGTCTGTCCCTAAGTACCTGGGACTTGAGCAAAGGAGGGAGATACTGGGGAAAAGAAATCAGCAGAAAAACACTTTTAGAAGAACAAAAACTGTCTCTGTCATTAAAACAAACTTACAACTCCCTCCTGTACTTCATCCTACCACGTAGAAAAGGCATTTAGTAATACCAGGGATCTTTTAGGCTGACCTACTCAGAACTAGACATTAGCTTTTTTACAAAGGAGGAAAGGGGCACCAGAGGAGAAAAGAACACAGGGCAGGGGCAGCCAGTTTCAAGTAAGGTAAGGGACAGATCATGGTGAGCATCCTGGGAAGGGGCAATTTTGGGCTAAGGCATGTCTTAGGGCAGCTCCCTGTCAGCATGTGTGGTGCTGAGGCTTTAGGATTTCTCTTTCTCTCTAGAAGGGTTCCTTCTGAGGGAGTGTCTGATGAAGAATCTGGGAAAAGGGATTTGCTTCCCTGATGCCCACAGCTGCCAGGAAACAACAGAGGGGTATGTTCCACCTGACCAGAACCCTTACCAGCCTACTTTTAAACTTGGTTTACAATTATCTCTAAGCATGTTTCACCAATTCAGTATAATTCTAGCCCCTGCCACCCTGAGAAGAGCACAGCTTGAGCAATAATGAATGATGCACAGGCATCCTTCAGCCAGGTCAGCTCCTGCCAGGCAAGGGACCTTGCTCAAATCTGGTCACCACTGTAATGGCCTGGTCACCACCTCAGTGGTGCTGGACTCTGCCTGCAGAGAAAGCAGAGCAGGTTTTGCCTCTCAGTGTGCAGGGATGCCCCATGTAATTAATAATGGGAACTAAAGCACTAGATGGAACTTATATTAAAATACCAGTGCCATCTCAATGCCTGTCTCCCTCAGAGAATCCAGTACTGTTGCTTGAAATATCAGCATAAGAGTATCCAGGGGCCACAGTAGCTTCAGAGGAATCACAGAATGGTTTGGGCTAGAAGGGACTTCAAAGACCATCTTGTCCCAAACCCCTGACCACAGGCAGGGACACCTTTCACTAGATAAGTCGCTCAGAGTCCCATCCAACCTGGTCTTGAACACTTCCAGGTATGAGACATCCACAGGTTCTCTGAGCAACCTGTTCCAGTGCCTCACCACGCTCTCAGCCAAGAACAACTACTTAGTATCTAATCTAAACTACCCTCCTTCAATTTAACACCCTTCCTCCCTGTCCTAACACCCTTGGAAAAAAATCCCTCTCCAGCTCTCTTGCAAATCTGTTGTAAATTTTAGGTATTAATGCTAGGAATAAAAAAACTGAGAAGGTATCAACTTGTAAAATATAAATATTTCTTAATTGTACTTCAAAACTAAAAACAAAAAGGAAAGGAAGAAAGATATCTGGGATTGAAGAGAAGGAGCATTGCTTCTTCAGACATCTAATATTTCTCTGAGTTTACTTAAGTAACCAGTTTACTTAACTGGTTTCTGACAAGATATGCCCTGCCCCAATCCTACAAAAAGTGGTTGAAAAATATTTTTTAAATGCATGCAACCAGTAAATAAGAAGTGAATGACCACAAATGCCTTGATTTATGACACCAGAGACTGAAAAAAAAAAAAATAGTGAGGAAAAACTCTAGGGAAATCTATCATTTTATATCACTGGTAAAATAAATCCTTCCCATGCAAAGCTGACCCCCTTAACCCAAAACATTGCAGAGAGCTGAGAGCATTGTCTTTACAGAGGTGATCTCTAAGGTATACCAGGTGTGAGACATTGCACAGTCTGCAGCATAAATGGACTTCTCTCATAAGGAAAAGCAGTTTTCTTCTGCACCTCTTTTTGCCTCACATTTACAAAATTCCATTAAACAAAGCCCAAGGACTCTCAGGAGACTGGCTTAACAGTATCAAATGCAAAAAAAAGATTTAATCTTCAGATTTGTGGGACTTCAAAGTTACAAACACTCTGTAAAGCATAGGTCTGCATACTATCTTTAATTTATATGCATACGTTTATCACAGTCAAGTTTGCAAAAACCTCAAAGCAGATTTAAGGCATGGAAGAAGAATTTGCCTAAAGTGCTCATGGTTCTATGGTCTGTTTCAAATCAAAACTGCTTTCCTTTGATTTATCAAAATGAAAAATAGACTGATGTCATCTGATTTCTAGTTACTTGTTTTCCTGCCACTCCTCTGCCAAAAATTCCTGTACACTACTCTTATCCAGGGTTGCATTGATGCTTGTAGACATCTAAGCCTTCTCCTAGAACATTTAATGCCCATATGTTTGCATGTCTTTTTAGAGAGCAGCTGAAGAATTTGTAGAGCAAGAGCACAGCTGAAACATAGGAAAATAAACACACTAAGCAGTAAGACTGAAAGCATGACATTAAAACTCAACAGGTTTCTGTATGAATCAGGGCCATGCATTCGAACACAAGCAAGGCATTCTCTCTGCTTCTACTGATGTTCTTTTGGCACAGTGTTTTTTACATTTAAAGTAGCATCAGCAGAGCTATAATTTTGCATTTTATAAATTACATCAATTTTTGTTGGCACAACAGACATCACAGAAGGGTGACAACGACAGAGCTAGAAATCACTGGCAAGAAAAATGCTCAAAGCCTTTCCCATATACACAGGAGACAAATTATCTATTTTTTCCAACAAATGCATTTTAGACTAACTCAAGATCATACTAAGAAGCATCTAGTAATTACCTGTTTGTTTATGTCAGTGCCTCTTATGTAAGTGCAAGTTAAGTGTACTGCAAAAACTTTCATTGCAGCAGAAAATACACAAACATGCAAATACTTTCAAGCCCCAGCGGGGCCAAGAACACTGTCCAAGGAATCAGTCTTAAAGAACATAGACTTCAAGTCACAGTTACCTGAACAAATAGTTCTCCAGCAATTTTATTTTTTAACAACATGGTGACATTTTCAGGCATCTGGTTTCTTTCCTACTTGTGAGTAGTCACCAAACATATTAAAGGAATGAGGAACAGAAAGAACCTGGGCAGCCAACAACAGGTCCTTGCCTCCAGCTGGGGAGGGGTAGACAAACAGATAAAGAGGGACAGTCTTGAGTTTGATTGGTTATCTAAGAATGAAGAGAGCTGAGTTCAGTCCCTGGCTCAGCCACAAAGTTTTGAATACCTTCATATCAGATTCCTGCATGAGCCAGCCATCTGAGGGAAATAAAAAATATCCAGAAAAAATGCTACGTTATATTCTGTATGGATAGAAGACTATAACATCCACACCTATTTTGTACATAAGGCACATACATTTTTCCATGAGTTTGTTCTTATTTCCACTCATGCCAAAGGAAAATTCATTCAAATCTCCTATTACCTTATAAGCATCTTAATTACTGATAAAAGAGTAAGAAGAGATTCAAGAAATTCGTCTTTCTTCTCTCTGGGGATGATATCTATCAATTTCCTTGATTTTCTACAAAGTGTCAGTAAAATAGTGTTTGCTCTTCTGGAAAAGAATTGGGGAGTGGAGGCAAAAGAGAGGAGTCAATCTGAAAAAAAAGGGGGGTTTATTTACCAATTTGGTTTTGGTTTAGATTTATCAACACAACCATCTGATCTAAAAAAAAAAAAGTTAAGAAAAAAAACCCCGCATCAACAAACTACAAATATAACAGTGTAGTTCATATAATCTGATATATATTATAACATTTTCCTGTTTTTTTTAATATATAATACAGAAGAAAAAATAAAGCTTTGAAACTTAAGCACAATGCAGAGGGAGAAACAGAGATGTAAGAACATGCACAAGGCTGAGTAACTGCAGAGAAAATGTTTACCCTCTCCATTATTTCATTTCTCTCTAACAGACACAGAACAGTATGCCCTTACAATCCCAATTGTTCCCCTGGCTAACATGGAAAGTTGACAGAAAGAATGGCTGGTGTAGCACTTCTTTCTACTTCACCCTATGCCATTCATAAAGGGTTATTTCTGTCATCTGCATATATCCATACGTAATCAACATCAGTTCTTTTGTTTTCCAACATGAAGTATGATTAGACAAGTTTTGGGTTTTTCCACAAAAAAATGTGTTCTGAACAGTTCTTTGTATGTGGGAACTCAGACTACTGAACAGCCCTCAGAAATCATGTGCAATGACCTCATGGCATCCAGCCACTTAATCAGAGATGCAATTCAAGTGAGGTGCTGGTAAAACACATGGATTTCTTTTGCAGGACCACTCAATGCAACTTCAGCTATCATTTTCCATCTCATCTTCCCTCCACAGTTTCCAGAACTTGTGAGAGTAGACAGAGGAGCTGGTATGGTTTTGGAAAGAAATGGGGGTGGAATGGGGCTTAACAAAGATGCCAGGAGATCTCCATCAAGGGCCAAGTTTTTTCCCCTCCTCCCATAAGTGCACAACAGCTATTTACAAAATAAAAGAGTTTGAATTTCTTGATACCAAGATCATGGCAGCATAGATGCGCTAAGGTAGAGGATTAAAGGAAGGCTCACAAGAGAGCCACCAGGACCACAAGGGATTGAGTGGCTTCAGAAAGCCATGACGTGGTCCAAGAGCCCTGGGCACATGTATCTGTCCCACGACAGCTGTGCTTGTACACAAGTGGTGATCCCCCAAGCTCAGTATTGGGCCCAGCCCTTCAGTGTCTTTATTGATGATCCACCCCAATATCTACTCTCTGGGCTGAATAAGATGTCCAACAGAGACCCACAGAGCACCTGGGGAGAGCACCTAGCAAGACTTCAAGGGTGCCAACTCAGCCTGTCATTTAGTCTTACCAGGGCAAAAGAATATGCCAATGTAATCTTTTAGCTGGTTTTACACCACCTCTCCCAAAAATCTTATTACTCCTTCAACAGAAGGTGTGCCGCAGCAGTCTCCTTTTCCAGTCCTTTCAAAACAAATTGAAATTTTGATACCAAATCACCACAGATCTTGAGGGGTGAGGACAGTAGAAGGGAATCTGCTAAGGTGCTCATCCTGTTTCCCTTAAATTCAACAGCAGCACTTGGAATTTGCATCAGTAGTGATCCAAGCCAAGGAGAGATCAATAAATTCAGATGACCTCTCTGTAGGTAAGTGAGCTTCTCACATCCCCACTCCCCCTCTGCCCCCCCCAAAAATGAATAGATGAAGTGAAAGCACACACAGTTCTGAGACCCCTTTTTCCCATAAGGCTCAACAGATATTGGCTTATGGACAGTTTGCCTGCACATACTACCATTAACTGTATATTTTACCAGTACAAGCAGGGAGGGAAAGAGAAATAAATTATCTATTCTAAGGAAATAAAGAGGTTTTCTCTCAGCCACATCTCAACATGTTTTTCCATTTTTTCCCCTCTTACTGTTTACAAGAATTTCAGTGAAAGTCTTGACTAGAAGATGAAATTGTATAATTTCCATTTCAGTGAATGCAAAGCTTTTTTTTTTTACAAATCCTCATGTTTTTCCATTAGGCCTCTGTAAGAAAAAAGAAGAGTTGTGATATCATGCATATATACAATATGATGTGCATGAAGTACATCAAAAAATAAAATTAAAATCTCCAAGACAGATGTAATAAGAGTTTTGCAGTAAAAGTTATCACCATTAACATACTAGTTCTAATTTATTCTATTTCATGCATTTAAATTTATTAACGTCATGCCTTATGTTGGCTACGGAGTATGGCTCTGCATTCCTGAGTCAGCTGACAATGAACAGTGAAGTTCCAATAAATTGGAAAGGTGAAGTAGGGTAAGCTCAACTAATGGAAGAAAATGATGCCAGTGCAAATCCAATACACCACAGTAAAGCAGCAGCAGCACAAAAATATTCCACCATATGTTTCAAAGGCTGGCTGAAACTTCATGCAGAAAGCTTTGATGTTTCCACTGTAATTGAGAATGTCAATACTTCCAGGGTAGAAAACTTGCTTCTGTCGATTAAATACTTGATTTTCAGACTCCACGTAGGGAGAATGCCTGCTTCCTCAAATTCACCCCACACCATCTCACCTGGTGTGAGCTGTTGTTTTAGAGTATGTGAGACATGGTTGTTTTAGAATATGTAAGACAGAGGATGTGCCACTGTACTTCTGTGTTTTTGTAGCAGTGTGGCTTTGGACTGAAGGGCAAAATGGGTGCATGGCAATTTTCTAATTCAGAAGCCATTTGCACTCTCTTCCCAACAGTGCAAGTGGAAATTTGTGTAAGAGTCAGATGGATTCCAAACATTTTGGCAAACTGAAAAAGGCACAACTATAAAAAATATACACAAATTAAGGCCTTATCTTTGGTGAAACAGCAGTATGCCCCATAACAGAAGCTTGTGAGAAGATCCACAGAAAAACAAGACCTAGAGGCACTGAAAATAAACCAAACTCCTGGGGACAACTGGCTCCATCTCCCTGCTCAGTCCAAAGCTGCAATTTACAGTTTTTGGGGATAGCATGCCCTTTTTCAGAGGAGCAAAAAAAGGGAAAACTGACAATGCTCAAATATCACAAGATAAATAGGTTTAATGCTTCTCTCATCTGGTACCATGTCTTCCCCTTGAAATCAAGCTGCACAGAAGAATTTGGGCAGTAAATCCCAATCAAAGAGCAGTCTCATTTTACAGAAGTTGCTAAGCCCATAGGACCTCCTAGCCAAGAAAATAGGGACTTCTTTTTTCTCCTCCTGCCTTACCACTATGTTTTTGGGGCTTTTTTTTTAAGTTCAGAAGAGAGTGCTTTCAAAGCAGCTCTGATCTCCACTTTGATCTGCATCACTAGGCAGCCCCATATCAAGATCACTTCCAGATGAAATTTGGGCAGCAGATTCACACCAGCATCACACCTAATGAACGCTCTGCATCTTTGAATGGCCATTCTGTGCACAGACCAAAGCTGAAAGCATTCTAAGGCAAACATCCCAGGAAATACGTACACCCTGCATAACCTGTCCTCAGTATTGTTTTGGTGACATTGTTGCAAACCACCTGCAGCAAACCTTCATGCAGAGCACAGGTCTCTACTTCCCTTCTGCTCCCCACTAAGCGATGGATGGGCTGTGTCCTAATTTTGCAGCTCCATGACAGATGGGAAAATTCTGAATTAAAGTGAACTCTGTGAAGATCTGTGTCTAATGCTTGTGATATTAAAGACAAAAAACCCACTCCTTGCACATGTTAACATAGTTCTACTTTGCACAGTTAAAAATAGAATTAGTCTCACTTCAGGGATCTGAACTTGGTCATACTGTGCACACACATTAATTTCTTTTTTTTTTTTTGTCAAATTAAAAAGTTTTCTATCTATGCTACTATATTTCTGTCGTAAAAGATCAAGAGACAGCTACACTCTGAGGATTAAAAGTAAAACCGTCTTGAGGCAGAAAATCAGTTAATGTTATCAAGACAGCCCAACTTTATTCAGAAGCCCCTGAGGCACTACAAGAGAAGAACAGTGTCCCCCCTGAAGACCTTACTACATAAACAGATGTCCAGAAAATGGTGAGAATTGAGCCAGGAGAAGGAAGGAAAAAAAAAAATAAAAAAGAAAAAAGACACAGCCATAACCTCTTCATCCTTCAGGAGTAGAGCCCAGTAGAGCCCAGAATATCTCAGTGCTGCTGGTCAATATGCCTCATGAACCATGGCATAAAAACGTAAGCTGTATGCTCCTCCTCTCTATACCCAAATTCTCCCTCTTCTCCTCCCCCCATCCCACTCACTTGCAATAAAAATTAAAACACATGTATGACTAGATGGTAGATTAACATCATACTGGCAAATGTTGAAACAACAAAGCAGTGACTTCCTGGTAGAGTTACAAACCTATCTCCTCCTTTGCTTCAGTTTGCAGAGCTTGGGACAGAGACATCTTATTCAGTTTATAGGATCTGATGTACTGAGCACCATTTATAAGCTCTTGGCAGCACCAAGCAGTTCTGTACCTGTCTTGGTTAGGCTGAAGATCCATAGAACCCTCCAAGATAAATTTTACACAAATCAAAACAATATTTTAATAGACACCTCATCAGGGCTTTGCTTGTGGGGTTTTTTCACCCCACACCATGAAAATGGATTAGGAAGGAAAGTTAATAACCTGGATAACCACGTTTGTTAAAATCTCCTGCAAGATTTAGTCCACAAGAAAAAAAAAAAAATCTTTTTTTCTCTGCCATGAATAATATTTTGGCAAGGTGAAAAAAAAGTATAGATGCCAATCTAGCAAAACTTCTCACACATGCCATGGCTTAGCTTCAGCCAGCAACCGAGCACCACACAGCCTTTCATTCATTCTCCTCCAGTTGGGATGGGCAAAAAATTGGAAGAGTAAAGGTAAGAGAGCTTGTGGGCAAAGACAATTGAATAGGGTAAAGCAAAAGCTGGGCACTCAAGCAGAGCAAACCAAGGAATTAATTCACTGCTTCCTGTGGATAGGCAGCAGTTCAGCCATTCCCAGGAAAGCAGGGCTCCATCAGCCATGACTTTGGAACACAAGTACTATCACTCTGAGCTTCACCTTCTTCCCTAGCTTTCTATGCAGAACATGACTCCACATAGTGTGGGATATCCCTGTGGTCACTCGGGGTCAGCTTTCCTGGCTGTGTCCCCTGCCAGCTCCTTGTGCACCCCCAGCCCACTCAGTGGTGGGATGGTGTGAGAAGCAGGAAAGCCCTTGGCCCTGTGTAAGCACTGCTCAGCAGAAGCTAAACCAGTCCTGTGTTATCACACTGCTTTCAGCACAAATCGCAGACACAGCCCCATATTAGTTACTGTAAAATTCTACCCCAGCCAAAACCAGCACTCACAGGAACAATGTAAGTGATACAAAGTGTATGACCTAAGTTGACTACACAAGGACTTGCAGAATATGGCTTTTGCTCTTTAAATAAAGACTGCCAGGGCATCAACAGCAAAGAATTGATAGGGAAAAAAAAAAGCCAAATCACAATTTACACATTTCTCCACCTGTTAAAACACTCTATTATGTTAAGATATTGCCATTTTTCTACCATTATTTAACCTTGGAATATTTGATAGGTAGCCTCTAAAAACTCATGTTCATGTATTTCATCTTGCTGGTTTCATGAAGATAAGATTGTAATTCCAGATCCCATAGCTGCAACTAAAGCAGGAAGACTCTATATAAGCACAACCCCCCCTAAATACAACTGATATTTTGATTTACATTTTCAGTATTTCACATGATTTTAATGGCATAAAATTTAATATTTTAATTGAACAATAATTTTGTTCATATGTTGAAGCAATTTGGAGAGGAAACTAGATGTAGATTGTTAAGAAAACTAGTGGCTATTGGAGTTTTTTGTGTGTATATATACATGCCCATATGTATGTATATTTTACCCTGTGGTGAATTTTGACATTGATTTTGACATTAATTGTTTTCTTGCTAATTTTTGCAACAGACTGCTTCATATAATGCCAACAAAACTCCAGATGCTAAAACAGCTAAACTCTGGAAAGTAAAAAAGTACTAGCTGTACTTCATATTAGAGCGCTCATATAATACATATCAACAAAGTATACCTAAATTTAAATCATGCTCATATCCAAGCTTATCTCACATTTAATTGAAAAATTTTATTTCTTTTCTAGTTACTAATGTCATACATTAAGAGCTAATAAGTGCCTGAACACCCCTTACTTGACATTAGGCATAACAGTATTTCCTATGAGCTCACCCACAGAGAAACTTCATACAATGGCTTTGGAGACAGGAGTGCACCTCCTTCAGCTGTGCATACACTGGTGAGCACTCTATCAGTAGGCAGATGAATCAGAGGCTGCTTCTGGCAGTTTTTTACCTTATTAATGATGTATTTTAAACCAAATCTGGACCATTAATGCATTTCACATTGAGAGAAGAAATACTCTGTAGAGAAGGACTTTCAAGTAATGTCTAATTTAAGCTGCAAACTGAACAACAAAGCAGACAGGAGAGTTGCTGGCTGGAGATCTCGACTTCTTTGCAGTACCTTTTTATGCTTTAGCTCTGCAGAAATTAAAGGACTGATACAAGAGCTACTGGATAAACTGCACTTTTTATATAAGCAGGTGTCAGCCTTGATGACAATAAGGATCCCTTCTGGTATGAAATCTTTGGAACCAATAACAACGGAAGGAGACATGGTTTCACAGAGGGTACCACTAAAACAATAATTTTTTCTTTCACTATTGTACAAAACAATCACCAAACAAAATTGCCTTAGCATAAAACTTGATTTGAACAGCTCTTTCAGCAATGTAATACATAATACCCAAAAGAATTCTCCTAAAAACAGCAAGCAGATTTTTATCAGCTAAGTTATAAACAAATTTGGATGCGGCAAGATGCAATCCACCAGTTTGCTCAAAATGTGATTTTACTTTATTTGTTCAGTGTTCAAAAATGTTCTGTCAATATTTTTTCATTTCATGCCTCTCACTACAAATAGGGAGACCAAGAAAGGAAGGGAGACTTGGGAGCCTGGAGAATAATACACAGCCATACTTAATTACCCACAGCTACTGCCACCATTTGCCCAGGAATTTCTGCAGAGAAGTTTTAGGATTGATAGACATGGAGAATGACTGAAAATGAAGAGGGGCAGGAGCAGGGCTCTGTGAAGGACAAGTGCTAGTAGCTATCAGATTAGCTAGTTAGTTTTAGATTAGCTGCACATCTCTGAGCAGCTTCTCCAGACACCCAGATTGCAAGACCTAAAACAGGCAATAAACCCAAATTAACCACAAAGGTGGCATGGGAAGGAGAGACTTCCTGTCTCCCACACGTTTATCTACTACAAGCTCCTAAGTGGTAGAGAAAAGCCATCACAAGACCAGCAGGCTGGAGGTGCTGGTCCAGTAACCAGCTTCCCTGGTATTAATTATCAATACACAAAATCCTGCCCAGAGAACTTGGATACGTGCATCCTGCTCCTGGGGCCAGGCAGATGAACAGGCTACTCAGCCTCACACCCTCCTACACATTTCACTACAAGCAGTTAAGTGCAGAAGTGCAAACAACTGAAATCAGTTTTGCTTTAAAATAAAATCACCTTTCCCTTTTCTATGATGTCTCTGAGATTTTCTACATCGCTGACACCGTAGGGAACCAGTTTCTTAGAGTCCAAAAAGCTAAACATCTTGGACACCCTGAATTCTGTTTGGAACTAAAATCTTCAGCAAAAGTCTAAAAGAAAAGCTTAGAAATGATGCAAGGAAGACTTTCTATAGCGTATATTTTAATGTGGGAATAATCGAATAATTTTACAAAACACCCCAAAACAGCCCATACTCATACAAAAATACCAAGGAGTTTAGGAAACTAAAGCATTGAAAGAAATTCTAGATGACTTGCTGGGGACATTCTGCTCTAGCTCTCTCAGCAATTAGTTTTCCAAGCCAGAGAAGAAGGCAGACTAGGAACTCCAGATAACCCTGTTTATCTACTCTGCAATAAAATCTGCCTATTACAAGTTAAAACAGAAGGGCATATTAACACAACAGTAGTCAAATCTGGCTTTCGATATGCTCTTCTACTCTTTCTGATTCTATGTTTAAAACTCTTTCTCATCTTATTCCTCACAGCTAATATTACACTTAATCTCTCCTGTTTATAGCTTTGTCCTTTTTATTTTATGAACAATTTGGTTTAAAAGAAGTGTTTTCCATTTGTTAAGGGACAGAAAGGATTTTTTCTAAATTGCTTCCATAATTTATATCTGAACTATTGTCAAATCTGTAAAGGAACAGATTGATTTTTCTTTCACAGTTTTCAGGCCATCAACATGGAGAATGTATCAGAGCTAGATTTTCCAGCACTTAATGAACTTTACAATGTCTGATACTTTTTAATTATAAACGTTTTTGTAAAATTCCAAAATTCGTTATGAATATGAAAGAATACAGTGGGTGGCTGTGGGCTAACAACTGCAAAACTATGTCTTGATACACTAAAATGTTTCACTTCAATGCATTGTTTTATATTCATTTTCACACACTCAGTATAAACAACTCACATATCCTTATTTCAGTTACTTACACATCTTCCAGATTAGAGAATAATAAAGCAATATATAAAAACCATTTACATTTTTCACAAAAGTAATTTCTGAAACTGGAACTGCTATAATAGGTAATTGTTAGCAAAAAGTAACTTAGAAAACGTGAAAGCAGAGATACAGTCTATTTATGCCTACTAGAAAGATACATGTAGCTTCAACAAAATCTGAGGGCCAGCATTAAAATTAGCAATGCATCCCACTGCAGAAACAAGACAAACCACCAAATATGGAAGTCCTACTTAATAAACAATATTTTAACATTACCCTGAATAACAAACATGAGACTTTTTGACAATATAAATCCCTTAGCTAATCAGGCCCCATGTGAAATACTATTTTTTAAAATCTCTAACCATCATGTTCAGGAATAAACAACAGAAAACCAGAAACAAGTACATGAGACCAAAAGAAGTGAATAGCTCACAGATGGACAAAGACAGCCTGCAGCCAAGGACCTGGAAAACATGGGCAGAAGTTTCTGTTCTCCTACAGACTTTGCATAACTCTGGCCAGTCACTTGACATACAGCCTTGCAGTGCAGCTGAGACAATCTGTCGAGGGTGAAGTTTCCCAACACATTCTCTGCTGAAATAGGGGACAGTCTGACCTTCCTCAGCAACAACCACTTGGGATACACTTTTGTTCAATTTCTTGCTCTAGCACAGAGGCTTTTCTGAGCACTGTAAGGTGGGCAAGGAAAAATCCCTGCTGAAAACTGCTCAAACCTTTGTTGCAGATTTAATTGTCCCCTGGTTTAGGGGCCTTAGGCACGGGAGTCGTCAGGCACTGGTGGCACAAGGGAAATGGTGACAACACACAGCTAAGGCACACGAACTGAATCCTCCTTTTCACAGGCACAGTGGCACTACCACAGTGCACCCTCCAGGGCTGGCATCCATCTCCTCCTTCGGAGATTTTCATCCTCTAAGGTCCTCTTCTCCAGCCACTGTCACCTCATGTCTTTCACCTCAGCTGCTCACATGGCAGCAAAAGCCATGATGTCAGCCAAGAAGAGTCAGATTATTGTAGAGAATGATATAGAAAGCGTTTGGTTCCTCCGTTCATTTTGCTCAGAATGCATCAGGGAATTCCTCACAGAGAGCCACGCTGAGGGGTGGCAGCAGTAACTATTAATAGTGACTTGGGAGGGGAGATCAAGGCCGGGTGTACCACAAGTTTTACTTCTTCTAGCCAGTTTATGGCCAATCTTACAATAAGAAAAATAGAAGGAATAAAACCATAAATAACACACCCATAAAAAGAAGATAATAGCACCTCCAATTTTTTGAGATGTTATGAGGATAAATACATTAAGGATTATGAGATATTCAAAAGCTATTGTAATAGGGGAGATAGAGGTAGCTAAGATAGATAAACTGCTACAAAAAATGCAGAGAGACTTTAAAAAGAAACATCCAGCTATGTAGAGAGCACAGTACTTTTGTAGTTACTATTTATGTACCATCTGTGAACAAGGAAAGTATTTAAATCAGGTTTTTTTCACACTTGAGCTGGGCAAATAATGTGAAATAGTTTCTTGTAAACCATCATCCAAATGTAAATTTTTCTTGATTGCCTCCCTGTTTTGTTGACCCATTTTACATATATACTATAATACAAGTATACGTTTCTTTGTCTGAACAGTCAAATGTATGGAAGGAACATGCATTTCCCAAGATTTTGATAACTCCTCTGTGGGTTTGGGAGCGGAAAAAAATACCACCTGACATAGGTCATCAATCCCAGGAAGCAAGTAGCAAGTAGGGTGTAGGAAATAACTAACATAATAGCTATTAGATAGCTGCATGCACCCAGACAGACAGTCAGCCAAAACACGTTCTGTCTAAACTATTCTCATGATAATTTTTTAGCAACAAAGGCTTCTGTTCATGTGAGTTTCTAGACAGATAATTCATTATCTGAATAAAAGGACCATATTCATTGAGTTGCTTGCTTCAAATAGATTTTCTCCAGCTCAGAAACAATAGCACCAACAATATTGTGAGACTATAAAGACACAGTAAAGTGCTATAAAACCAAGGCTTGATTTGCTTGTGTTGCTGCGGTGCTGTTCATATGGCTTAAGTAGCTCAGTGACAAGGTGTCTTGTGGGAAATAGGAAACAGTTAAGGGGAAGGGAGATACAAATCCTGCTCGCTTAAATGACTTGGGTATTTTTACAGGGGTTCTTCAATTGGAAAGCATCCCTTTATGAAGTAAAATAGAGGTGGAATGACAAAAATAAGAAATTATCACTTCATAGGTAATAGTAAAAAACATATAATATTTTGTTTTGGTAATGAGCGAAGTATGCTTAAATTCCATGAAACTTTTCTTTCTGTTTGATGCTTCTGTTTTCACAGATTAACACACAACTGCAAAAATCCCCAGAGCTTCATTTCTGCTCTCTGGATATCTTAAGCCACCATTTTAACAATAGAGAATATCATCCCACTGGGAACGAAAAATATATTTATAGAAATAAAAAGGGTCTCTGCCTCATTAAATTCTTCATGAGATGCCCTACAACAAGTGTCATTCTCTCACTAAATGACTACACCAATATGTTTCAAAAAATTGGTTTTATGGTTTAGGTTTGTTGGTTGTGGTTTTTTTCTTGAATTATGAACAAGGTTATTCAATACAAACACAGATTGCTCAGGTGGATGAGCTAAACATAAAGTGGTTTTAAACATTCACACTGTCATTCTTCCCCTCTCCCCACACAGCTTCATTACATTGGCCAGGGTTGGTTGGTAAGTGCTTCCTAATAACTCCCATTTTGTCAGCACTACAGTACCACTGCAGCATCTGCCACAAAGAGACCAAAAATGAGTAGGAAGGAGCATTCAAATAAAAAAGTTCTTATAGACTGTAAATCACCATAGTACGGAGTCTATGGTGAGAGCAATCATTAAAAACATATCAATCAGTGGGAGCAGTTTTGTTAAGAGGAGAGAGGATCTCGAAAAGAAAACAAAAATTGATTATGTTGAAGGTCTTGAGCACAACACAAATACCTCTAAAAATGGACCTGAAGCACTGTGTGAGGTAGCCCAGAGGTCTAGCCCAGCATGAATTTCTTCAGACACTGCTCATAATTGGGCTTTTTCTTTTCACTGTAAAAGAAAGATGTCGATTTCCCAATTCTATTCAGAACCCTGGCTCTCATCACAAAAGAAAGGCTTGTATTATATTATGCACTTGCTGAACTGGACCATCTTCAGGGCCCTTATGTGCCTGCTAGACAGATGGTACATCCCTCATCTGTTTGAATATGAAAACTCAAAGAGTTCCTAAAAACACCAGGGAAATAAGGAACAGTCAAGAGGAAGTGAGAGGGCAGAAAAGATCAAAAGGGCTGAGCAGTAGACAGTTTCAAGGTATTTTCTTAATCAAAAAATCCATACGTGCTGGAGGGAGAGCCCTGCACCACTCAGCTCTTGTTTTGTAACTGAGGATGTCTCTTATTCTTGTGTTACACATCCAAGAGAATGCTCAGGAAGCACTTCTGCAGTACAGCTTTACAGCACCAGGAGAAACAGAAACATCGTGATGTTGAGGAGCTTCCTAAGTCCCAGGCAAGACAAGGGCTATAGTCATTGGCTAATAAATCAATATATCCTTTTGACTCTTGACTTCATGGAAGGTTTTTTGCTGCAAACACGACTATAATTTGTGTAGATCACCACAAATGTGAAGTCTTCAACAGTAAAAGCTTTCCCAGTATTTTTGGAAGGCATCCTTTCCAAGGTTTTTAGTCTTACTTTAATAATCCTTTTTTTTTTTTTTTTCCAGTATCCTAGTACAGGTTTATGTCTAATATCACTTACAGCTCTTCTGAAATCTGGGTGTCAGTTCTCTTCAACAGGAGGGATTTTCAGCTCATCTCAGCAGGTATGTAGAAACCCTTATTTGAAAACATATAGAGCCTATGTTTAAAGCAGAAAGTGACAGTTTTAAAATTTTTTAAGGACTATATTTACACACACTGAAAAACCTACAGTTCAGGAAAAAAGCTGGTAACCTGAAATGTGGTTGATAGAGAGGAAGATTTTTTTGAGATTTGTTTGGATTTGTTCCAATTTTTACAGCAAGCAATTAGCATTTCATTGTATAACTGGAAACCCTCAGGCCAGGGCTGTTCTTCAGGATAATGGTGTCCCAAAGAGAAGCAAAAAAACCCCACTATTTTCCCTGAAAAGGCTTCAAGGAACATTCCCCGATTCAAAAGCAAAACCCTTTATCACTTCAGAACTAGAGACCAGCAGCTTGCAGCTGATTCCTGTTAGTCTGCCTATAGCTGCACGTGCACCCCTTCACATGCTGCTTTCATTCTTCATTAGACCCCAAAGATTTTAAAAACCATGTCACTGCTGGATTTTATTTTTTTTTTTTCTAAACTGTTGAGACTGATAGTGGAACACAAATCATCCAAATGGGCGTTACCAGAGCTGGTCTGCTATTGTTAGCATAATGTACATAAATATCCACCACTCCTTGTTTTTCTGTTTGTCTGGGTTTTTTTTATGTATTATGACACAAATAATCAAAAGATCCCTGAAGTTCGGCATCTCTGGCCTCTGGTATAATCAGTCCTTGCATAAAGATAGCTAGCACCTGAAAGTGACAGCAATACTTGCAGCCTGTGAAGCTGAACAGTAGATTCCATCCTCCTGATGGAATTATATGGAATATTGAAGGCAAAAGTCTTTTTCCATTCACATTTTACTGTAAAGGTATATACAAACACTATGCAAAAAGATTAGGAAAGTGGTATAAAATACAAGGATTTTGAGCAGGGAGAAAGCTTTTGTGTGTTGAAAAATCTCTACAGAGATCTAGCAAACTAGCAAAAAATGAAAATACAAGGAACAAGATTTGTCTAAGGTGGTTTTGGAAGTGTCTGATCAAAGATATGGGAGTAAAAAGGAATGTGCACTTAGAAATCACAAGGCAACAGACTATATTAGTCTATTCGGTTACATGACAGTGATAATTGATGTAAAATAAGCAGATACATTAATGACAGTCACAGGGGAACAGAAACTGAATTTATAAATAGATTTACTCTGTTAAATAAACAAAGGGAAACAATCAGCAATGATTACAAACAGCTTATTTAAGCAGTCTTTAACAAGCTCGATGGCTTGGAGAAGACAAGCCTTTTTAAAAGTGATAAAAATCAGCCTCTCCGTTTGGGGAATAGTTAAGAACCATCTATAAAACCCTGAGGTTTGGGTCTCACAGTAGTAAAATGGAATTTATCAATAATGTTAATTTTGCCCTCTAAGTATTAGTTAACATTCACCTTCCAGTAAAAGCAACAGCCATTGACCCCAATAAGGAATTTTTCTTCTGCTCGTCCAGTAGGTCTTTTGGTGAGGGTAATATTCCACTTCTGCTGTAATTTCTGAAGTTGTGAGCTTAAGCTTCTAGGCAAAGATATGCCGTAATACACAACCTGCTAGAGGTGAAATATTATAAACAGAGACTCTGAATGATGCAGTGAAGGAATTATGCTCTCACTTGCTGTTTATACTCAAAAATGTTTCCTCTGTTCTCTCATGCATCTACCTGTCTCTGCCCCCTAGGCAAAGTTAGATCAGATGGGGCTAGCACAGATAAACATCAGTACAAACAGGCTCAGCTCACCAGCAGGGAAGAGAATGCCTCAAACAAAGCACCAAGCTTCAGGTGACAGAGCACTTGGCATCCCATCACCTGTCTCCATGTCTCAGTCCATCTACAGCCTGTTTTCTGTTCATTGCTCCTGGTGCAGTCAGTCTACACACAAGAATAACTTGTGGAAGCGCAGTTCAGCTCAATTCTAGATAATGCAGTAGGGAAAAGAAGTAGGAAAAAACCCTTAAAATTCAGACAAACAAACAAGGAATAAAAACTCCTAGAGAATAAGTTAGAAGTGTTGTGATGTGTAGTTATTGCTTCAACCCCTACCCTCAAATCAACTGTCAGAGGTGGAGGCAGAGGATCTATGTCCCTTTAGCCTGCCTCCCAGTATGACCAGGCTTCCACCTCTGAACAACTTAAGCAACTCTCTCCAAGCATAATTCTAGCTCTGGAAAAGCCAGCCAACAGAAAATGTGCATTTCTTGCAGCTCCTATTGGGATTTATTCAAGAAACTTCACAGTGTGAGCTAAGTAGTTGGAAAGAGCAGGGGAGAAAGTGGAAGTGTCCCATGACTGTTGCTTGGGCTCCAGGGCTGAGGAACATAGCAGAACATCAGGCTTACTTCAAAATGCTTTACTTTCCAACCATCCATTAAATTCCTGCTACAACACTGTCATACCAAATTACCAAAAACATTTCTTCTATTTCTGCACAGTTTCAGCCCACTAATCCACTCCTTTCCTACAAATGAATCCTACCCGTGAACATACTGAGGATTCTTTTCCAAGAAACCAGATTTTCTTAGAGTGAATTATGATGGGATAAAAGCTGGTGCATACTGTGTTTGACCAACAGAGAAGAACCATTCCTGAGCAAACCAGCATCCCATGGCAACCCTCACAAAAGACTATCCAGACAAGCTGACTGTGATAATGCCAGAAAGCAGTCACAAGTGCCAGTACCTGGCAAGAGGAGACAAAAAAACAGCACTGAAGACGGAACAGCTGAAGGGGGAAAATTTCTATTAGCACAAACCAGAAATATAATCTTAATTGTTTCAATGCCCCCTGTACATTCAAATGTGCCACTCCTGCTCTGCCTGGCTGCTCAAATACTCAGTTTGAACAAGAGGAGCACAGGCCCTGAAAACAAGCAAGAAAACTTTGACAGCCTTCCTCATTAATTCTATCTTTCCCCTTTGTCTGCACAAGGCCTCTTAGAGAGCTGAGCCTCAGGGGTCACTACCCCACCACCACCCCATGTCCCCTCATTGCAGGGTGTGCTTTACTCCTTCCACTCTGCCTCCCACTTCAAAGTCTACAGGGACACCAGAAGGACTGAAACTGCAACTGAAACTAAAAGTTCAGGGAGAAACACGACCGAGAAAAAACAGGGAGGGAAAGCAAAAAAGAAAAAAGAGGAGAGCACTGACAGAGCTCAGAAAAGACTTTGACTAAAAGCAGTAGCAGCTGGATTCAGAAATCCCAAAAAAAACCCAGGCAAAAGGGTCACTCTACCTGATTCAAGTACTGCAAAAATGACATATTTATTTCCTGTTACTGAGAAACAAGTTTAATGAGCACTCCAGAAGAAGAGTTTCCTATCACCCCTACGTTTTTTGCTCATTCCTCCACACAGTGATGGGCTTGGTACATCCTCTTCCACTCTCCTCCTGCTCTCCAGTCTAGTGGTTCACAGTCACCCTCCCACTACCCTGCATGCCACAGGCTCCACCCCTTAGCAGAGATTGCAGGAATGTGCTGAGAGTTTTTGGGTCCTTTCCTCAGTGTGGGTTCACCTCCACCCCACTCTGCCTTTTAGCAGAACACAAAGTGCTCACTTCTAAGTGCCTGCTATTCAGACAACCTGAAAGGATCAGTCACCCAGTTTAAGGGCACTGTGGTGAGCCAGTCAGAGCAAGACAGGAGAGAAGGATTGGTGGAAAATATTACCATGTGACAAGCCTAAAAAGTTCAGATGTTGAAGAAAAACTTGGACAAGAAGGGGAATTGAGGATATCATAGCCAAGCAAAGGTACAGCTCTGAGAAGAATTAACCTGTGATGCAAATACAATGAACACAATTTGCTTTAGTTCTCCAGATCAACCGAACCTGAGCAGACAACTACTGTGGTTGCACTTTAATTGCTGTCACAATGTCTAGCTCACCTAGAAAGAATAGAGGAAAATTCAAACAAGTGAGCAAATGACAGAAGAGGTGAAGATAACACAGCAAGTTCTGTTTCATCTCTGCAGTCCTTTCTTTAATGTTTTTGGGTGTCTTTTAGTTGAATGAATGAGCATTACTATCTCAATGCATTTACTAAAATTGCTGCAATGTTTCCATACTAATGTTGTGTAACTATTTGTCTTTTACTAATGCCAGCAGACTTGGATAAAGACTCCAGAGACAAGGAAAAAACTTGCTGTGAGACATGCCAACAGAACATCCATTTACTTCAAGGGATGTTTCTATGGGCTGATACCACTATAGCCACAAGACAAACCTGTATCACAAAGCAAGGCAGAAGGGGAAGGAGAATGTTTATTTGTCCACTCTCTGCAACAATATTAAGCATTGCTGTATTTCTGTCTCCTGCTAAAGAGGCACCTCAGACTCCTCATCTCATTGGAAAATGTGACATTTCAAAAATACTTGATTTTTGATAGTTATATATGCAGTACTGCTCTGTAAGTACAGTCATTAAAGTGCTAACCACAACACTGTTGCAACACCGTATTAAATTATGTATCTCCCAGAGCTTCTGACAATGTCTTGCCAATACCTGTGGGTTACAGGAGATATGTTACCTATTTATCATCTGCATAGTTTCATATATACCACTTAGAGGGATGTAGTAAATAGAGACCAGAAAGAGTATGGAGGTTGAAGTCAGCTGTAGAAGTTCACTTGCCATTCCTAATAGATCTATCAAAGTCCCTCTTTGACAGCGACTCCTGTCCAGACACATGAGACAGATGGGACACTGTTTTGGAAAAAAAAGGGTTGTTTAAAGTTCAAAAGAAAAATGAACACTCAGTCATGAAGTAATCTTGTAATGATCCAATGCCACATGGTCTTGGGCAATTTTTATGCGAGAATTCTTACATGGATTGGCCACAATATTTGAGATTATGTTCATAGCTGAACACAAAAATGGTGTCACAAGATTCAAGTGAGGTGGTAATACCTCTGTGGTACTGTATTTTAGAAGGGGAAAAAGACAAAAAAAAACCCAAAAAACAACAAAACCAAAGTGACTTCAGCAGTAGAGAAGAGTGAGAATACACAGAATATGTGCGAGCCCTGCAGACAAGAGCAGTGGAGAAGGATGGGGAGGAAGTGCCCCAGGTGCCAGAGCCCATGGTGCATTCAATGATGAGGCTGGATTTGTCCCTGCAGCCCATGGAGGTCAATGGAAGTGCAGAGATCACCAGCACCCCATGCTGGAAGCAGAAGGATGCCCAAAAGAGCCTGTCACTCCGTGGGAAACCCGTGCAGGAGCAGGCACCTGCCAGGACCTGTATAGCCATGGACAGAGGAGTCCGTGCTGGAGCAGGTTTGCTGGCAGGACTTGTGACCCCACAGGCGTCCCACATTGGAGCACTGCACCCCATGGAAGGGGCCCACACTGCAGCAGCTCACTGAGAACTGCAGCCCATAAGAAGGACTGACAATGGAGAAATCTGTGGAAGACTGTCTCCCATGGGATGGAGCCCACACTACAGAGAAGGGGAAGAGTGTAAGGAAGGACCAGCAGAGAAAACCTTAAAGTTACTCTCAGTAAGAAATGAGGGGGGGGGGGGGGTGGGGGGGGG
>JAYDZK010000001.1:17221539-17244506 GCA_034509185.1 Euphonia xanthogaster | reverse complement strand
TATGGTGATCTATTCTTGCTGCTTCTCACATTTTTGTCTTTTTTCACATTGTGATGATACAGATGAAACAGACCACCATTGTAAATCACACAACTACAAAATGCCTTTTCTCTCCCATCCCAGTCTTTTAAGCTTTTCAATTCAAGGTTTAATGCACAAAAAAAAAAATTGTAAGATCCTATTGTTAACTCTTGGTACAATGAGCTTGGGAACAAAGTAAGTACAGTGAATATTCAAATGTGAATATTCAAAGCTAGGCACTTAAGTCCACAAATACCATTCAAATACAAATTGCAATATCCAAAATGAAGTCCCTCTTCACTCAAGTGTCCTTTGAAAGCGGCTTCTGCTCCTATTCAGAGGAAATGTCTGAAGTGTTGACTTCAATATCTGTTGTTACCTCCTTAATTTACTTTACCTCTTTTCCTTGTCTGTTGTGCTTTGGATTTTTTCCTAGTGAATTGGGATTTTATTATTGAATAATGATGAAGACCTTGATCACTTGCTAAAAATTATCTGTCAAGTGCACACAACCAGAAGGCAACAAATGCA
This sequence comes from Euphonia xanthogaster, assembly GCA_034509185.1. NCBI lineage: Eukaryota > Metazoa > Chordata > Aves > Passeriformes > Fringillidae > Euphonia > Euphonia xanthogaster. The sequence goes on along the minus strand of JAYDZK010000001.1, from coordinate 17,243,954 downwards.
ACTTCGTTACTCAGAGCATAAATCAGTTTTGCTGGATAGTGTGAAGCCAGAGGAAATGTGGTTTTAATACTTTCATGATCTAATTGCTGCTGCCTGCAGTAGAAGAATGGACTTAATTATCCATGCCTTTTCCACGTATATTCCTATGCACTGAACTTAGCATGTAGATGACCAGATTCACTGTGGAATCACAGAAATGCAGAAAGCTTATCCTAAACCATCTATCAGGATGGTTCTTACATTAGCTGCAGCATTCTTCATCCCTGCTTCCTTTGCAAGCATTATTAATCTGCTTTCATAGGGTAGCTACACTTTCCTAAGTGTAGCCTTGTTTTTGCAAGCACAGGTAGCTCATACAAAGTCTGAATTTAGTGCTATTCCCTGAATTTTAAGAATAACCTATCTGAAGATAAAATAAGGCTCAAGTTGTCAAAGTTTTAACTTGCCACCCTTCAGTTTATGCAATCATACTTTAAGGAAAAGAATCATCGTGAACACATCATGAAGAAGAATCACAAAAGAATTCTCACAAACATGTACCTGATGCTGCTACCACTATGGCAGGATAGTTAAAACCAACTGATATTTTCAAGTTCATGTAAGTATACATGTATACATATGTATGTAAACATACATAGAACAGTCAAACACCAAAAAAAAAAAAAATAAAAAGCTTTTCTTTAAACCAGATTATCACCACGTAAAAGAAAATCTATTATACAAAATACAAATAATAGGGATAGCACAGATCTATTGCTCAAGTCATTAAAAAAGGAAACAATAAGCAATTAACAGCACAGACTTTGACCAGAGAAGGCAGTTGTCTCTGCTGCTTCCTCTCCTTCAAAGAAAAACACACCCCAAATACCCCACCTTCTGTATCTTCCTTCTGTCCTGTACAGGGTTTAGTCAGAAGAGCATGTGGACTCAAGGTATGCTCAACCCAGTGTCTTCTGCCCTCCTGTAGAAATATCAGAGCCTTTGGAACTGAAGTGCCAAGTAGGGATGGATGCTTCTGCAGTACCATTCCTCCTTAGTGTTCAGCAGAGACCTTATGGACTGCCCAGGATTTTTGCATTTAAAATCCCTGAACTGACTTTCCTTCTCAAACTGATCCAATCACTTCTGTGACCATGCAAACTGTGGCACCCCCTGGAGCACCCTAAGTGTGTGCTGTGTGAGGATGTGCCTGATATTTGGTTTGATCTGCCACCAGTGAGTTACATTTCTTGCCACGCTGAGAAACACTGAGCAATCACTCCTGTGACTCTTACACCTTCCCCAGTCACCTCAGAGTTTATTTTGCATGTAACACCTAATTTCTACCCTTTATTTTCACAGCAGCAATGGCCTAAGTGCCTGTGCTTGCCAGGAACACTGCCTAGCATCAGGGGCAAAGGCTGTGCTGCCAACAGCAGGAAGGACACTGTCCATGGATGGCTCCTACATGTGAAGCAACACACACACACACACACACTTACACACAAAATTCATGCATGGTCTAAGACCAAGGCCTTTAAATTCAGACACACCTTATGTGTCCCCTGCAGTGACCTTTCCTACAGGAAAATACACTAAGATTGGGTTTAAATGCTATTTTTTAAAATAAATTATTTTAATAAGGGTGTGATTGACCATTTGCTCTTTGTCTTTCTACACTGATATTATCATCTCATTTTCTTCAGGGCTCTATAGTACCTGTCTACATGGAACGAGAAAAAAAGGCAGACTAAAGTATATTTCTGTAGCTTTTCCTTTTTGCCTGTGGTGAAATTTTACACATCCCTTGATGAAATGCAAGGTCACTCTAAGTGGTTTCTACTGTCATTTTCAGAGAAGAGTCAACAGTTCCTAGGACACTTGTGCTCTTCAGCCCCTCTCACTCCTGCTGGACAAAGAACAGAAGTACCATAAAAACCCTCTCTAACAGTTATTATGCAAAAACAAATATTTTCTTTCTATGCTTTTGAAAATAGGACTTAAATACTTGGGACATCCATCAACAATTCTACTGGAGACAAATCAGTCTTTCCTCCACTGCTTCTGGAAGAAAAGTGAATAGGAGCTGGTTTTCTTTCCTCCTTACCCTGATGTACCCTTTAGCCACACAGAAGGCCAAAAAAGTCCCTACAACTATGTTAGCATGACAGCTCATTTTCAAGTTACAGAGAGGGCCTAGATGATGAAGGCAAATAAAACCCCATACTACTAAAGAAATTTAAACAGAAACCATCTCACAGTGTAATTTGAGGGTGCATGAAGAGATGGTACATATTTAGCTGTGGTAACAGTGGTTTTCCTCCTTTACTCTGCTCTTTTCCCAGCACTAACTTTGTTTCCCTCCCTTTACCTCCTCACATGACCGGAGTAATTTTGGACTCATCTTAAAAGGCCTCGAGGCTGACAGCAAACAGGATGGGCTTGATCACCATTGATCATTCAAATCAGGCAGCAGAGTAGAACCAGCTGGGGCTGGAACCAACCAGAGAAGGGGACCATGCTCAAATGGTGCCACAGCATCACAATTTCCCTTCTGAAGGCATTCATCACTCCCTTCCCTGTACTTAACAGAAGGCATGTCATCTGGAATGATGCTGAACTGTGTCTGGCAGAAAATAAGAGAAGAAAAAGCTAACATTTTGTGTTTGTGCAAGTGCTTCTGCTGGCATTTGGATCATTGCCAGCCTATTCAGTGCAAGCTTGCAGTGGGTTATGATGCTGTCTGGGCATTTGATGAAAACTGTAGAACCTCAGAACAGAGGCTTTTAGGTGTGAATTGTGTGTGCTGAATTGTAATGCGGAGTTGCACTGACATTTGGAGCAGAAAACTGAAATTTCTCAGAATTTGATTCCTTTTTTCCTCCCCACATAAACAGGGATCTTCTGATGTCCCATTAATATTCTATTCTTTGAAAAATTACTTATGTAAGGAGCATGAACATTACAAATTCACTCCTCTGTAATAGCTACTCTCCCTCTTTGAGGAAAAAAAGTCCAGTCTGGATGAAAGTAATCTCATTCTTTTTTAAATTTTGTGTTAGAATATATAGGCAGCATTATCATTTGAACTACACCTACAACACATGTGAAATTTCTAAAACCCTCACAGATGTAAATGTTTTTCCCCTCTTCAGATGTTATAAATAGAAATTAATTCTCTCTTCTGCTATTCCTAGCATAAAGCCTTTGAGAACTGGTGTCAGATGCAAAGAACTGCAAACCAGCCCCAGACAAAACACACAGCAGCTACCAGCTGCCTAAGGAGGCTGATAATATGAGACTTTACACTTCACAGTCGCTCAGGTTTGAACCTGCCCTCGGTGTGTGACACACTTCAATGAAACAGAACAGTTGCAACACATTTCGACACAGAAGAAGAGAAGATAGAAAACAGTTGATCTGCACAGAAGTAGCAGCTACAAAGCCTGCATAGCTGGACAGAGCCAATGTCAGACTTTAAACGTTTAATACAAAGAATTCAAAGTTAACATTTTGACATTCAAATATGAATTCATCTTTACAACCCAAAGTATATTTCATGGTAAAGGATTATAGGTGTGCACAGGAAGAAAGCCGAGGTTTAAGGTGTGTATTGGTAGGACCAGGCAATAGGAGTGCAAATTGCTCAAGTAAGAATTCATAAGGAGGTATGAAATCCCAGGAGCCCAGGCTGATTTAGGTTCAGAAGCATAAAAAACGCCAAAGGATATGTTTTAGAAGATGTACCAGATGTGTAGCAGACAATTTTGGACTGAATATTCATTCGTGTGTTTAGGAGACAGTAGAAAAACTGGTACATTGTACCACAGATATTCCAGACCCAAGTATTAAGGGAAGAAACAAGAGAAATATAAACTACTACTGTTCACTCCCCTCACATTTTCCAACCTCTAATTAGAGACATCTCTAATTCATATGTACTTTCAATGAAAGTTATGGTAAAGGTACTGTAAAGCAAGGAGTTCCTGTACAGCACCACAGTGTAGACCCTCACCTGTTGGGGAACCTGGGATTTTGTCCTTTGAACTTCCAGAAGCTTATTTTCACTTACACTAGGGGCCCAGAAGAGCTGTACTGTTATTGAGTCTCCTTGTGATTAAAATGGAACAGCTAGAGATCAAGAGAGCTTTGACATCATATCTAATTAGATACAGTAATTACAAAAGAAAACAGCAGCAATTGTCTCACAGCATGACAGATAGACTGAACACTTTGGTGTGGGGTGCTAAGTTCTGTTCTCAGCAGTACTGTAGCTCACGGCCACTGGTGCCTGCTTAAGTCACCAAATGAAGTTTGACATCACTGACCTAGATCTCAGTGTCAGGAAAGGATTTACAAATTAAAACTAGAATCTAGCAGACTCGCCTAATAGGCTGGAGAGATCAGTGCTGACCATAACACGATTTCAGCTGTCAAATGTGCACACCTAGAGCTGTCAGGAGGGGTACCTGTGGCAGTGCCCACACTGGAAGAGGAACTATACACATACTAAAGCAACTGGAAACAGAGAGGACAAGTACCATTTGGGGGTTCAAGATTCCTGTGTTTCAGACTGAAAAAGAACATTACTGTAAGCTACAGAAGATCAAGTGTTTCAAAATCATAAAAACAAGAGAAATAATTATGATCAAATCTCTGTGAGAAAATAGGAAGAGAATAAGCAATTGCAAAATGTGCAGATAATTCGAGTGCAGTTGAAGACCATTCTAAAGTGATTAGACTGAAAGTCAATACTTTTGAGACAAAGTCATTTTAGAAGTGATGAAAAATGCTTCTTGCTGCACAGTAGAGCTGTTTCTATCAACACCTAGATGCGGCCCAGAAGTGTCACAGTATTTAGATATCACAATTTTGTAAATACCATTAATCTAAAAAGGACAGAGATATCCTTTCATTCAAAATTTCATGACGCTGAGAATTTAACCATCCAGAAATATCTCAATTAAAAAAATAAAGTTTTGAAAATGCTCTCTCATTGAAATGTTCCTAGTGTAAATAAAATTTCCATCTCGCATGCAGGAAATTGTCATGGCTTAACCACACAAGTATCTCAACAGTTTAGAAATTTGTACAGGGTGATTTTGCACTAGATATTTCCATTTATCTTTTAAGAGAATTCAAGTCAAAACAGAATGGCCTGACCCAAATCTCGGGTTATGTGTGTTTGTTTTTAAAATAAACAAAGAGAGTACTCTATTTACTCAATTTGCTCCAACTCATGACAGGAAAACCCCAAACATCCCTAGTTAATACAATGAAATCAGAACAATTCTCTATTGCAAAGATGATATGCATTTCCACTGACTGATATATATGTATTCTTATTTGTTCATGTGTCAAGGTCCTCCTTGTCGGCATTTTGGCTTCAAAGAGCCAAAATGAAGCCTTGGACAGCACTTTCTCTTCAGAATACTGAGAAGCAAACTCCACTAGGTAGGTAAAAGAGGCTGGGATATCACCTGTTGAAACTTATTGACAGGATAAGTTTTTGGGGAGCCTGAGGAGTTGTGTCTTAACAGAATTTTACACTTTCCCTCATCTGAGCTTTCCTGGGTTTATACATTTCTGATCTGTTATGACTCTTTTGGTACAACTCAAGTGCAGGAGACCATTATACAAGACTGGAAAGGAGAGTGAAAAGGCTGTGAGGCTTCTGGCTGATCTCTCTGTCCATTTAAGACACTGCTGCCTCCACCCCAAATCAGTAACTGGGGAGGGTTGTTTTCCATCCTGCTCCCACTTAGATGAGCAAAAGTACAGCCAGAGTTTTATCTGCAGTGAGTGAAAGAACTGTAAAAATGGTTGATTCTATTCTGGGCTCCCACCACCCCCTATTGACCTTCCCTTCCTTACTATAATAATGATATTTTCCTCAAATTTTTTACCAGCTAGCAATCAATGACCCAAATCTACAATCAGTTATGCCTTTGATTGTGAAGGAGGAAACAAAAAGTCAGTTGCAGCCAGAACACAGAACTGACCCAGAAGAGAAATCTCATTCTACAAAGCCCATCCTTAGATTTTGTATAAGCCTCACCAGACATCTGACAAAACTCAGGTCCCATTTTTTCCCTTGCAGATCCATAACATTTGTCAGAGTAAAATGGATTCTGTCCAGCATCTAGCATTTACAAGCTATGACAAGAAATAACTGGAGAATAATTTGCATCTGTGGTTTACACAAGAGTATAATTTTGCTTTTTAGGATCAGGTGATGTTAGCAGGTGGCTGTAGGGAAAAACTATGCCTCATGTGAGCTAGGAACATAATCCAAAATCTGAAGAGAACAATTGTTGGGGTAGTCTAGTTATTCATCTCTGCAGAGTCACTTTTTCCTCATTAAAAAAATTAAACTTTGAACTAGTCAGCCTGCCTTCAGCTGCTTGTTCCCAGAATAGTTATCTAAAAAGAGACAAAATAAGATGAGAAGGTAAATACAGGCAGTGGAATCTCTTTCTTGTCTCTGTTACACAAAAAATGCTGGAGTTACTGTACCTCAGATTAATTCCCTAAAAATAAATTACTTTCCAAAGTACTCTTGAAAGAAGACCCAGGTCAGTATAGCCACCAAAATACAACAAAAACAGACTCCGTATTTGCTGCCTCAACATCAGTTGCTTAGAGCCTCAGCTGCTTAAAAGAAAACTTACTCTTTACATTTATGGCAGAGTTGTTGCAAACCTATCTGTTAGAGAACAAAGCTGGAGAAGAACTAAAGTATATACACATGAAACAAGAAAATCCAATTTCCTCATTAAAACTACTATTAGGCAGAAATTGCTACTTTTAAAAGTCCTATAACCCTTAGGAAATCTCAGCATGCTTTTGGTCTAGCAGAAATAAATTCATACTTTGAACAGATTCTAATGACTAATTTTTTTTTAACTCATCACCAGACGAGTTACTTTCTTTACTGGTGTTCACCTGTCACTATAAGGTGAGTAGATGAACCCAATAGGTTGCTGTTGTACAGCTAGAATAGAATAATGTAAACACTTTTCCTGGATTTTTGAAGCACTTATCTGTTGATTTTCAAGAGTGCCATTTTTCAAAAATGCCTATCTAGGATAGGCATTTTCCCTTTCTGTACAGATGGGTAAACACTGAAAAAAGAACTGAAGGCCTAGGCATGAAGTCAAAAGCAGAATTGAGAACCTGTATATTCATTTGTCTTTTAATTAATTCTCAGTTAGATGCTGGTCCCCACCACCCTGGTTTTGATGACATTAAGTATTTTTTTGCAAAATACACTATTGTATTTGTTTCATTTTATTCATTTTTCCAATTTTCATATATAAGGGTAAAACCAGAAAAGTCATTCTTAAGTGGAAAGTAGGAAGATTTTTTTCTTAAAAACATTTTTAATAATTTGAGAACAATGAGTTCACCACCAAAAAGCTATTCTTACTAGTTATCATAATACTACATATGAAGAAGCTAGAGAAACTTCACTGGGTATGTGACAATTACCCATGCCTTTCCTTTATGCCTCAAATAAATTGCTTCTTGAACCATATTTTCTTCAGCTCTCCCATGCAGGCTTCATGTGAAGTCTTCACTAAACCAACACAAGAAATTGAAAGCCAGCTCTAGCCAAAAATCAAGCAGATTTCAAGCACAACTGAGAAGATGACATGGACACCACCTGACTTATTTTATTTTGGACTGACCAGATATTTGAATTTCCTGTGGCTGAAGAGAAAAGCCACAGAAACTCGGATGTCCTTTTTAATGCCAAATTTTGGAGCCTCAGGGAACCCCCTGATGTTCTTTGCAGACTAAACAAGTTCTCAGCAATGCAGTCCAAGTGACAGAAACTGTAGACAAAGACTTTTTGGTAAGCCTTGTTTCAAGCATACAACGTCAGATGCTCATTTATGAAACTAACCCACCTTGACAGCTGTCCCACACCACAGCAGCGTGAGTTGCAACCATCTAGCTCAGTGCCAGAGCAGCTTTCTGTGAAATGTGCACAAGGATTTGTCAGGTATGTGGAGTGACACACCAGAGATGTGCTGTCCTGCTTTGCCCTCTTGCTCTCTGCTTTCAAGATTGCTTTAAAATAATGTGCACAAGGAAGGAGTATGAGCTGCTGGTTACCACCAGGGACAGTTGATATCAGGACCCTGGGATTTTATCTTCAACTTTGTCTTGCCCTCTCTGGTTTAGGTTTAAGCCCAAACAAAGCCAGAATTTCTGCCCCTGAAAGCATTAGGAAGACAAGTGAGAAGGTGCTTTAGTCTGCATCCCATGTAGCATTTTAACCATTGAATAGAAAATGAGATTATTTATTTCTAAAAGTTGTGATGTATATTAGCCAGCTGTGATTCAGTTACCTTCAGATAGAAAGTTTAACAACTATACTGCCTGTTCAGCATCATGAGCCTACCAAATATTAGGGGCCCATCATTTTCTGTCCCCCTCGAAGCAGCACAGCTCTTCTACAGAAGCCTGAGCATATACAACTGCTGACTTCCCCCCACTGCTCTTTGTTGCTCCTCACATTGCTATGACAAAAAGGACATAGCAAAATACATCCGTGTTATTTATTTTTAAAAACTCTATTCCTCTTCATCCGCAAAAATAAGAAAAAACTTACCCAGACTTCAACATGCTTTATTTTAAACTCTGAGAGAATATTGCCAAAGGTTATGCTATCTTTAGCTTACTTCCCCTGTGTAACAGTGACTAGATGCTGATCAAACTGAACACTTGCCCCTCACCACACAGCACTGGTGTATGGGTATAGCTGCTCCTGCTAATCTAGTAAGAAAAGTTTATTTATTATTTTTAAAACAAGTACAAACACACACCTGAAACCAGCTATTTTCAGTTATCTTTCACCTGTATATTGCACAGGTTAAAGTGAGAATTTGGTGTCCTCCACATGGCACTGTTGTACTATGGGCATTGATGATGAATTCTTACACAGTGAAAAAAGGACTGTTTAGCTATTTAAACTTAGTAACTCTACAGATAGGCATTAGTTCAAAACTGTGTCAGAAATTGCTGCGTATTTTGTTTACAAAGTTACTTAATCCTTTTACAGACTATGTCAAGAGCAAAGATTTGATTCTTGGCCAAGTCCAGTCCATCCCATTTTCTCAGATTTTCACGTTACTCAGATTTGCTTACATTTCATTTTAGCAATTACTTTCTAAGAAATACCAATTTGAAGATATTTCTCCAGCTTCAGCAGTAAATATAGTTACTCTGTTCTGATGTGAACTGCAAGATAAAAAAATCAGGGTCCTTATTTATTGAGTAGCAAAGAAACTGAAAGCCAGTGTCCCTGTCTTGCTGTCCCCTTTTTTGAATAGCCCTTGTTTCTGAGAGACTCGAGGACCCAAACAGGGGGCTGGTTGTTGGGCTTTTCCTTACAGCTCCTGGTTGCTTTTAGCCAGATCCTGGGCTCAGAGCACTGGGCTGCCCATGCCCATTGAGCCACATTCTTGGCTGCTGGCTCCTTCCCATGCCTGTTTCTATGGCACTTCCTCATCGCCCTCCCACCTGCATCTCTGCTCACAACAACACTAAATGAGAATCTTTGTTTGGGCTCGGGACAGGATCAGGCTTATTGATAGAGCTGCCTTTTTTTCCTGGCATGTGGAAAGTAAACACTACACTCCCCAGCTTTAAGCAAATGTTAAACTTCACCTATAATAGCATTAATACTTACAACTTCGTTGCACACAAATCAATCTAAAGAGCAGCTTCTTCCACCACATCCTGCCTTTGATTTCAAAAATGATGTTTCTGGATTGCATCTGTGCTTTGCTGTATTGATATATCTGATCAATCTCTGCCACTCAGATTCTTGCTATAATTAAGACCCTCAAAAGAAAGCTGAATGAATAAAGCATCCCAATGGCAAAAGACTTAGGTATTCTAGCAATAAACAAAATGTAAGAAATTATAAAACTAACCTGTGATGTGGCTGGGAAAGAAAATGTTTCAGAACATCACTGAGTGAATGAATACTCACCCACTGAATTGAATGCTGTGTGAACCCACTTTCTGGCTACCTTCAAATGTTTGGAGTTAGGAGCCCTCTTAGTAGCATTTCATGCAAAGACAAATGTAGACATCCCGTGAAGAACGTGAAAGTAATGAGCTGAGTTGGTCTGTGTAACTCTAGACCACAATAGCTTATAATCAGAAACAGTGACTGAAGAGGTTTGACTGGACTGATCAGAAAGCTCCTCCTCAGCTCTCAGCATTTAGCATTGTCATAGTCAACAAGAGGTTCATCCTCCCCATCAATGCCTGCTGTGGACAGAGGAGCTGTGCTTCACCCCACACTTTAAGCACACAGCAACTGGGACCCATTTTGGCCTTGATGTGCAGACCAATTACAGGTTAAACAAACGAAACATTGAACAGTAACCCCAGAATATGCCCCAGCATCTGCCACTGCAGAGCATCAGAATGGAAATTCCTGGCCCATCCTCACGAGAGCATTATTCCACTATATGGGTTTGTTTGTTTAACCTCTTTTTATTCTCCAACCAGCTTTGAGGTTGAACAACAGGCTCTGGAATTACTTCCCTAGGGACAATGGCTGACCCTCACAATCTGATAACCATCTGCTGAAATTAAATTTATGGAAAATATGCCCATACAGTCCTGGCTGGAAAAAAAACCACACAGAATATAAACAATTCAAACCAAACTGAAAAAGTGGCCAAGGAGCCATTGCATTACCTTGGTTTTATATCAAGGACTTTGCAATACAGCAACATAGCTATAATAAAAATCTGATTCCTAATGTGGGAAATATAAAACAAAGCAATAGTATTCCCAGATTTTTTTTTTTTCCTGAGGCAGAACACCATGGTTTTTTCTCCTTTCAGTTCATTTGAAATGAATGTCATTATACATAGTCAAGTCTTGGCCACTATAACTAGACCCAAAGGAATTGAGGAAGATCATTGAGTGGAGTGGCAAGACAGAAGGCCATCAAACCAGAACCATATTACTCTCCCGTGACATCTGATGGAGCCATGACAGCAGTTTGGATGCTAGATAACATGAATATTCATCTTGTGATTTACAAGTTACACTGTGACTTTGCAGTGACACTTCTAATGTGCCCTTGCGGTACCTTTGTGACATTCTGGAGAATAAGTAATGTCAGAACTCTGGCATGAAGTATCACCCACTTTATTATTATTATCATTATCTCTTATTTTGAATCAGCCCCTGCAGTTGGAAGAAGATGTGAGCAACAGGCACACACAGTAAAGGGATGTACTAGCAGATTTGTAAAAGAGGTCAATAGAATGCTGTTACCTCAAAGCATTTTCCCAAAGAGGCTGTGATCTGCATGTATGCAGCTCTAATAACAAAATCAGTGGTTTTCACAATGAAACCACAGTGAAAACATTTACACCAGAAAGTTTCTCTCCTCTGGAGAAGTCTCATTTCAGTTTAGAGGTAGATAGGACAAAAATAAAAACTGTCCTGAGCTTCAAAGAGAAGTTTCTTAGAGAGAAAACTTACAGAGGCAGGTTAAGCTGGCAGAGGTCCACCTTGGCCATTCCTGCAGATGTAGTTCTCCATTACTAAATTTCTGCTTCGCTTGGAACTTTTTCTTGAATAAACAGCACACCCATAAAAATTAAGAGTCTCATTACAGTGAGCCTCTCAAGTTTGTCTACTTTCTATATGGAGTTCAGAACATTCTATGAAAAACCAGGCTGCTTGTCTTCCTGCTTCAAAGGAAGAAAAACAACAAAACCCCACTCTCTTCAGCGTCTTCCAGCCCCTGACACGGAGCTATGGGAGAGTCACGCTAATGCAACGAGCTAAAGACCTGGGATTATTCACTGGAAGGGGAGACCTCCTGCATTCCTGCCAGCTTCCTTCTGGCCTAACGCTATTTAACAGAAGCACTTGAACAAAGTGCTGCGGGGCAAAACGTGAAATACTTTGGTGACGAGCGACGGGAAGATTTAAAACAGCCCTCCGTGCATTTCCCCCAGCCATTATTTCTTTTACTAGCAGTTGTTCAAGTGTTTCGCATTTCCTCCGCGCCCGTCCATGGTCTCTACCATCAGTGGGTGCTGCCTTCCCGCGGGCGCTCGGCTGGAGCCGAGGGACCGCCGGAACCGGCAGCGGGACGAGCAAAAAAAGCTGGCCCGTACGGGGATCGAACCCGCGACCTTGGCGTTATTAGCACCACGCTCTAACCAACTGAGCTAACCGGCCGGCCTCCACGCCACCCAGCAGGAAGCGTGCCCAGGCCGTGTGGGAGCGGCGCGGTGTCCCTGCTCCCGCCTCTGCCCCGGCTCCCGCGGGGCCAGCGCCGCCTGCCCGGGGCTGGGAGCGCCCCCCGAGCCCGCTGTGCTCCTCACACAGACGTCCTGCGCTGTTCCCGGGGCAGGGACACCCACATGCGCTTTCCCCGGCGGGGACAGGGAGGTGAAGCGCGGTGAGGCCGTGCAGGCTCCGTCTTTGGTTTTCCGGGCTCCTGGGCCGAGCCCCGGCCGCCTCCAGCGCTGCCCCGAGCACCTGGGAGCTTGGGCGAGGCGCTCCCCGGGCCCTTCCCACCCGGGTTATTCCATGCCGGAGCGAAACTCGGCACAGCCTGCGGCAGGACTGAGAATAGCAGCGGCCGCACTCTGAAATTCACCTACCATGAGAGCTGAAATTCACCTACCATGAGACAGAGCCTGAAAGCACTTACCTCACGTGAAGTAACTCAGGGAAGAGGTACTCCCAATCTCTCTCTTAGCCCTATTTTGTATTACACAGCCTAAGGTTTCAATTTTACCATGTTCATTTTCCTGGCTTAGACGGTTATTATAAAAAAAAAACAAACAAGCTTTTCAAATACTTGGTCTTCTTGGCAGAACTCATTATAGAGGAAAAAAACATGGTGTATCTGTATCTCAGCCTGATGAGACTGACTCAGGATCACTGGGATGACAGCGCACTGTTTTTTGTAGTCCGCTCTCATCCTTGTGATCAGTGCTCCCACATTTTAGCCTGATTTACACTATCAGTTCCCCTTGATTGTTAGCTCATCTGCTTGGCAGCACTTTCCTCAAACACCCATCAAATTCCCCAAACCTCATTTTGCCCAGCTTCTTCATAAAGTCCTTCATCCCTAGGAGCAAACTGATCAAATCAATTGTAAACTCCAAACTGTCATTTCTCCTTCCCCTCTTCTATTTGATGTCCATGAAATAGCAACCAGCCAACTGCCAGGAAGCACATATGCTCTGGGATGTTGATAAGCAGCTATACTTTCTGGGAAATGTCATCCTCTGTGAGGCTAAACTCAAATATTTAAAAGCAAGGTCACATCTGGAACTTTAGGACAGAGATGACAAGTGAAAGGGCAAAAAGAAAACACAATCACAGAATTTCCTGAACTGGAAGAGATCCACAAAGATCGTTGAAGTCCAACTCGTGTTGGACATTCTCCCAAGCAAACCACAGCATGGGTCTGTGTAGGGAGTCTGGGTACTTTCCAGACTGATAGAACAATAATTGGCAGGTGCAGGAACAGCAGACCTTTTTCTGTGCATCTGTCAAATGGATTCTCAAATGGATTCTCACTTTGGTTTTAGGTAAGAAACTGTTAGATTTTTTTATTTTTTTTTTGGTTAGTTGGTCAACAGACAGCAAGATAGCAGAGGTGAGGATTAATTGTTTTTCTCGACTTTCTGACCAGAATGTCAGGAGAACTAACTCAAGGCAGTAACCTATTGCCTAATTCATAGCTGTGCACCACTGTTTTTGAATCAAATCAGGCCCAATTATGCAATGAAAAAACTCAGTGCCCTTTGGCTGTTTCTTTCCTCTACTTCCTAGGTAGGCTAAGCAGACTTGTCTTTTTCAACAAAGTTTAATCAGCAAGATGCCAAATGCAAACCCCTGTTGTTCCAAACCCTATTCTACACACAGAAATAACATCCTACCTTTTTAGGAGAGATTCAGTCGGGGCCTGCTGTACAGGCAACAGATTTTCTGTGATTAGACAGTGACAGATAACATAACAGTCCAGGAGATCAATGCTGCCTCCAGGAAAATAAAATTTTCTAATTGAACAGTAAACTCTGCTTTCTCTCCAGGGTGTGGGATCCATACTCTCAAGCAAAGAAACAAACCAGTTTAGAATGAGAAACAGTTATCAGGCTATATACTGAGTATCTGTACTGTAATGGAATTTAGAGGTTGTACAAACAAAGCATTTTCAAGTATTCTCCAGCACCGTTGGTGTTAGAGAATTGTGCTTGCAAGTGCTTTATCAAACAGAATCTGAGCTGTAAGGGTTTTGCTAATGCAGGGCCTCAGCTGGACACCTCAACAACTTCAGATTTTTACAGCACATTTAGAAGATCTGTGATAATGTTCCCCTCATAACCTTAACCGTCATAGAGAGCATTTTCAAAAGCATCTATGTTTAAAAAGGGCACACACAGACAGCAGGACACTGAAGAACGAAGGTGGCCCAGGTGCTTGAGCTCTGTCTCAGCTCTCTTCAGTTGCCAGTTTCCTCTCTACCAGAAGTCACCCAGCACCACTGGCCCTGAGCTCTCCTGCTCCATTCCATCCCTGGCACACAGCTGGCACTGGCAGCCAGTGGTGGCCTGCAGTGAGAGCAGTCCAGATCTGTGCTCCCAGCTGTCCCCCAGTACACTACAGCCTGCACCACCTGTACTTTTTGCTGGAACCCCAACAACTGGGCCCTAATCTGTTGTCTGCAGAGGAAAAGGGTGCTTTCCTCAGACTCTGTGCAGTTCAGGATTAAAAGATACTTCTGCCTATGTGCCTAAGAAAATTACTTCTTTTCCTTCTCACAGGCAACACGTTGCCAAATAATATAAGCCTCACACCCCCACTGCGCTGCAGCCTGTGTTACACATCACGTGCTGCCACAGGCTCTGCCATCATGAACCCTGGTTCTTTATGAAAGCAAGGCCATCTTCCAGAAGATATTTAGAGAGAAAGTAAAACACAGCATGCTCATGAGCTTCTCTCTGCCTCTGTCCCTCCCCAGGTGCCTGTGCTGCAGGGCACATTAGGATCTTATTTCACATGGACCAGTAAGGCATCTTTCAATGTGATCTTTGGTCACTGCTCACATCCCAACCCAAAATGGATCTGAACCAGCAATTTAGCAACAAAGGGTAGCTTTAGGCCTTCTGCAGCCACATCCTGTTTGTTCTAATCTGTCATCAATTCAGAATTGACAACTAGCAAGAAAAAAATCATTAGCTGCCCAAATCAAAGGGTATAGCTAATGTTTTCAGTCTGAACACTATGCAAGGATTTATTAATAAACTTGCCATTGAAATTTCACTCATAAGTATGCTAATTTAAGTTATTTGCATATGTTTGTGCATCAAAACAGAATAAATACTCATAAAGTTATATTTAATAACATTATTATTATCCCAATCATAAAGTAAACATTTGGTGGTCATAAAGTGTTTGTTGAAGTTTTGAATACTATATTTATAGAATACTATATTTATAGAATTTTTAATAATAGCTATTGTGAGTTTTTAATAAAACAGTCAAGAGGACTGTTCTTATCCAGCCATTACCAGTGTTTAGAACTAGAAACTTGCAGATTCAAAAATCACATTTAGAAACAGGGCATTATATCCAGTAAAACAACCACAGTACATTCCTGCTACAGCAATAGCAACAATGTCATGCTTTAAACACAAAACCCAATCTTAGTTTTAGCTTCCCTGCTTTGGCCAGCAATGAGTGAAGAAAATTCCAGAGTTCCAGGAAGAATAAATGGCTTTACTTCAACCATCTAAAGTGAACTATGAGCATTGTTCTTGCAATGCCTGCACACCATCACTATGCTTATTTAAGGTCATATTTACCACAAAGCATAGAATAGTTTGGGTTTGAAGGGAACTAAAATATCACCTAGCTCCAACTCCCTCTGCCACAGGCTGGGACACCTTCCGTTACACCAGAGCACCATCTAACTTGGCCATGAACACTTCCAGGGATGGGCATCCACAGCTTCCCTGTTCCCTGTTCCTTCCATAGCCTGTTCCAGTGTGCCTCACCACCCTCATGGTAGAGAGTTTCTCCTGTAATCTGACATAGGAGTAAGCTATGCAAAGGACACCAGAAGTCCCACATTTCTCAGAAGACACGGCATACAGGAAATACCAACATCTGGTACATCCCCTTAGCAGACTACACCCCTAAAATAGTGAAGCTATGCACATACAGCTGTCCCCTCCCACAGGCAGCGCACTGGATTGAAACCCCAATAGGATGGTTCCAGTGCCCAGGCTGCTGGCAGAAGACATGGCTGTAAAGATATTTGGCTTGTTTATTCCCCTGGAAAATGTTTTGAGATGCTCTGCAACTCTCAGCCCCCAACTAATGCCAGGCATCAGTTTACCATTTGACATGCCACATTAAGCCTACAGTAAGCATTATAGGGGTCGCCAGGATGAGTTATTATTAATACCATCGCATTATTAGTGCTGAAATTATTGGCAGCTTCTTCATTTTTCACTAGTGCCTGTTTGCTTTGTTCCTGCTATTGATGGGCAGAATGGATTAGACTACATAAGCTTTACATCCAGCTCAAGTGGTACTCTCCCACAGACAGAAATAAGTGTTTGATTTTCCCTTTTTTATTCAGAAAAAAATTATAAGTTTGAGCCTCATGAAACCATACTTATTCTTTTACATTTATGATGTGAAGATGGAAGTGAATAATTGCTCCAGAGCAGTTAGAAATTTCGTTCTAGTATATCTGTTTTATAGAAGGTCAATTTCCTGGTGGCTTTCATTAAAAAAAAAAAAAATCAACACCTTAGAATGGTAAAAAGACAGTGCACCATGTGATTTCACTAAAACCTGCTTGCAGGTGAGTATGCTGGACTTTTAAGCAAGGACTGCAGAACCACCACACAATTTCTTTTTATATGCTGAGGAAGCTGGTCAATGCAGTTCTTTCTAACTTGAATATTCAGGGAGGTATGTTTTACAAGCTACTTATATTTTAATTAGAAACAGTCAGGAATATCCGAACCAAGTAACAGGATATCCCTCCCCCTTCCCCCCAAAAAAAAGATAAATTCAGACTTACTTTCTGTGAAGTTGCTGAAATCACTTCCTTCTCTCTTTGGTTTTTACCTCTGCTCCCAGCTACAGAGCTTACACAGAAGAGCAGTACACCAGAAAATGTATTTTGCATTAAAGCAAAATCTTCCTCCTATTCAATGAGGCTATACAAATGAAGTATTTTTTTCCTAATATGCCAGGCCTCTGTACCTTTAGTCTGCACTGCGATACTAAGTGTCTTTATTGTAATTCACAGTATTTCCTTGTGAAAAGTCCAATTTGTGATCAGACAAGTGTCCATTAGCCTTCATTCAAAACCACTGCCATAGCGATAATTTTTTTATTAGACCTGTAAAACCTGCTGTTTCTGGCCCTCCTATTCCTTCAGTACAAGCAGACATCCTCTCTTCTGTTCTGTAACACACCCAGCGGTCATTAAATTTCCATTTGAAAAGAATTAAAAAGGACTATAATTTTTATGCGATTAAATTGGACCAATTATTTCTTGAAGCCACAAGCGTATAATTTCCTATAAGCACTGAAGAAAAATCAATATCCCAAGTTCATAAATTATTTATTACTCCATCAGGCTGCCATTTGTTAACATAACAGAAGTACACCATTCTGGACCTGAACAAGAACTGCAGCTTTCATTCATATGGATAAAAAGGATGCACACAAAAAAACCCAGTGAACTTAAAGAACAGTCCAAATACCAGAAGTGCACCTGTCTTCCTATGCCCCTGCTACTTGAAGACAGCTATTTCTCCGTAAGAAGTGCTGGGAAACAAAGTGTCTATATATTAATAAACTGTTGTGCATGGTTCATGTCAGAGGTGACATTTAACTATTTTGGTGGGTTTCTTGCTAATTTTAAAATGAGTTCCATGTACATCCTACAATTGCAGTTAGTGCTTATGGAACCAAGTTTCTGAATGCTGGAAGCAGTGTACAGTGTAACTTCAAAGTGTCTAAAGAGAAATCACATAATAGTTCTATACTTTTTTGTGTTGATTTTCTTAATGCCATGAAGGATGTAGCAGTACATACTATTTATCTACAGGGTTTTTTTGTTGGCCAGTTTTTTTTAAACCTAGGATCCTCAGTGTTGGTTTTCTCAGCTTCTGACAAAGTCTACAGCATTGTTACTGCTCAACGCTCACATGGCTCTTTTCATCTTTACATGTAACAGCAATAAGTTTTTGCAACCACCATATACATTAACATTTAGTTTCCTTAAAGCAGAGGAAGAAGCAGCTGAAGTATTCAGAAAAATCAGGGATTCATGCAAGGCAAAGCACTCACTCTACAGTACACATCATGATGGGCTATCAAACCATTACATGTCTTGAAAAAAGCATTTGAGGCCAGTTAGAGAAGAATCACGCTGACACCCATTATCCCAGGAGCACAGGGGTGTTATTACCCCAACAGCAGTACCTGGTTGTGAAAGCACAACTGGATCAAGATCTGGCAGGGTCAGCTCCCCTTTCTGTCCTCCTGACATAAATAAATTGAACAACAGATAGTTTATTCTGTATACATCTTTGTGATGTGACCTTGGAATAAGAGTGCCTGTCTGAGTGGATATGAAAGTTGCCATGTTGTGTCCCAAAAAAAGGAGGCTTGGATCAGTGTTATTAGGTCAAACACTTGTTTGCCCTGTGAAAGCCTACTCTGACCAAAGTCAACAGCAATTTTGTGCACACATTGCTGCTATGTGTCTCTGGCTGGATTCAGAGTTAAAAACCAGCATGTCCAGAGGAGATACAATACTTTAAGTTACAGAATTTTATTTGAAATGTTGCTTCTTTTAGTGCAAAAAAGTATTTTGCACTAACCTAAATGCATACACTTCACTTCATCATCTCAAGCCTGGGAACACAAACTGTAGACTGACGTGATCTACTGAATTTCATATTTACTTGTCATCCATCAAAACTTTCCAGATCCAGCAGATCAAAAGGTACATGTGATCTCAACAAATTTTCACTTTTCTTCAAAAACCAGTCAAATAAAAAATATGGACAGTTACACCTCCTTCCCATACTATAAGGTTCTTAAGTCAACTGAAAGGGGAAGTTTAGCACATTAATCTAAAATCAAATATTGAAAAGATTCTCAGTGTGCAGATTTTTTGCTTACCTGATAACCATACCTATAACCACATTTTCTATTAATTCATTTTTGATCAAATTCAAAACAGTTATCTCTGTTTCAGTAAAATTGTCAAAGGAATAGAGATCCAAGCATTGCTTATTTCTTCAATGTACTTGAAAACTCTTCAGGAAGCACCTTAGTCCTGATCTTGGTAAAGGCAGGATCAGGGCTGCAAGACACTGGCAAAGTCCAAACACAAGATTTCTTAACAGGGCAGAGGAAATGAAGGAGAAAGGACTTCAGGGCTTTTTTTTTACAGAACAACTTCTACACCAAATTGCACTGATCTGATAAATTGAAAACAAAGTGGAACCAGTTACCTAGATGTTTTTTTTCCCTAACAGCATGATATCAAGGTCAGAGATCATGACAAACAGAATAACTTTAGGAGCCCACTTCAGTTTTTGGACATAGGAAAGAGTTTCTTTAAAATTCTTCAGTACATAGAACAAAAGGTTTATCTAGAACAAGCTCATAGCAGTACCTTTTTTCCAGGGCTAGCTCTTCATTTTGCTTGGCACTGGGAACAGAGTGGAATTTACCAGCCATGACCAACTAATTCCGAAGCACAAGTTTGAGCAGTGTCTGTACTGCCAAGCCACACCAGCTCCCATTGTGGAGCAATAGAGCACAGAGCGAGGCAGGAGCCTGAAGCAGCTGTTACAGACACAATAGGCAGTGCAGCAAGGGAGCAGAGCTCTTCAGGGCACAGCTCTAGTAAATATCATCATTGTCCAACCTGGAATATGTTTTGAGTTTTGTACACCAAGAAGAATGAGTCAACTTAGCGTAGCCAGAGCGCAGACTGAAAGCTTAAGGAAGGATTTATGTACAAAGCCAGACCCTGTTGGACTTGATCAATTCAAACAGAGGAAAGAAAAAGAGCAAAAGCCTTTTAGGCAACACTTGAAGGAAGATGACCTTCTGGGACCCTGCTGATTATTTACATGATTTCTTGCCAAGAAACAAGTGCTGCACTGCTCTCCAGCCAGCATTAATGATCCCTGCACACTGGCAAATTTACTTCCAGCCCCAGGCTCAGCTGCTGAATATGGTGACAAACTACTTTGAAAAATCTTGTTTGCAACACATTAAAAAAATTTAAAAAAGGAAAAAAATCAGTCCTTTTCAAATTTGGAAGTTTGTTTTAATAACATTTTGAAGATACAGAACTGCAAGTAGTCTGCTTTTTTTTTTAATAATCCTCAACTTTACCACTGGGCCTGCGCTTAGAGCTGGGTATAAGCTAAAATCTCTTAACTATACCCTGATCCAGCAAAGCAGGTCAGCACAAGTATAAAGCAATGAATGACACAAAACTTAATTATACCAATCATTCCAAGCAAAGAAGGAGCCTCCAGGGGGTTAATCCAGGTTGGAGTTTTTTGATTTTGCTTTTATTTCTGCCCTCCTTACTCTCCCTCTAAAACTTTAGATTCTTGCATAGATAGATTAAGACTCAGCACATCTTAACAGGGATTTTTAAATAAATAATTGCTAAATAAAACAAGTTTTCCCCTGATCTTTACTCAGGTTAGTTTTCAGCCTGTCTTTATCTGCTCCATCTCTCTGTTCATCTTTGTGGTCCTCCTCTGGACCCTTTCTAACAGGTTCTCTTCTTTCCTGTGCTGGGAACCCCAGAGCTGGATGGCTTGGCAACAGCTTCAGCCTTCAGCCTATCCTGAAGGGATGTATGTCATTAGGTTCAATAGACTTGTGGCTATTCAGCTGCATCAAATGGTCCCAAATCTGTTCTTCATTTATAGTGAGAGGGACTTTATTTCCCTCACACCCACTCAGAGGATCAGAGACTTGAGGAAGGTCTGACTTCCAGTGAAGACTGAGAAAAGACCTTGTTGAGTACCGCAGCCTTCTACGTATCAGTCACGCCAGTTCACTCTTCTTGCTTACTGGGGGGGGTACACTCTCCTTGGCCTTTTTTTTTTTTTGACCTATGCATTTACAGAATCCCTTCTAGTTATTCTCCACATCCCTTGCCAAGTCCTGTTTCCAGTTTTGCTTTGCTTTCCTAACTCTATCTCTATAATTTAAACTATATTCCTGTACTCTCCCCAGTCACCTGTGCCTGCTTCTTCTGGCTCTGCATTTCCTCCTTCCTTTTCAGTCTGAGAGTCAGATCCTTGCTCACTCATTTCAGTTTCCAGCCTGCTTTGCTTGATTTCCTACACAGTGGGATAACCCTTGACTCTCAGAAAAGTGGCCTTAAAGAGAAATCAGCTCTGGTCAGCCCCTGTGATCTTAGGTTCAGCTACCCAAGAGATCTTATTAATCTACCTCCTAAATAGCTGGAATTTCACCCTTTCAATGTTCAGGGTCTTGACTGTGATCCTAGAGATCACAAACTCAATTAGGGCAAGGTTGTTGCAGCCCAGGCTGTCACCAATCTTAACTCCTTTAATGAGTTCATCCCCATTGGTAAGCAGCAGATCCAGCAAGTACTCATTTGTGGTTGTTTTGTCCCCTACCTGGACCAAGAAAGTCTCCTCTACACATTGCAGGGGTCCCATGGATTGCTTGCAGCTAGCTGTATTGCTTTCCCAGGAGATGTCAGGATGGCTCAGTTGGCTCTCTCAGCCTTCAGGAGGCCTGTTTGGGTGTAGGCATCTACCTAGGGAAGCTGTGTCCTTTCTTTCGGGGTTTCAGTCTTAGCCAGGCAGTTGTGATGGGGAGACACCATTTTTGTTGCCAAAAATAGGCTGCTTCTTGTTGAACCCTCAAGAGGATGGAGTGACCCCTTCTCTGAGCCCTTCCTCACTAGCAAACATGCAAACTGATGCACCACATCCTGTTTGCCCTCCTCTGGGAGTTCTGCTCGCTCCACTGATGGTAGTAAAGTAAGGTAATGAGCAGGAAGAGAAAATAGATTACTGAATTGAAATTAAAGAGAGAGCAAATTATTTTGAAGCAAAAAAGATGGGTGTGAGCTGGACACCTGCTGCTTTTTTCCTCCAGCAGAAATTAATGAAATGTAGTATCAGACAGGGATAAGATAAAATTAACCCCCCTTTCCTCCAAATAACAGTAACTAGACTATTTCTTTACGCTGCAGACGTGTTATTTGAGCAGTGTTTTTTATTTTAAAAGATTTAAGTCATTTGAGGAAGAGGGGTAATTTTAATACTACCCAGTAACTAGCAGGATCCTGCAGGGACAACACTAAAATTTATTCTGAA
>JAYDZK010000001.1:17207315-17221439 GCA_034509185.1 Euphonia xanthogaster | reverse complement strand
TGCAGGGACAACACTAAAATTTATTCTGAAAGTGTTTACCCCCCTATTGCCTACATTTTAGAAAAATTTTATCCATAAGCTGAGTTTTATTACAAGGGAAAAAAACCCCAAACCAAGACTGCTTATTAACAATAATTCATGCACTGCAACTCAGTGATTGGCTATTCACATTTATGCTCATGCCAGGCATCCTGGGTAGTGGCTGAAAACCTCAAATCTTACAAGTTTTAATAGAACTCTATTCAAAATATTTTTGTTGCCCAGCTGGGAATGGAAAGACAAAGAGGAAGAGTGATATTTAAACCCTAGTGCACAGCTTGGATGACCCAAGCAAATGAAGAGCTAGTATGTGTTAAGCCTTACTCCATGTCGTAATGACTTCCAGCTAAATTTATCCAAATAAAAGGCACCAAAAAGTGCCCATTGACATATTCCAGCCACAATGAGAAACAACACTTGAAGACCATATGCAAACCAGTTAAATCTGGTGTTCACTTTAGTGCTAACAAAAATTAGAAACATGCACATGCAATCCAGTCTCATTGAAAAAACCTTACAGAAATATTGTTAAATCACAAAAGAACACCTCTAGAGCAAGCCTCCTGTAGGGTTTGACTTCAGCAGGGACAACTGAGAGACACTGGCAGAAGTGTCACCTTTATCCAATCTAACTCACTAAAGTCAATGTAGTCATACAGATTTTGGTATCCTCAGTGCTCATATTTGGTCAAAGCTTGTTCCCACATCCATAGACTCATCTCGACAGTTTCTCCCATAGGGAGAGAATTTGGGGGTGAACTAACCACCTCTGATGACACAAAAAAAAAGAGTCAAACTTACTAAAAATGAAAAATAATGCAGTGAGAGGATGAGGCTATGCTGCAGTGGATGCACCATCAGTTTCCTACATTATCTTCCTTAAGTAATTCACTGTTCCTCTCTAAGAACATGAGAATGAACAAATACAGGAAGCTACTCAGATATCACAAGGGGTGAGAGCTACAAATCTCAAAATGGCATTTGAGAGAAGTATCAGAAAAATTTTGAAATAGTAAGGTCAACTACGTCATTTTCATCTAAACCCACACTGGAAACACCTTGTTCCTAGAAATATGTGGCCAAAATCACTTGAAGTTAAACTTGTGTTTGCTGGAATACATCTCACTGTTTCCCTGGTTGCCTTTTCTTTTAGAAAAGATTTTGCTTTAAAAGCCATCAGAAAACAAGAACAACCAAGAACACCAACTTTCTCAAGTTTATGAAAACAAAAATTCTCAAGAATTATAACTCAATGACTGACACCTACAGGCTCTTACAAGAACAATATTTTTAACAAGTAGGACTGGCAGCTTTCAAAAGCTAGTGTTATCACAGCAACATTCCATTAAAAATTAAAAAATGGAGCACAAAAAGAGACATGTTCTGACATTCACAGCAATATACAGGAAGTAAAGGGTCCAGAGAAAATAAAGAAGGAAAAAAAAAATCAAACAGTTGAAATTGAAATCTACTAAAAACAGGAAATGTGGATAAAACCACAAGATCAGTGAAGTGAGAATTGCAAAGTGATTCCTCTCAGGGAATCAAGTGACTGATTGATCACAGGTATTTTAATCTACTCTATTTTAGTTACAATTCAATCAAATGTATGATTCAAAGTGGAAAAGCAAGCATCTTGAAGGAAGCAATCTATATGAGCATAATAGATGAGGATAATTTTTATAAAAAATAAATCAAGGTAGAGGTGCCTGTGGGCTTGATTTAATTGCAGAGGCAGAAGAGTGACCGTTTTCTGGAAGAGAACTTTAATGTGCTTGCAAAAGAACTCGTGTTTTTAAAATTATCATGTGCATCATGAAAAGGGCAACAGCTGCACAGCAGTAACTTGACATGCAAATTCCTGCCTTTATTCAATCCACGTATGCACATCCTGATAAGAGATTTAAGCAGAAAAATATTCCTTTTGCATCATCATATGTAGAAGCGATACAGTTATTTGCTGTGCAAAAAGCTGCTTAATACCAAGAAAAATGTGCTATTTCACAAGCAAGCATCAAAACATTTAGATTTTCATTGCTGTTTTAAGCTTATTGATAGAAATACACTGCTGGGTATGAGCTGACCATAAGCTGAAAGATAGGTTGAGAATAAAATTTCTGAAAGGCCACAATATACACAAATGCAGGAAGAAACAGCTAGTTTAAATATTTCATTGTAAAGAGAAAAATCCAGGCAAATTTATTTTCCCCACAGAAATAAGATTAATTTGCTTAGATGTGGCTCATAACACATCAGCTGCACATTTGCCTAACTGCTTTTGGTACTTAAAACAGCTAAAACTGCTATGCCAACAAAAGAAAATGCTCACCTCTCCCTGGGTAGATTTGTCCTGGTAGTTCATTACAGGCTCTGTTTTTTCTCATTGACTGTTTTCCTCGTGCTGTAGCTACAAACCAGCACCTCTTGTTCAGGGTGGTATGGAAAGTGGGAATCATGAACTAAGGAACATCCTTGGTGGGTCTCCCTCAAATGCACCAGGACCAAGACTGAAAAGGCTCTGGTTACACAACAAAAACCCAAATTTTTTCTGAAGTAACTGATAATCCTGTCCCTCTCTGCATCCTTCTAGCCATGTCCCTGGTAAAAATTGTCACCAGCTTTCTTCCTCCATTCTAATTCTGCTCTGTTTTCTCCTACATTTTCCTAAGTCCTCACATTGACGACTCTTACTGGGATTTCTTCTGTAAAACTTTTTCAAACGATGATAGCCCCCCATGCAGCAGAAAATATATCAATATTTAAGATTTGAGAGGTCTGGCTAAGAAGTTTACTCTAACTAAAAGCTGTGATTCTTTCCAACCCTCCACTGGTGAGCTGAAATAATACTGGCTGTGCAGCTCCTGCATGCTCCACCAAGAGCCATTTGTTCATATTATCACCTTATTGTTTGATTCCTTATCAGAACTGTGGCAGTTAGCAAGCTGCTTAAGGAGCCCATCTCTACCAGAGATGGATACCTGGCTTTGTTAACACTGAAATTATTGGTTTTCCTCAGCTCTTCCTTTTTTTTTCTGGATGAGCACCTAGATTGGTGCTCTGAATGCAATCACTTTGGCACAGAACAGGGGAGCTGTTTTAGTCAGGGGAGATGAGGGGACACTGTCTGAGTGTTCTCACTACCATCTGCACTTGCAGTACTGTGGAAATCAAATACCCAGGTACCAACATCCATAAAGCATCCTCCTCCTGAAATTCCAGTAGATCCCAGCACAATATTCTGTGCGCTCAATTACCAAATCACCTCTTAGGAAAACCGATCATCAGAAGGACAGTCACAAGCAATCCCCTCATCTAGGGGATTGAAAATGCATGAAAGTTGAAATTAAAAAACTTTCTTAAATAAAGTTAAATGTGGCTCCAAAAGCTTTCCTCATATTAAATGCATGAATTACCATGACATGCCATCATTCTGAATGATGATAAGCAGAAGGAGAAGTTTTAAAGAGAAAATGGCAAGATTTCACAAAAATGTAAAGAGAAAAGCCATTAAGTAGTGAGTATCACAAACATACAGCTGAAGGGAATGTATCTGTTGGGGGAGGCATTTCTGTTTCTAAATCAACAGGCTGATTATATATATATATATATCTACAGATTCTCCAAGCAGAGTCAGGACTAACCTGCAAAGGTGTGAGGCATGCATGCTTAGGATCAACTAAGAGGGTGAATGCCATATCAGTGTACAAACAAGAGAGCTGCTGATAGCTCCTGTCAGCAGTGTTTTACATGGCAAACACTGGGACAGGGAACACAGAGGCCAAGAGGATGAAACTGAACACATTTGCTGCTAGATAGAGATACCCCCCAAAATACAATGATCCTATATGAACAAAGATCCAAAGATTCTAATTTTAGTATTCCAAGTCCATCTGGGCTCTTAAGCTAAAGCTTAATCAGCTGAACAGACTTTTTGAGAAAACCTACACCATGAAGTCACACACAACATGCTTAAAGACTGAGGTGCACAAAAGCAAAACAGGCAATTAAATGATCAGTAAAACCAGCATTACGATTACCAGCAGTAGACATAAAAGATTATCTGGCAAACCCAAACCAAAACATTGCCTGGATGGACAAGTAAGTATAATTAAAGAACACAATTGCATGCATACACAAAACTATCTTAGTACCTATCCCCTCAACTTTTATATCCAACCACTTTTGTTTCCAGTACATAAACTTGCACCTGATTACCAGAGACTGCTTGGGTGGCTGCAGGATGGTCAAGGTTATTGCCAACACCACAGCTACCACTTCTCTTTTGTGACTCATCCCCTCTTTTTCACAGCACCTGCAGTGCTGCACACTAGTATGCACAGTAACAGTTATCATGAATTCCTCAAACAAAAATCAAAGGGCTAAGCAGAGCCCACTACTGCCAGGACAGTATTGGAGAACAACTCTAACCAGTTGTTTATCAAGGCCTGATTTTCTTCAAAATTTATCATTCTAGAGGATTTTGGATTTTGTCCAATTATGTGAAAAAGTTAAATCAATACAATTTAAAAAAAGGAAGGAAGCACCCTTTAACAGAGACTGAAAAGACAAAGGAAGTCACAGATATATACCCATTTCCTAAATTAAATTTAGCAGCTTTGAAAGATCCTCAATACACAGCCCTGCAGAAGGAAGGCCTTCATCTATAAAAGATGCCGAGCATACATATTAGAAGTGCATTCTGAGCTGTATGAATAAGTCATAAATAATGTAAGTCATTGAATGCCTCTCCACCTCCTGCCAGAATGGAGCAGGAACAGCCCATGATTTTCAGATAAAGTTTGTTATTCAGAAATTATCTATGAAATCATCTCCATGAATTGCTATTTGCTTATACCTTCTGCCTGAATAGATAGTTGCTCTTATTAGCTGTTAAAAATTCCAGCTGTTTTGATTGGCATGCAGCTCACATAGCACATCTCTGCTCTTCTCCCTGAGCATGGCCACTTACTGGGAACTCGCAAAACAACCTGTTTTAATCTGAACCCTGATTTAATTTTTTTTGTTTTCTGTAAGCCTGGTAGAACATTTCCTTGCAGGCAGCAAGCATTCACAGCACTGGTACAAGCTGTGCAGCCACATGGACAGAGCTCTAAACACCAAGGCCTGGGCAATAGGTCTGTGTCAGGTGATTGCCTCTCACTCCTCAAGTGTCACCTGCATCAGAGCTGCGTGCTGTCTTTAAGAGCCACTAGGAGCAGGTGACAGTGTCCTGTAGAGGACCCAGATAATATCAAACTCATGCAATAGTTACAAAACTGGAAGCATTGATGGAACTTCTGTGCCATATTTATCCCCAATCTTCAATACAGATCCTCTGAAACGCTCCCGTCCTTGCAGGAACACAGATACAGATCAAGGACTAACATCAAAGCTTCACAGAGAGTTGGACAGAGCCCAGAGGATGCTCCACATGACTGTTTCCAATACAGTCGTGCAACAGATATTAGTATCTCTTTACACAAGTGTGTCTTTTTCTCATGGTTTGAATTTTAAATTTCCACTATTTTTAGTCAGAAACTTACTTTGCTCATTTACGTTAAAAGCATTTGTCAAACATATGGTCTTGAATTTCTTCAAGGTTTACCTCCAGATGTGATGTCTTCAGTCTGCTGTCAGTAATCCAGTAATCTCCAATGGAAGCCTTTGAAATTGGCTCTCCTTCAGGATCTTAGTTTTGAAGGGCCCTTGATTTCTGTTTTAGAAATCTGAGAGACAAGGTAGACATTTGGTGGTTGGCTTTGGGAATTTTTTTTCCTTGTTTAGGAAATACTCCCCCTTATGACAGACTTTTTCAGACTTATAACACAAAGAGAACTACTGAGCTAAAATACAGTGTTTAGGATAACTTGTGTTCAAATCAGTCACTGTTGCAACAGGAATCCCACAAGGCTACCCCTAGAATAAGCAGAAACCTGTGGAAAGAGTTCTATCATAAAAACATCATTTTGTTAAAAGCCAAAACATTTCAAAGGAATGTACTTTATATGGATAAAGTGGAAATCTGACAGCATTAAAATACTTTGGGTTTACTTTTATGTGAAAAAGTATTGTAAATTTCACTGCATTTTTCAACAATTTGAGGTATGAACAAAAAAATTAGCAGAATATAAAAGCAAAAAAAAAAAAAAACAAAAAAAACATTACTTTGTTTCAGCTCCAAAAGAAATGCTTTTATGATCTCAGGTAAGTTTGGAAGCATGAGTTTTTTTATATGTTTTAAAACCTGAATTGGCTTTCCAACAAAATAAACCCAATGAGGTAAAAATTCCTGACCGATCTTGGGTCCAACAATCAATCTAGATGACAAGCCTGCTAAAAGCATCACTACACTGGTATTTTTTTGCCATCCCCTACCCACAAAGATCCAAGAAAAATGCACAGCAAAATGATAGACAAAGAGAGAAGCCTGAAGTCCAATATTTAGTTGTAGGCAACAACATTTTGCATCCTGGTTTCAAACAAGCTTCACCATGACAAGCCTGAATATCAGGATCATCCCCATTAAAGTGTCATACCAATTTTGGGATAAATGTGAAGCAGCTAAGCCATCCAAGACCAAATTTTAAAGGTCAAATGCCTGTTGTAGAAATATTATGCTTGTCAGCAGCCTTGGCTGATGCTAGAGATTGCATTAGCACAGAATTTTGACTACTACTCATCAGTATAGTACTCATTCTTCAGAACAAGTCCCTGAAGAACAGTACTAAGGTACATGAATAGGACAATGTGGAATAAATATTTTTAAAATATGAAGTTGTACTTCTGCCAAAGCAATTCACAGGCACTCAAGCAAAACAGTCACATTACTCTTAGCATGCAAAGGATTTCTACACAGTGCTGGGGAGCACTGTGAGCATTATTCTCAATGAGCAACACCTAGTGGAAAAAAACAATGGTCAAAAATATCGTCTTTGATGCAAATGACATTTTAATCACAGTGAAAAGCAGTATGCATAATAATAGCATGTTGCCAGAAGCATCCAGCTGCAGGTATCCAAATGTTTTTTTCAAAGGGTAGATACTTCAAGCAACTCAGTCCCTGTTTTCACAAAAATTTGCACAGTAACTTAGAGGAGTTAAGTGATTTGCCTGAGAATATTCAAGATCAGGTGAGAATGGCACAGTGGGAGCCCGGTGAGTGGAATCCTGCTCTCCCAGTTTGCAATTCCCCAGCCCAGAAAGCAGACCAGAAGTGTCTCTGCTGCAGCAACATATGGCAAGCCTTCCATTAAGGGCTGCCTGTCTGATAGGTTCTCTTCCCACAGAAAACACATTAACCAAGATGTAATGCACACCTCAGCAAACGCCTTCACACAGTAATGAGAGGGTGAAACAGCATCCACATGAAGCAAGACCTCACTGAAGTGAGTGATGCCATTATGCCATTTTTTCTTAAAGCCTGACTACATCTTTAAAATATTTGGAAGTGTAAATACTGCCTTTGCATTTAACGACACAATAAAAAGTGGTTTAATACAGCAATAAAAACTCCAATATGCCTTGACAAAGTTATTTTAAACACAGGTCTAAAGCCCATAGATACTAAGTTGTAGGCAGATTTAATTTCAGAAAGGCCTTGACACAATACCGTTTTAAATGAAAGTAAAATATTCTGCATATCCAGACTTACTAAATAAATCTCAAGGTTTTTATGGCACTAATTAATGAGTATGAGCACATTGGGACTGCCGAGTAATTTGCACTAAGGCTATATATTTTAGATGCAAAAGCAGAAAGTGGCAGATGCCTAAGTAGTGAAAATGGGGTTTAGGACCCTCTGAAATAAAATAGCTGCAAATGAGGAATTCTTGTGGTTCAGAAGAGAATATTTACTACAGTGACCTAGGGCATAAGTGAGATCAAAGAAGTAGAAGCAGCATGAACTGCATTCTGCCATTCAAAACATCACACAACAAAATAGAGTTTACAACAATGAATAGAGTGAATTTCGCTTGTTTGCAGCAATCAGTGTTTCATCACATGTAACACTCAGCGAGGCACATGAACAGCTTCACACCCACCGTGAGGAATGGGATTTGACCTGTGTTATCTCCCAGCCATTGGGGTGGGAGACCCAATAGCCAGGGGTCGATGCCCTTGCCAACCCAAGATCATAGCACTCATTATCCCACAGGCAGCATTAATTATTCCCCCGGGCAGCTAGGGGGCCCAGCCGTTCCCCACAGGTATCAGGGTCAGCCCCAATGCCAGGAGCTGCCAGCACTCATGCTGTAGTGGCAGCCACTCGTGGCCACACACCCCCACCTTGGCCAGACAGGACAGGTCTGACACATCTCTGGCACATCTGTCCCCACAGAATCCAGCAAGGGTGGTGACAGCTTTGTCTTTAAAACATATTTAGCTCAGCGTTAGGATGGAAAGTGTTTCCCCCCAGGCTGCCCAATCAAGTGCTCAGAAGCTGAATTAGCAATTTTTAATTTTATTTTTAACAAACAGTTAAGCCAAACTTTTGCATTGCAGTTGGAATGGGAAAGGCACTGCTCTCACACAGCACAGTTAACAAGTGTAACGGGACAGTGGTCTCTGGCTGGGTGGCAATCTCTTTGTCTGGCACTAACAGCCCCAGAGCTGCCTTCTGTGTATGACCTTCCCACAAAGAGCCTTCACCTCCTTGGGGCAGCAGCTCCTGAGGCTGCACGTCATGGGACAGTGAAAAGGCAGGTTTTTTTCTGGACAATCACAATCAATTCCAGATCTGTTAAACCTACAGGGTAATGAGCCACAGAGGATGTTTAAACATACAGATTGTGCAGACTAGAACAGCATAGGTTTGTCTTTTGAAAAACAATTCAATTTGACTTTGAAAAAAGATAAAATATCACAGTGAACAGAAGTTAAAGCACAGAAAAAACAAGTTCTACAGCATACATCATTTGCATAATAATTGTATTTATCTATGATTTTTTTCCTTTTAATGTAGAAAAGTATATTAAAAGGAGCTTATCTCATCTTAATCAGAATTATTTTGGTGTTTCTGCCAGAGCATTCTTGTTCCTGCCCTCACCTGGCACCAAATATATTTCCTATACCAAGATTAGTCAGCATACTTCCAGGGAATCAAGGTGGTATTACAGCAAGATAAAAATTAAAATACACAGCATTCTCAGATTACATGCAAAATAATTGGCAGAAACAAGACTCAGTCTTCTGATTTAGACACTATGGAGCCCACTTCTTGTTAATTAAAAAAGGTTAGGTGAATGATTTAGATGAGCAATTCAGAAGAATTATGAACTTTCCCAAACCTTTGTTCAAAATAAGATCTGAAATTTCTGGAGACTCATAAAAAGCTAACTTTAGTCACGCATACCTTTGTTGCATGCATACACACACAAGTGCACACCCCAAGCTCTCTGTTTTCTCCTACTCTTCCCATATTTAACAAGCAGTAAAAGTGTCAGAATAATCTTGAGGAATAATGCCTGTGTCAATCGAAAATTTTCCACTCCACACTGCCTTCAGACACACCATGTTCTTTTTCAGGGAAGAAATTCTGAAAACAGCTTGACTGTTAAAAAAAATAGCTATAGGAGTAATGAAAATAATAAGGAATAAAACTTTGTTTTTGTTAACCAAAAAGCATTTTGATGAATGCCATTTTGTGCTTGACTTTTTAAAATGTCATTCAGCATGCACAAAGACTTAGGAGAAGCTTTTTATAAAAAAATCCAAGTGCTTTTTGGCACTCTACAAAAGCACTTCCAACCACGTGATTTTTTACCACTTAAATGTGAAAGAACATCTATTTAGAAAACACTGCTCAGAATTTAGTTTATTTGCTTTGCCTCAGCATTATCAGTGGCCCAAAAGAGCATGAGAAGAGCTGAACTCCTGTCCTCAGCATGACTGGTGTGGAAGCTCTACCCCGTAACAGCATTTAAGCAGCCCTAGGGGCAGGCTGGCAGGCCCTGAGCACCATGCCAGTGCCATGGTGATACACGTGCCAGCTGGAGTGTGTGGTATCACAGCTGATACCAGACGTGTGCAGGGGAGAGTGGTTCTGCCATCTAGATCCCCATAAATATGCCTGCAGCAAAACCCCAGCCTAACATACATTAAGAACTTATCTACCCATGGCATCCTCTGGGGAGTCAAAGCAAATCAGCTGAAGACACAGAGCTAAAGCCAGGAACTTAGAGTATTATTAGATGAAAGTTACTTTTAAGAGGGAATACCAAGAGGATACTTTAAACATGTTTTAAGGCAATATAACCTGATTTCAGAAGTCAATTGATTTACCTTCTCTTTTCAAAGTACACACGTGAATAAGAGGAAGACAAGAGAAAAAAGAGAGCAGAAAAGGTAGTAAATGTCAGCCTTCAGAAAGCTGAAAACTATCATCCAAATAAATGCAACGGCTCATATTTAAATTCCTTTTAAAAACCACACTGCAATAAAGGCATCAAAACCCTTCCTTGCAGTTAAGGAGTCACTGGGACTGGGGGTTTCATCTCAAGGCAGCACAGCTGCATTCCCAACACAAGAACCAAAAGATTTACACTTGGGAGGCAGTTGCACATCAGAAACCCTTAGGCCATTCAAGAATGCTCTCTGTTCTAGCACCTCAGTTGTTATGGTTCTGGGTCTGTGTTTCTCTTTTCCCAAAATTAGGATTATAAAAATATGATCCCACTGGAATTTACCACCAGTAACTGCTGTTGTTCTCACCTCAGCCACTGCCTTTTAGATCTGAGACAGCAGGAGCATGAATTAGTGACTCACTATCTTCCAAAAGGAAAAGTGCCATTTAATTTTAAAACAAACAAACAAAAGCAACAAACAAACAAACAAATCATAAGTCTTGAACTCTGTTCCCAGCTGCTTCATTTTACTCTTTCACCTCTTGATGCTTAGCTTCTTTACCCTACACATGCAGAAAATAAAGTCTCAAGAAATTCTTTCAGTGCAGAAATCTGTGTCATTTAACCTTTTGGGGTTCTGCAGCATTACTTAACCGTTTCTGAGCCAAAGGTTAATCCTTATGAAGTCTTTTGAAACCTTGTAGAGCCCATACTTCATGGCAAAAGCATCCTGCACATAATAGTAGTTAAACTCCAAGTTTTTTTCCTCTGGAGATTTTATAGATTTAAAATGAAATTATCTAACTTTTGTTTAAAGTATTCTTAAATCAGTTTCAAGGCACAATCCATTAGAACAAAAAAATTCAGCCTACATAGTACAAAGGCTGGCTTCTGCACAAAAGTGTACGTGATTTAATTTTGGTTGACTAACTTGACATTCACACACCACACTGTGCAGAATAGGACAGCGAGTATTCAATAAGACACTGACACTGTACATAAATTTAAGATTATCCATCAGCTGCAGTTCCTTACTGAACTGGTCTCCCATATGCAATTCTTTTAAGGCCATAAATATTTCAGAGAGATAAAAAAAGACTTTAAAAAACCCTCCCATCACCCAAAGAAAGCATGAAGTAAAGAACATGGAAAAGGTGCAAAAATAATCCTGGCCTGACCTTTTGGCCACAGATCATTCTCACTTTAAAAAAATTGATTTAATAAACTTTGAATAGTTTTGTATTTTATATTTATAGTTTTGTATTTTATATTTATCTGCATAGAAGCATTAGGACTAATATGTTTATTATTGCACAAATTAAAAATACAACTAACTGATGAATCAATTTAAATAGCATTTGAACAACCACTTTTATAACCCAAGGCTTACATTTTTCCATCTCCCTCCCAAAAGGCTATGCATTCCATACTTGCTCATCTGCAGGATTTTACAGGTGTTAAATTAACCACAGTAAGCCTTACCTTTTGTTCCCTGATCTCTATCAAAACATATTGAGAATTACAATAGAAACATATTGAGAATTACAGAGAAAAAGTTAATTAAAAGTTTGAATAGAAGCTCCAGAAAGTTCAAACAAAAGATTTTTCCCTAGTTCATACCAAGATCTAGCTGCATGCATAATTACACATAAATCAGACTGTAACTTTCTATGTTTTTATTCAATGAAAAAATAAACCTTTCCCCTCCAATTTAGCTAAATGTTTATAAATAACCAGGGCTCCCATTGCAGTCAATACCTTGAGGATGTGATGTTAAAGTGATAAGACAGGCACAACAAGACCAAAAAGTTCCAGTGATTTGTGTTGTTGGGGCAGCTTGCCAGATTCCCCATCTAAATCTATCCTATAAATAGAGGTATTCTAATGTAAAAAAGTTTCCCAAGTATCCACTCTAGTTTAAAGACAAGTTCTTTCAATGTCAGCTTTCCACAAATATGATTGAGTTTAGCTCATAAATGTCATCTGAAAGTAAATTTTAAGATTGCTGCTTCCAATATTCATACCAAAATAGCAAGTTTTATGTTAAAGGCCACTGTCTGCCTTACAGAAAGAACTTCCGTGCTCCACATTTCTCACTACAGACTTGGCACACAGGTACTTAAATTAACTAGGCAAGGATCAAATTACACACTTTGTATAAAGGATGATGCACATAGATTTATTGGGGATTTTGCAGGGCTTTTTTTGGTGGTTTTTTTTTTTTTTACTTTAATTCATTTGACAGTAAGCAAAAGTTAAAACTATCTGTATGTCTCAAAACCTATCCAAGCACAGTTTTCTTTTCAAACAAGCTGTTAGTGACCATGGTAGAAAAGCTGTTAAAGAAAATTCAAGCAGACAAGACAAGAGAGCCAAGGCAAAGACATTAGGACACATGCCAGCATAATCAACAAGGGTCTTCTGTGTCGGGAGGTCTGGGAACCTGATAGCTCACCATCCCACTCACTACTTAGCCTTAATCATCACAGGATATGGGGCAGAAGCATTTCTTAATAGCACATTTTCAGCCTTGAAAAAAGGCTAAGTTGCAACTGCCATCAGATTTCTATCACAGTTTCCTTGAAGCAGATTTGATTAAGCATCATGGATGCTCATAATTCCAGTTTTTGTGACTAGTTTGAGTAGTTCACACAAAGCTTTGTGCACTGGTTGTAGATTTAATACAGTCTCTCACATAGCACCTCCTCCAATGTGAAGCCGGCATGACAAAAAAGGAATAAGTTTTATAATAGTGCTGTGGTCATAATGGTGTTGAGACATAAGACTGGTAAAGAGCAGTAATAGCTTTATTTACTCATCCACCAAAATGGACCCAAAAAAAAAAAAAAAAAACAACCCCAAAAAACCCACCCCAAACCAAAACAAACAAAGAAACCCCAAAAAACACAAAAATACAAACCACCAAAAGAAAGAAACAAACAAAAAAATCCCCCCACAATGTGCTCTTTTCGATAATTTAAATACTTAAGATATTTAAATATTTAAGATTTTAAGAGTCAAAGTAAGCAACATGACCTTTGTGAAAAATGTTTTATGTTTCAGTAGACAAATCTTGCATAGCAGCCCTGATCGTCACACTATCCTGACCTAGGAAAAGTGAAAAATATTATTTAATAGGTGTCATCACCCATTAGGTTCTGCCTTTTTCCTCCAAATTTGCACTTCTGCCTCTCCAGCTTTGTTAAACTCTTATTCCAAGAATACAAACTACTTTTTACCTGATAGAAGCATGCCACACTAAAGTCTAAACCCCAGCAACACATTTCCACAGCAACAACAAATACTCCACTCCTGCAGCAGCCATCAAAATCCATCCACCCTACACAAACACTTTCTAAAATGTGCTGTGCTTCATTTCTTTGCCCTCTGGGAGAGACTAGGCAGCCACTATGTAGTCATGGACATGCCTATGAAATACAAGAACAAATATATCTCACAAAAACTGCCTCTGCTCTCTATCTTCATGAAAGATCTACAAAAGTAAAATCAAAAAAATAAGATTACTAACTCTAGTAGATGCTATGTGCTCAATATTCAAAGTAGCCAAGGATTTAGAGCAATCATTTTGAAGACCATTAGAATTTATCCTATTTCTACCCTAATGGAACTTTTCCATTTAGGGACACAGGTGAGCAAGTCTCTTAAGAATATGAGATCACAAACTTTTCAAGCAACATGTGCAACAGAAAAGTATATTTTTAAAAATTAAATAATAATAATA
>JAYDZK010000001.1:17193316-17207087 GCA_034509185.1 Euphonia xanthogaster | reverse complement strand
CTCTTCCGATCTAAAAATCCATCATTAAGTTTTTTATTTCTAATTATATGCACAGTTAGAACAAGATCTAGAAATAGCCAGCAGTTGAGTATGGTTTTCCCCTCCCTCCTCCTTCATTGTAAAGCTAATCCTAAAGCTCTTTGTTCTGGAAATTGAGAATGTGATGCAGTGTACAAGTTGTGTTCACTTTTCACCTTTACTTTCCTTATGGGATTCCTATCTGCTACCTTCCAGACAAAAAGCTTCATTTACTGCTCTGCTCCCTGAAGCAGTAGGAACAGAAACCTCAGTGGGCTGAAGGAGGTGGAGCAATACCTGTACCACAGGTTCAATCAGCTCTGGTGATTGAACCTGTGGTACAATCTCAAGTCCACAGATCAGCTGAGGTGACAGACACCATCCAAACAAAGACATCTTTCCAAGCCATGCCCACAAAGTATTTGCAGTCATAAGTGGGTTTGCACCTACTGTAATATTAGTTCTATTCTTGAGCCATATAGAAAGTTTGCTTAATTTATGTATACTTGCCTTTAGTATCCTTTTAGTTGCTCTTAAGTCTTATTCTGAAGGGCTTTTAGTATCTGGCAGTTGAAGCAACACTCAGTGAATAACATCAGGGCACACAGACCCACAAATTATTTCAAATACATTTGAGAAGCATCAATAGACATTATATTTGCAAATATGCATGGAAGCATTTAAGTAAATGCAGCATTCTACTTCCAAAAGTACAGACCTATCAGTAAAACCATTAAGCTCAGCACTTTTACCATCCTTTAGCTGCATTACAAATGACTGCTTGAGGTTGGCTGAAGCTTCTGCTAATGGATTTTGAATGCGGCGCACTTTCTCCACCTCCTGTTTTAGAAGCCTCTCATCCCATTTCCATGTACATCTTCTGCCTCCAGTTGGCTGGGAGTTGCTTTTCGATGTACCAATTAACTCATAATCAGGTGGAGAGTTATCTTAACCTTGGCACAGCTCCCCTGACAAGCTGGATCTGAAGCTTTACAGTTCAATCACCACTTTCAAATCCAGTCACACGTGTGGCAGAGAGCAGGGCACAGCAACCCCATGTGCCTCACCTGGTGGTGGGGCTTTTTTATCAGCACTTCAGGGCACATGGACAGCAGCTTTTAGAACAGAACATGCTTACCCCCAGCTCCTGCAGCTCTTTACTTCGGTGCCTCAAAGAGGTGGAGGGCTTGGTTCATGAGGTGAGCAGAAAGATTTTTTGCTGAAAGTAAATACATGAAAAACCTATAGGAGAGCCCAGCTGTTCTCACAAGATGGGGTGATCTGTGAGGAAGAAGAGCATACCCTTCTTCAGCCTCTCTTTGCTCCTCTGGCATCACATCATAGGCTCACCTGCAGTAAGGCTGCTGGGAAGCCTCAGAGGAATCTCCATGCATCAGGTTTTAGCAAAATCAGGCTTGGCCACCAAAAATATCCCATGGCAAGTAGAGTACTCACTGGTCAAGCCCAGCCTGCAAGGGTATGCAGGAAGAGAAGGTCCTGCAGCAGCCAAGTTCAGACAAACGTCTAGATCATAAGGCAATCTCCTGGCAATAAAGCATGTCTGGTGCCAGGCAGGAAACCAGTCCTCAGGCCAGCATTAGGATCAGGTCTAGTAATTACCAAGCTGGGCCTTAATGGTGGACAAAGTCAAGCAGGAGATCAGTCCAGACATCATGATCTAGATCAGGAAGCAAGACCAGCACAGAGAGCACTGAAGAGGAACATTCCTTCCACAAAGCTCAAACATGGACCAAGAGCCCAGAGCTGGTTTAAATAGAAGGTGTGGATAGAGGCCTCAGATGAGACTCTTTAGGGTCACTAAGGCTTTTCAGTGCCCCCAGGGCCTTAGCAACATGTACCTGCTGCCATTCCTTCCTCCGGGTGCATTCATAGAGAGTGTGTGATTGAAATGTTGCCATGGTTTCCTGTTCACTCTGAGCTGACTGTCTTCTTCAGCTTCCCCAGCCCCAGAAAGACCTGTACCACTCACAACCTGTGCATGAGAGGTGAGATGAAGCAGCCACTTCATTTCTTTTTATTCCAATACATCCTTTTGGAGACTTTATGGTTCCAATCCCTTTCTGGGAGACTTTGGAAAAATAATTACATAAATACAACCCCAGCAATGCACACACCATACTGAATGGTTTGCTTGCATCAGACACTGCAGCATTTATTTTCCATTCATTTCATCCTTCAAGGAGTTTAGGTATTGACTTTCTGTTCAGATCTGAGTAGAAATCCAAGACAGGAAATTTGCCCTGTTCTCACAAAATACCAATAGAACCAGCTGTGCATCCTCTTGTGTTACTACTTCTTCCACTGAACATACCAAGCACTAAATTACCTTATTCAATGATTTGTGCCAGGCCCTTAAACCAAGCAGCTCTGCTGCTTGACCTTCTCCAGGAGCTCTAGGCCTTGGATGCTGCTCCCTGAGACGCACTACTTTACTACCTTTGAGAGGCAGGGAGGAAGGATGAGATATAGAAGGCAACTACCAGATGTCAAATCTGAAGGAGGGATTGTGATGTAGAAACTTGGCAACCTGTTTGATGTTTGTTCTGAATTATTGCAGAAATTTTTCAGTCTATATTAAAATTTTATAAGCAACAAGGATAATAAATCAACTACAGAAAATAGAAAACTTGTGTTTACTCTTGAAAGAATTGCTGTACCTTGAGGTAACTTTTCTCCCAGCAGATGCTAAGATATTTTACTTCAAGCTTGACAAAGAAAATAATGTCACTTCCATGGGCAAAGCAGATGTAGAGGAAACAAGTAAGAAGCAATACAAATGTTTAAAATATAAATACTACTGAAGAATTTCTGGAAAAGGATGCATATGAATTAAGCAAATAAATGCTTGACAATTATGCTTTCCTTAGACAATTTGTATGTTTTGTTTTTTTGGGATTTTTGGTGGGTAGTCATTCTCTACTTGAATTAATCCCTTTAGGATTTTTTCACCTAGATTCAGTCTAATTGGTATTGAAAGTGTTTGGCTGGCTATATTCACAGTAATTATCATCAAGGAAAATGAAAACAATTGTTTAGTCATCAGTGTAAGGGTAAATCTACTCCCTGCTTGCAGCTTGCATGCCTAAGGTCAGTTTTATTGAGGACTAAGCTGAAGTAACATATTCTTATATTTTATCTGCCAGAGGCATGTGATGTTTCACCATACATCTCATATTTTTTATCTCATAGAAAGGAGATATGCTAATGAAACCTATGCTATTGCAAATAAGACCTTTTCAGAGAAACCTCTGCTATTATATCACTTAAAATTGATAAAGTAATGATAAATCCTTTACCAGGATTTTGAGCCCATCCTAACACAGGTAAAGCTTTCAGCTCCCTGCTTGCTTTGTGACAGACTGCTCCATTGTTTGTAGAATGGAATTACATGTTGCACACACATAGATGGAAAATCAGGTTGTGACAAATATCTCATCCAAAGAGATATCAAATCAAATATCTCGTCTTTCAGTGGTCCCATTTTTCTCTAGCCTGTTGTCACTGTGGGTTTTGATTTTCATTTTATTTTTCCTTGTGCAGGTTCCTCAGGTATTTTTGAGGAAATCAGCTGGCTAGTATTAGCAATTAGTGTTGTGAGGCAGAGGCTAATTGCACTGATTAGCTGTTGGATGGCCATGAAGGGAGGTTAAGAGACCAAGGCCAATTAATAAAAGGAAAGGACAGATAGAAACTAGGCTCTCTGCACATAAAAGAGAGGAATGCATGCAGTGTACCTGATATCAAAGCTGGATGCTTAGTTCCATGTTTGGATTTTGTTTCTCAGGTTTGGGATGTTTTGTGGGCAATATGCCACTTCCCCACTATCTAAGGAAGTAAAAGTTCTATGCTTATCCTGCATGCGCCAGTGAAGCTGACCATCTAGGAGCTGCCCCTTCTTGCAGTGTGAAAAATCAATCCCATTCAATTGTCAGGGAACAGGCTACAAGATTGTGGGGAGACTGCTTCAATACAGCTCTCAGTTCTCCCCATGTGTCGTAAGGTTTCTCTAAGCAATACATGGACCATGTTGGCCTGCACTTGGTCAAACACAATTAAATATCTTTGTGAGTTATTGGAATTTATGAATTGACTACTCCCTCTCTACATGCAACTGGAGTACCTCAGTGAAAAAAAACAACAGCTAGAGGAAAAATTCTGGTAATAGTTATCAGTTAACTCAGGCAAATGAAGCTAATTTGGGAAGGATGTTGCTACTTATAAAAGTGAAATAGTTCAGAGAGTTTTAAACAAACAAAAGGTGAAAATCCAGAGGAATTTGTGACTGATTTAAGGTTAAAGAGCTAATCTTGCAATTGCAGTTAGCAATCATGGTAATTGAGCTTATGATAAGAGACCAGATGGTGATTACAACTGGGAGAAAACACCCAGAGAAACTGATTACTAGAATCTTGGGATTAACATGTAATTTAAAACAATTACAACAACCAGAAAGATTTTTTTTTAAAAAGTGAATATCTTGAACCAGGCATTCTTTTACTTCAGGCTGGTGCTGGGGAATGGGGATTCTAAAGCCACTACAGAGAATGTAAAAATGACAGAAACAGAAAGATCTGAATGACTCAAAGTAAGAATTCAGAAACTTGGCACAAAGAGCTCCACACAATATTCTCACAAAATTGTAAATCTCATGTCCCATAAGCCTGGAAACATAGAGATAAGTTTCCTGCAAATGTGTTCAAGCAAGGAAGTGTCACATCTCTCCTAAAATGATGAGGTCAAATCCCAAGACCACTGACATCTTATATATAAGCAGAGACAGTGAGTGGAACTTTGTCTGCATGTGTAAAATTTTATTATTACATAAAGCTCAGATGAGCTGAAACAGCCATAAACAATTTAATATCTTTGTCAAAATGGGCTTGGCAAACAGTCTACTTCCCTAAAATAAGAACATGATTTTTTCCATTTCTAATGTATGAGTTATAAAGTCATGCTAACTTGAAAAAAAAATTAATAGAGGCACAAATACTTCACCTTTGACAAAAATCTATCGAGCTGAGTTTAAACCTGCAGTACATACAAGTCAGTAGCCATTTCTTTCCTTTCAGTTCAATTTTGAAAGGAGTATTAGCTGCCAAGTCATATTCTAAAGCTGGAGCTACTTATAGAAAAAATATTACCAATATTATAATCATATTCTGCTAAAAAAAAATCAAACTCAAGTAATGGAGATGCTAACTTTCCAAAAAGGGAGACATAGAACAGGGTATTTTGCAAGGTCAAAAAATTGAATCCTTCATGGCAGCAGGGTAGTAGCTATGTCCTGGAGCAAAGCAGACACAGCTTGAAAAAGACAAAAATTTTTGTCCTATACAATACTTCTCATTTCCAATTCAGCTCCTCTACAAGATTCTACAAATAAAGAGTCGCTTGCCAGCTTCTATTATAGTTAAACCCAGTAGTGGAGTGCATGTAATTTAATTTTTAGCATCCTAAAATGAGTACCTGGCCTAAGCTAGTTACTTAGGTTCACTCTCCAGTAAGGGAAGTACTTTGAGAGAATTCATCATTTTTATGTCATTCTAGGATAGTTATCTAAGGTAGTAGCACTAATTGCTCTCTGGAGCCATTGATCTTCATTTTATCTCCATTGACTAGAGACAGAGCTTAAACATTTGCCTTTGATGAGATGCTTCATTTTTATGTGTCTCAAATTAGATAGGAAAACTCCCACTTGTTGTGCCTGGGAAAGTAATCCCTGATCATGTACCACAGTTTAATGGGCAGGGGTTTGAGCAGTTTTCAGAGCAGCATAAGTTGAAAGATAACACTTGTCCCTTTCCCCCTTGCCTCTTCTCTTATCCTTAGATACCTGGAAAATCACATCAAAATGCTGAAGCAATGTGTTAAATAGGAGCTTCCGATTGAGATTCTGACCTCTGTTTAGCACTAATGAATTGCAGGATGGCACCAGAGCACACAGATCAGCACATACCAGTTTGGATCAGCTTCTGTTCCACAGGGAGCTGTGCACGGGAGCGCTCAAGAAGGACAAGCCACAGAACCAGGAGATGAGTGGGGTCACAACGAGGCATGCCACAGACAGCAGCAGCTGTTAGAGCTTGCTACTCCAGCTAAATCAAAAGAAATAGGAGAGGCTTGCAATACATTGTGCAATAAAGTACAATAGTGCAATATAAAATGGAGAGAAAGAGAATGCTATCAGTCTTCTTACAGGAGGGGATACCTGAAACTGGAAATTCAACTCCCAAGGTAGGACAGAACTAGAATAAATGGGCTTACAGCCTCACAAATACTGGTGCACTGACTCAGGAGACATTTCCTTTCCTGGAAGATTCCTGGAGATTTCCATGCCCCTGTTACAGCCCTGGGATTTTGAGAGCCTTCCTAGATGACATTAATAATGAGGTGTTGTTTAAATCCTATGTTAAATTAAGGGAAATTGTTACTTGATGTGATTTTTAATGGTAGCTCTGGAAAGGGAAAAGGGAAAGCAGGGAGCATCGCCTTTTGAAGGCTCTAGAAAGACCCAGCTGCCAAGCCACAC
The DNA here is from genome assembly GCA_034509185.1 of Euphonia xanthogaster. Classification (NCBI taxonomy): domain Eukaryota; kingdom Metazoa; phylum Chordata; class Aves; order Passeriformes; family Fringillidae; genus Euphonia; species Euphonia xanthogaster. The sequence continues at coordinate 17,200,519 of JAYDZK010000001.1, read as the reverse complement.
AAACATTTCCACCAGGCTTTGCTGACCAGGAGGGTTTAAGTGAAGCAGGGTCCTGTAGGCTCTTTGGCTCTGAGTAGTTCCAGAGTTTAATTTACATACAGCTGTGTAGGAAGCTCCCCGGTTGTGAACAACAGCAAAATTAAATTGGGTGAGCAGCTGCTGTCATAAGTTTTATCATCCCCTGACCAGTACTCTCCCTGATGACTTAACTCATATGAAAAAAGTTATTTTATCCACAGGAGTCTCACAATGTTGAAGGACATTTTAAAAATAACTCACTCAGTAGTTAGACCTTTAGCCTCTAACATTGCTTTATTAAATCACAAAACACGATATATTCAGATAACATTAAGGTTCTGACCTTGGATGCACAAAAAGTAAGGAAATTCAGAGGAAAGTTTGAACCTCTCTCTGTGTCTAACATCAGACTTTTGCCTACTGTTTGCATTGAGGGCTTGTGGCACCTACTGTAGCTATGAACAATCTCCTGGTGGTTTGGTGACCCTTTCAATTTGTAGGTACAATAGCTTAAGGACAGGACTTTAAACTGGACATGAATTACCTGGTGCTTTAAGGTTGAATTTAGATCTTTAGCCAAGCTTGGAGAGTGTTTTGAGTTCAAATGTTCCTGTGTTTTAAAGGTATCAAGACAAAGCAATGAAAGACCCCTTATTGAGAGCCTGCTATGGTGGTTAATGCAACAATATGAAGTCTTTACAACCAAACTGTATGAAGGCTGAAAAAGTTTCTCCTTGCCCAAGAATCAGCAGGACAAATTTCAGGATAGAAGAATGGATTTTTTTCTTTGTACTTTAAAAGAATTCCAAAACTGGGGATTAATGTAAAATTATGGCTTAATCATGTACTCCATTATTCTCTAATGAACTAAATGGAGAAACTCATAATTAGGTATGTTTTCCTCCCAAAACTTCCTTGGGGGGGTTATGAAGGGGTTAATTCTCTAATTAAAAAAAATTCCACCAACATTAACAATTACTCTCCCTCAGGTGAAGCTGTAATAGCAAATGCTATCTCTGAATAAGCTGCTGCAGAGCATTCATAATTTCTTCTACAAAATTACAGCTATGCAAACAGAAATTTAAGGCAATAAAAAAAACCCTGAACACTTATTTCCCAAAATAAAAATAAATGCAGAGTAACACAGGATAGCAAATAAATTTCTTACACAGTCAGGAAGCTCTGCTTGTGGAAGCCTTCTTCCCTTCAGATGTGTATTCCCACATTTTCCTTACCCCCTGATTGCCTTCATCACAAGCATCTGCATCTCAGTCCATCAGCACTGCCTGAGCCCCCTCCATGCTGCTCCCAGCTCTCCCATCCCCACCCTTCCCCAAGAACCTCTCAAGGGAGAGAGTGTGGAGGGATGAGTGCACACATCTCATGGGAGCTTCAAGGATCACTTTTTGGCCAGGCCACCTGAGTGTCTCACAGACTCCACACAAACCCCAGCTTGTACAACTTTGCTATCTTCTACCTGTCTGATAAATTTGACTAAAATTAAGGTACAGGTGACATCTTGAGAGTGGGAGGATGGCTAACTAATGTGCTCACAGACAGTAATCTGCTGATCTTTAAGTAACCTGCAGCTATTTAAGAAGGCTTCTAAAAGAGGAAATCATCACCTAAGATCACATCAGATCCACACTTAGCTTCATGTTGCTTTCCTCCCAAGGCACCTTCACATCTGGGGCTCTGATATCCTGCCCAGCCCTGCTACTACTCCACACACATGTGTGGGGGTAAACTTCATTCCTCAGGCAAAGAAAACCCCTCAGGATGAGCCTGGGGAAACCTGCACAGTGCCACAGACCACACCAGTGAGAAGATAGGGAAAAATCACTAAGTGATGGGTGGCACCCCTGCAAAGAATGGTGCTTTAGCCCTTGTTCATTTCCTAACCAATGCTGTTCTTATTAATTCCACACTATATCTAGTTTATAATTGCATTGTTACTTAAAAATGCTGGTCAGGTGCCACAGATTTTGTTCTACTTTTTATCACAGCATAATATATTAAAAATTAAATTAAAAAAAAAGGAAAAAACCCACAGAAAACATTAGGGATCATGCAAAAAGATAAGAGCAAACTAAATTGTGTTTTCAGCCTAAGAGCTTTGACACTTTCCTGCTAACTACAACAGGGAATTCTAGGCTTGTATCTGCACATTTAATTCAGACTGCTGCATGCAGGTATTTCAGGATTTCAGTTTTATGCTGTGTATCATCTAAGGTCTGTCTATGTGTTTCTAATTGCTTTCTCCATGCAAAAGAGATGCCATAGATTACCAACAACAGACCCATTAATCATCAATCTAAGTGCAGCTAGTCTTACACATACAATATTTATAAGTGTTTATATACCTCTGGCTGATGCTCACAATCAGTGAGTGCTAGACAAGGCATGCTAGAGAGCTATCAAATGGTCGTATCTTTCCATGATATTTAGTCTGTAGTTGACCTTTATTCCAGATTATATTTGTGATAAAAAGGAGCTTTTTTTAATATATAAAGGAAATTATTTTTAAAATGCTAACTTTCCTGGGGAGCTAAAAAACTTGACTGACTGCATATTTCTTGTAGACCTAGGGGACTTTTTACTGCTGCCTGTGTGGTCTTTCAGATCATCATCAACTACTTAATGAGCAAATATAATTTCTCTCTTGACTTTGTAGTTTCAAAAAGTATAACTGTGAAATAGGCCTTATGTGAGATATAAGGGGTATGCAGAGGGGGAAATCCAATTACTATATGAGTTTAATTGTATCTCCTCACACCCTATGAGACCAAGAAGGAGTCTAATCAGTTTGCAAATAAAGTCTATTCACATTTTACATATTTCTGGTTGTTGGAAAAATCATATTTACATTCTAAAGAGTGCATTCATCAGCTTCTGGTCAAACAACATCTAAGCATTCACTTCTTCCTTTCGCAGTCAGGCTCAAAAAAAATGTAATTCAGTAATGAAAACTACAGAGTCCTCTTTCATTTCCATTGAGCTCTTATGTTAAAAAGCAGAGCCAGTCAAACGATTGATTTCATTTATTTATTTATTTATTTTGCAAATAAAATATGTGATGATATTCATCCCCCTTTTTTTTCTTGCTCTTTGTAAATCATTTGTGAACCAATCCAAATACTGTGACTGTATATCTTACTTGCAGGCATTTCCACAAACTTATTCCAATATTTGAGACATTTGCTACCTCTTTACTTTGAATACATGTAAGCTGGTCTTCTTGGTCAGTCCCACAGTAGACACTAGAAACACTGAATTAATCCAGCAGTCATTTTGCTTGGAAGCAGAGCAATTCCTCAGCCATTCCTATAAAACAAAACCTGGTCATAAATATTTGAGGAAAAACCAAAGTGCAAGCAGTTTGGAATTCTGCATAAAATACTTGATCTCACTCTTCTTTTTTCCTTCTTGAACTGTTCCTTTTGCCATCATTTTTAAGCAGAAGTATCAAGGCCATTACCTCCCTGACCCTGTTTGCATTCCTGAAGCACAGGGCTCTGCATCTGGCACAGTCACAGCAGTGCCCTGTGGGATGTTCAGTCCCACACTTCTCTGTTTGTCTGCAGCTCCTCACCAAAAATATAAAAAAACCCCAACGTACATCTGTGAAGGTGGCAATGGGCAGCTATGAACATCTCATGAAAAATAGAAGAGGAATATTTCAGGTTACCAAGGCACAGCTGATATCTTTGAAACATTATACAATATGTTAAGTTCCTATGTCGGTTACAAAAATTTGCTTAACAATGGCATTTGCAACTCAGTTCAACCTAAATTCTGCTGGCTTCCTGCTGACAGAAGACTTGGCTTTGGATTTTTTTTTCCTTCTTCCTCTGGTCCACCTCAGAAAAAGTTGACTTGACTGAATTGATCCTCTCTGGCTTCTACCATCCAGTGACAACAAAACTGTAATTACATGAAAAGAAGCTGATGTTCAGCAGCAAGCTGTGCTTCAGTTGTGCGTTTCCTTTTGATCCCAAGGTAACCCGTGGCAGTGGTAGGTAAAATGATTTTTCAAGCATAAGCAGAAAAGACCCTGAGGAAGAAATATGCTGTATAATCATGAGAGGAAATGCAGCACTTTTTATTGAGGACACCATACCTTTACTCAGTGCAGACACAAATACCCCTCTCAAAGAAAATGTAACCAATGTTTTCAAGCATTCTGCTCCCTCACATCCAAATCTTAAGCTATTTACAAGAATTCAGAGTCTTAGAATTGAAGAAGTGATGCCTGGAAAACAGTGATAGGTTTCTCCACATGACTATGTATTTGTGTGCTACAGGGAAGCGTGCATCTAAGCCCAGGCGCATCCCTCCAATAGCCCCAAAAGAATTGCCAAGTTGTTCAGGCTGGTGTGCCACAGCCTCCACATGTTAAACAGCTCAGAAAGATGCTCTGTGAGCACAAGAAAGCAGCAGGCAGACAGCTGCGGTTTTACACTCCTACTGAAGCACAATATTAAGCACATACATGGCATGAAAATAAAGATTGTTACTCATTTCCCTAAAGTAAAGTGGCACTAGCACTGTCCCCAGGGGAGTCTGTTTCCATCTTCTACCACTGCTTCTCCAGCTGTGCTGCCAAGCTGGGACCCCCAGTGATGATCGCCATAGCAAATCCCTTTTTGCAGGAAATGTAACCTCCGAGTGTCACCCCCAGCCAATCTGAGTCCTTCACACTGTACATCTCACGTGACGGGGATGTGTTTATGCACACCCTATAGCAGCCTCCCAGGGCCTGAAAGGAAGTCTACAAGAGAGCAGGAGATGAACATTTTACAAGGGCATGGAGTAACAGACACGGGAGAGCAGCTTTAAATTGAAAGAGGTGAGATTTAGATTGGATATTAAGAAGAAATTCTTGCCTGTGAGGTTACTGAGGCACTGGAAGAGGTTGCCCAGGGAAGCTGTGAATGCCCCATCCTTGGAAGTGTTCAAGGCCAGGCTGGATGGGGCCCTGAGCAACCTGGTCTAGTGGAAGGTCCTGCCCATGGAAGAGGGGTTGGAATTAGATGAGCTTTAGCATTCCTTCCAATCCAAACCATTTTATAATCGTATGATATTTAACAACTTACTTTGTTTCATGCCTGAGCACATGTGACCTTTGTTTGGGGCTGCAGTGGGAAGTGCTTACATTTCAAAAGGAGCATTTCATCACAGTCTTGTTCCCTGTCAGAATTAAAGCTCTTGACAGGTTGACTAGACACTGACTGGCAGCTGATAGCTGCGACTTATTGCACAGAGCAGTGGTTACTCCTAGAGCATAAACCTTGAGCTTGGCATCACCAGGCACACATCCAGAGATCTACTCGTGTTGAGCTGCCACTCGGCCTGCTCACACATGGATCACAGCTTTATCCTCACCTGTTTTTCAGTTATGTGTACTAAAATAGCCAGGACCATGCCACAGTAGGTGACCTTTTATATCATGACAACTATTTTAAGACTGCTCCCATTTTTTCAGATCCCAAAATGAAACATCATGTGCCCTGCTTTTTTACGGACGTTGAACGCCATCAGATTCAGTTCATGCTTTGGAGGAAGGGGAAATTAATACCTAAAACTCCTCAAAATTTAATAAAAACCCTAGACTTCCCCAACTCAATATTGAGAATGTCTTAATATTTTCCAGTGGGCATCAAAATATCAAATTATAAGTTTTTAATTTTGTGGGTTTCATATAATACTGTCTTATACACATGTATTCAGCTGTTCTTGCTGAAGGGAGTGTTGCCTAAATCAAGAAATAAATCTTCCAGGACCTTCTAGAAAGGCAAGAGTCTTGTTCCCATGTCCTGTAAATGCAGTTCTTGTAAAATAGCTTACTTTTTTTTCATTTGCAGTATCTCCTATTCTGTGCACCAGCAAAATCTGTGCATACACAGCTTAAGCTTAACAAGAGCCTTTTCCATCAAGATATTATTTTCTTTGATATGTATACATTTTTTCAGCTTTGTTTCCAGGCAGCCATCCATTCTAATGGAATACAATCATGCTCAGAATATTATTTTTGTAATATTTTATAAGTACCATTTAGTACAAACTTGCTATCTTTTCCCCACATGCATGCTATTTACAATTTCAGGAGACCATTTCAATGCTTGCTTCAGATTCCACTCTAGAATTAGAAAGAATATTAATCACTTGGGCATGATCTAACATATTTTACAAAAAAATGGAATTTTATAGTGCTCTTTGAGCAATTAGATCGATTAGGTGTGTGGCTTCCTTAAAGCTGTAGCTAACCTAATAGGGTGGCCATATACAATATTTTATTCAGATGACATTTTGGGTTTTAGCATTTATAAAAAGAATCCATTGCTTAGCAAATCTTTTTAAATGATCCAAACAGACTATTTATTATCTTCAGAAGTCTCTAACTGGCTGTTCACATTTCACTTAGATTTAAATATGGTGACTGCTTTCTGGCCACTGAGCAATTTTTAACGTACCTTTCAATAATACTTTCTCAAAAGCATTATTGGCCCTTGTTCATGTAGAAAGATTGCCATCAGCGTGTCAGCAAACACTGGAATATGAATGTACTCTGAGAGAATGACACAGAGAGAGAAAGAGAGAGAGATGTGCTGAAATTGTGTGGAGGTACAGGTTCAGGAAAACTGTCTCTGAGACTAATGTCCATAAATTTTATGGGAGCTATGGATAGATGATATCCAAAACAGAAACCAGGTTCTTTTAATTTAGTCTGCACGTTCTGAGATAGTCGCTGAGCTAACAATGATGTGCTTTTTAAATTAATTTTGAAGGCAAAGTAGGATGGATACTTGCCCCAAGTTTCCCAGATGCACTCTATAATCCTTATTAAATCAGAGGTATGGCCTCATAACCTTAAACCTGCTGAAAAGAGCTTGTACTCTTTGGAGGGAAGTCATCAACTGTGCTAGAGGGGTGGCATGGGACAGAGTTTCTTCCTAATGTGTTAAGAAGACCCAAAACAGAAAAGGGGAAGGAAGGAGATCCTGTCATTTTTTTTGTTAGAGAAGGTATCTTGGTTCCCTATAGCTAAAAATTGGAAGTCCCAATTTCTAAAAGATGCTTAAGCCTATCTGGATTTTTAGAATCTTGGATAAAACACTACTGTGCAAAAAAAAAAAAAACAACAAAAAAAAAAACAACAAAGTATAAAAGCCTAAAGAATTATTT
>JAYDZK010000001.1:17161517-17193216 GCA_034509185.1 Euphonia xanthogaster | reverse complement strand
AATTTTGGAGAAAACACTACTTTGCAAAAAAAAAAAAAACAACAAAAAAAAAAACACCAAAGTATAAATGCCTAAAGAATTATTTAGCATGAAGTGGTACATTTCCAGCTACATTTGAGGCATCTTCTTCAGCTGATATAAAGAATGACCCTCTTGATGATACTCAGAGATATTTCTGTTTAATTCAGTGGTGCTGCATTAGCTGAAACTCACCAAAGACATATCTTCAAAGTTTATCTTCAAAGGTAAACTTTCAAAAGCCTTTCAATTGCAAGCTTTTTTCTGAAACCCTAAATTTCTTCAACTGCTTGGGAGTAAAACCAGTTTGGGCGTAAAACCAGCCCTCAAACTGTGCTGAGCCATCTGACTGAACATACTGAGCTCTCCAAAGCCAGCTTCCTGTTTCCTCTACCCCTCAGCCACAGCCTTGTGGCCAGAACAGTTTCCTCTAAAATGCCAAAAGACAAGTGCCATGAGTAGCTGAGGGCTTTCCAAAGTGACTGACCCAAATTCATAATCACTGCAGGTATCCTCCTCAGAGAGATGCGAACAAAGTGGCAGCACTGCTACATGAACCACGAGAACAGCTGCTCTTCACCATTGCCTCGGAGGCTGTTCCTACATCCCTACTTCTGCCAAAACAGGGTGGCAGCCTGTAACACCAACCAGTGTCAGCTGGTACAGTGGCACCATGTTATGTAGAAAATTTGACTTTGCAGCTTCCATTCTTGCAGTGTCATAAACACTGAGAGTGAGACTCAGGATCTTCAGCACCAAAAAGCATATATTTCCACCTTGAAAGTTCAGAATAATCTTCTTTTAGCTGTAGCTAGGCAATAGACTCTTCCTGTCAGTGAGTCAGCTGCTGGAAGATTTCACTTTATATACAAGATACTGCATTTACATTTTGACCCATTTGAAAGATGGCTGAGAGGGAGTGACAAGTCAGTCAGAAATCCTAATATTTTAGCACAGCTCATTCCAGATTCCTAACAAGAAGAAAAATAATAGTCTAGATTCAAATACAGTAGCTTATTCTTATGTTTTATTTATGAAAATCATTTAATTAGCAGTTCTTTGCCTCTGCTCCACACCCCACTTCTCCTGAAATTTTCTGGCTGTACTGCAGAAGGCAAAGACTATGCACGCTCTCTAAAGAAAAACAGTGCCCAGGCTGCTGGGCTTCCTACTCAAAGTGACCGCAGTGATAGATTTTAATCCAGCTCAGGAAAGCTGCTTTGAAGTTACATAATATTTCTCTTTCCTGTGTTTGAGTTCATATTGGGGAAGTCTCTGGACTGCAAACTGGATGCCCTTCAGATGAGGCCGAGCCAAAAATGCCCCCCAAGGTGCACCTGACATGGTCTACCTGTGCGGCTCCTAGACCTAATCTGATGTTAAAGCTACCACCAGGCAGGCAGTGCAGACCTTGGGCACCCAGCAGCAGCTGCCTGACTCTGCACATCCTGCTGCCCTGTGCTGCCCTCTGAGGCAGCCACAGCTTCATGAGTCCCTCATCCATGCTTTGAATAGAGAGGGAAATTTGATCAATTGATTCTATACATTAAACTGTAAATGCAAAATCATAAAATGCTGGAAAGCCACCTTCAAGTCCTGAGGGTTCCAAGTGAGGCTTTGTATCACAGATCTGACCTGTCCCTGAGGGAGAGAATGCCAGAGCAGGGATTCCCTAGAGCTTCAGCAGGAAAGAGCTACCCACTGTGTCCATCCCCCTTCCCCTCCCCTGACCCAGTGCTAACCTGCAAATTACCTCTTTTCCAGATCTGTCATTGTATGGATATTATGAATTAGAACTTAATATTCCAAAGCCATGTCAAAAGTGGAACACAGAGAGAATTTGAAAAGGTTGCAAATGGGCTGTAATAAAACCACCACATGAGCTGTACTTTGTGCAAGACTTTAGACTTCTGGGAGACTTATAAACACTCATTGTTTGGGGTGCAAAAAACTATGCGTATTCCTGTCTGCCTCACTACGAACTACAAAATCTTCTAGCCCCAAAATAAAAGAAAAAAGAAAAAAAAATTCCTAGAACAACATAACCTTTTCAAAGATCTTCCTCAAAGACATACTAACTGGAAACCATGGGAACACAGATCCCAACTGCAAGTCTATATTATTCAGCAATATTCTTAGGAATCTACCAACTTATTTCTCAGAGGATATAAAGGAAACTGGGAAGTCTATTTCCCACTAGAAAATGGAGTAAATCTCCTTCACTGGCAGACTTACACACAGACACACACACACACAAATTTTTGCAGTCTAATTCAAAGCAGACATAGAAGTCAATTGGAACAAGAGTGCAGTTTAGAATGCAGCTTTCAATCCAGTCTGTCACAAAGCCCATACACAGAATTGGAGGCTCATATGCCTCCAGTTTCAAAGATAAATCATAAGTTGTAAACACACAAATCTTTATTTTATCGCATGTTCCTAAGGCAGACAAACTGAATTCTGTATCAATAACCATGTTCTGATTTTCTAAGCTTTTTCTTGTTTTAACACAGCACTGAAGTAATAGGGCCAAATACTGCAGTTTACAGCATATTGAATCTGGGTAGTTTGGAGTCGTTATTGTAAAATAATTGCATTTATATAAAAGTTTGATCTTAAATTACAAGGTGCACTGCTTACTTTTTAGTAGAGATGTCAGGGATACTTTTCAAGTACAAAGAGGTGAAAAATGTGTCTCCTTCCTAAGTATTTAATTTAAAGAGAGATACTGCATGCAACCTGAAAATGCTCTTATGATTATGATTGCCTGAATCTTAAGGATTTGGTACTTTCCAGGCTCTGTTAGCCAGGGCACTGAATAAAGGACAGAGAGGCAGTCAGTTCTATGTCATCACTTGCCGGACAGAGCAGGGGCACTTTATAGCAAAGACAGGATTCAATCATCAGCTGTGCTGAAATCACTCCTTTTCAATTCTCTTTGCCAGTTTCCATACTCTGAGGCTCATGATTTGATTTTAAACAGTCAAATATTCACTACTATTTTCTTCCAGAGAGGGGTGTGCTGCCCCTTACCTCCAGTCCCTCAGCACATAAGGCTGCCAGTGAAGCCTGGAGGGGGCTCAGTGGCTGCTGCAAGCTCCCATCTAGGCAGGAGCACACAGCTCAGCAGGACATTCCACTGAAAGCAACCATCCTCCTGGAAAAGCAGATGTTGACTTGTACCATGTGGGAGTGGTATAATGTCCCTCACTGTCGTGCTCAATTTAGTACATTTGCATCCCTCTGCTTCTTACCACTATGAATGTCTTAGTTGGTATTTAATGGTTTGTGTTGTTTAAATTGGATCCAAACTTTATTTACCTAGGTCTATTAGAATTTCTGTTTTGTTTCCTCACTTATTCCGAGGTATTGTTCTCCCTTCTTGCTTAGTTCAGTCTGGTTTTGTTTTTCCTTAAAGGCTCCATCTTCTCCCAAGACCACATACTTGTGAACTTCATTTTTTCTTGATAAGCTCAGGAGTGCAATTGTGGTCCCTCATCCTCCAGTCTTGCCATTCAATTGCATCAGCATGCCCAATCTCTCTGATTCCCCCCAGCAGAACCTTGTTCAGGAGCAATGCTTCTGTAGGCAAAATTGCAATCTCTGGAAGACCCTATTGTGAAAGGCATTGCATCATCCCTCAGCCTTCATATGCACAGGTGTTTTTAAAGAACAAACTAGAAAAGGCCAGTTGTGAGGTCAGAAAAGTCAAAAACGAAATACCTTGTTATCTTGAAAAGGGCTTGAATGGTACAGCTACATCTTTTCTTACTTGGCCACATAATGGTAAATTCCCCACTCTGGTAAAACAAACTGAAAGAAACAGAAAACAATCTATGATTTCCCTATCTTGGCAAACATTCTACACTACCCAAAATACACAAACTCATGGAATTTATAAGGTGAGAAACTAAGAGAGGGGGCTTGTAAGAAGCTAATGAGGATTTCAATAACATAAATAACTACCTCTCTACAAACCCCCAGCCAAGGTTACTCAAAAATACTGAATTTGAACAACCATACTCCTGTCCTTCCTTATGCGTGCACATATGTGTACATCTATTTTTATTTTTATTTTTCTTCTTGATCAGAGAGATAGCCCATGCAGGCTGAAAAGCTGGATAAGGAGCATCTCTGATCACCATCCAGAATCAAATACACAGTCTTAGCTGAGGTCAGGACAGGCCTCTTGGTAAGGGACTGGGCAATACAGAGCAGAAAATGGCTGTGGACCCTTTTGAGAGACAGCCTTTTCCCATTCAGGAACCCACTTACAGCAACAAATCCCATGCTGTCAGGGGAACCTGCAAAGCAAAAAGCATAGGGAAGCCCTGCTGGGTCAGACCTTCTAGTCCAGTACTCTGCATTAGCAAAGAGAGTAGCAGTTACTTAACTATTTATCCTCCTAATACTCCTGCAGGTTCCACAACTCCTGGGCTGAAGCCTTTATGATGTACATCCCTGTTTTTTCTATTACCTGCCCACTTTATGGACCTAAATAAATGTCCATTAATTTGTGCATTTCCCTTCAAACCCCACTGATGCAATCTGCCTTCACAGCCTTTTGTTTAGAAAGATTCAGGGATTAACTCTCTGTGATGTAAAAAGTAATTCTTTGTGTCTGTTTCAAACCAATTTATGCTAGTTTCAATGCATATTTCCTGTTCTAGTCTTGTTCTAGAAAAAGTCTGCTCTAGGTTAGCAAATCAAGAGACCTGGACCTCAGACTAGACACCCTAGGTGTGGCCCTGGATTTATGCTACCTTACCTGCAAATCAATGGTGTCATGAACTACCATCATACTCCCCTTACTCCATCCACAGAAATCACACAACCTTATTAGTTTTTCTTCATAAGGAAATTTCTTCACCCTCTTAGTTGGTTGCCCTTTCCACTATCTTTTCTATATCCACTATGTCCTTTTTAGACTGTGAAGTTCTGAATCACACAAAGTACTCAAAAAGTACATCAAAGTTTTAGATAAGAGCAAAATAGTGTTTTCTGCTTTGCTGTCAGTACATTGATAGTGATACTTCACATTGTGCTGACTTTTTGGCTGGAGTGATATCCAAGCAGTGATTTTAGAGGACTGTCAAGGACAACTCCAAGGTCTGTTCCCCGAGTTGCCACTACCATCTACATGTTCAGTATATCACAAGCACAATTTTGGTTATTTCTCTCTAATTCTACACTTTTTTTCATCTGCTTGGTCTTGTGAACACTTTCTGAAGTTACTCGCGATCAGCACAATACTTGACTAACCAGAAAACATTCTTAATATCATCTGCAGGTTTGGAGATATCACTGCTCATGCTCATGTCAGTCAGCTGAGGTCTGACCTGCTGGATTTGCCTTTCCTATCCTTTTTGGAGATGCACTTGGGGTTGTATTACTTCCATATCTGTGGGATCTTTCCCAGATTCTGGTTTAAATATTCTTCTGTGCTTTTAATTACCAGAGACAGCACCCAGCAACCCCCTGTTGAAAAGCCTTCTCCACAATGTCACAGATTGAAGCTTACATTGATTTAGTTTCTCCCTTCACTGGAAAATCAGGTAATTCCCCTTATGACAGGTAACAACAAAGTGAGACCTGCCCTAGTTGAGGTACATCAGCCTAACTCACTTTCCAGGGACAAATTTCACTTTTCTCCCCATCTTTCTCAGCCAAACTGCCATGAAAATTGTCTTACTAGGGGCCCTCTGTTCACTACACTTCTGTGTATGCAGCCCTCAATTCCATGGGTTGTTTTTGTTTAGGTAAGAATTCCCAATAGACATCAGCACCTGCTGAGACAAATGTATAAAGGGTTTGAACCTGAAGTGCATTACTGTAATGTGAAACTTCTTGTTCATCTATCAATACTTCGTAATAAATCTACCAAGTAGGATACTGTAAGACACATTACAAGAAAATGTAGTGCCTGTATTTGGCTGGAGAGAAGGAATGTGGGTAACCATAGTCCTTGAATTTTGACTTCAGTGGTGTAAAGCTTCAGAACAGCTTTTAAGGAAAAACATAATTAAAGACACAGAGGTCAAATGAAAATGGCATAAAATACAGCATGGGCTTAACAAAAGTAGATTGTACCAGATTAACCTCATACATTTCTTTGACAAGATAACCTACACTCTAGACAAAGGACGTGATTGATCCCATCTGTCTTAAGTTTAGCAAAGCCTATGATAACAAAGTATATTAATAGTAAAACAGGAAGAGATGGGGATTAGCAGAGAAATTGTGAGGATGAGAAGCTGACTGAAGTCAGACATAGAGTGTGCTTTTTGAAAGGGGAGGCTTATGGCTGAAAGGAAATTAGGAAATGAGGTTCCTCAATAATCAGCTTTGACCTTACTTTATATAACTTTATAAAAGTCCCTAACAATCAGGGAAGAAACATTTGGAAACGCTAATAAAGAAAAATACCTCACAGATTGATTTTTTTTTCCCACTGAAGAAAAGAACTGGGCTACAGTACACAAAGAAATGGATACTATTGAAGACTAGGTTAATAAAATGGAAAGAAATCTTAAAGTGCAAACTGAAAGATAACAATCTTTGGGACTAGCAACAAGAAATTCTCCTGTAGGCTGAATGCTCCACCATTGGAAATGGATAAGATAAAGAAGGATTTATTTATGCATGTTGATTTGTAGGAGGGCTGTAGACCATTAATGAGGAAAAGCAAACATGAAAAAAGCAAATCCAAGTACACAAAAACAAGACCTGTTTCTGTAGAGGTGGGGAAGGATACTTGCTATTAGGAGAAATAAAATTTTAAATGGGAGAGGTACAAGGAAGAATTATAGGCATAATCAAAGGACTGAAGAACTTAATTTTGGTGAAAAGTCAAGAAGAAAGTTGAGACAGAGAGACTGAAAGGAACATGATTGTTATGCACTAAATTATTTATGCTAAAATCAGAGTTCATGCAAGAAAAAATGAGTACAAGCTTTAAATTTCTTGAGCTTGAAAAATATGGATTTAAGAATTAGATTAGATTTTTGAAGGGAAGAAGAGGGACAAAAAAAAACTGGTTTTAATATACAGTCTTACAGTAAAGGAGATATAATACAGTGCTCACACTAGCCAGGGATGGCACTCAATTAACTCTGAAGTCTCCCTCCCAGTCCTGTATGCTCCCTTTAACAGAAGCAGTAATCCAACTCTGCCACTTAAACAGAGCAGCTAGAGGACTAGTTCCTGCAGAGCAGAGGCTTCTTCTCTGGAAGTTTGTGGAATTTTTAGCCAAAAAAAATTTTAACCTGCCAATCTTAGCTTTCTCTTTGCAGTGGTCACCCCTTGAACAAGCAGTGCAAAGGAGGGGCAGCAGTGGCCTTGAAGATGTTTGTGACCTGTTGCTGTCACCCACCTTGGCACAGAAACCCCTGAAGCTGCAAGGAAGGAAAGTCTCTGAGTGCAGCAGTGGGGGTGGACATGTGTTTGACTCTGGTAAGAGGTCTCCTCCTGTTTCACATTCACAGCATCTCTATGCAGCTGACAAAAGTAGGCTGGAAGTGCCAGCCAGGAGCGTGTCCCACGGCAGATTTAATCCAGTGTAATTTGCAGGAAGTGAGAGGCTGTGGCAGCACGGGCTCCAGTGGGAGTGCTGCAATCCTGCCAGGGACTGGGGGGTGTGTGCTCCAGTTTCATCAACACCAGCAAAGTGTGCTTCCCACACTGCCATTTTTTATGTAGACATATCCTCCAAAGCTAATAATCTTTACTATCCAGAGGATTCCACATCTAGAAATATACCACAGTTTAATTTGTATTTGATACTGTAGGAAAACAAGTGGGGAGGTGAGATCTAGCCTCTGTGGGGTTCTGTATCCTGATATAGACACATTTCATTACTTTTGTCCTGTTTATTGGGGTCTTTCCCAGCCCACCAATGGTCTGCATTATTCAGGTACATAAAACCAGTCGGAGCACTATATTAGCCAAATACTGTTTATAATACACTGAGAGGAGATTGCCCAGTTGAGGCAGTGCTCAAGTGCTTCCCAGACAAAGCATCACTGTAATTGTAGATGCAGAAAGAGTGAGGTTTTTTCCCACCTCTTTTTTAATCCTCTCTCAATTCTTTAATGACCCAACCAGTTACATAAACATAGAAGAAAGTTTCAGCAAATGCACTTTAGGGAGATTTAACAGATTTGGAAAACATTGTTCCACAGATGTCATCACTGTTATTGATGCAGGCAGCACTAAATCAGCTGTGATTTAAAATTTTACCAAAAAATTACATAAAATAGAAGGGCGATAAATGAAAATGGTTAAGCTTCCAGTATCGGCTTGGAATAGAAGAAATGATAGAGCACCACTTCTTTTGCAGCATTAAACAATTTTGTGGGGGAGAGTTTGTGGTTTGATAGAGATCAGGCTCATACAGGATGACAACATTCAGTGACTTTCTGACCTCACTCCATGGAGTTCCTCCTTTATTACCAAGAAAATCTACTCTTCCCTAACCCATGCATTTTACTTCAAACTAACTTTAGCAGATGCTCTCTGTAGGGACAAGTTGGAACACAGGAAAGCAAGCTGTAGATAACAGACATCTGCTATCTGCTTTTTAAACAATGTGTGAGAGCCCAGGTTTCCCCCAGGTAGCCCCATTCCCATCAAGAAGAGTTAGCCCCAATCCACAGAGCATTGCAGCTGCTTTGCACCACATTAGCAACACAAAGCCAACACAGGGTTCATCACACAGGGTTTGTCACCCAAGAAACAAATATAGCCTGCAGTTTTCATAGGCAAAAAATTAAGATCACAGTCAGAAATATTTCCTTTGGGTTATGGCAGAAGTCTCACAAGAACAGCTTAAATTCATCAACCTGGAACTGGAATCCTGGAATTATTTTCACCTTGAAACCAAGCTCTGAGCACTAGCCTACAGTCACTATGGATCAGTACAGTGTAATTTTGGTCTCTTTCTCTAGTGCAAGAAGAGAGCCTGGCTGCCACTTGGAGGCAAATTATCCACCAGGGCTTTCTTTATTAATTAATATAAATTTAGAGGCTGACTTGAATGCATGGCTCTTTTCAAATTACTGTTTTTTTTCAGCTGCAAGCCTAAATCTTTCTTCCTTTTCTATACCATGGCAAATGGGGAACAGATTTTTGTTTCCTAATGCTAATATCCAAGAAAACCAAGATTGTAGACTCAGTTGTCAATGGCAACAGCAATATCATTGTTTAGCCTCTAATTAATAGTGTGCAGTGAGTACAATTATCAGTAAGCTTATGTTTCCACAAATAGCAATTCTGGTTCTATTGTGCAGACATATTACACATCACATAACCCTAATCCAACAGTCCAGAATGGTGCTTAGCTGTGAAGGCTGTAGCAGATGACTCCAAAGTTTAAAGTTCAAGACCCTTCCTAAGGCTCAACAACAAAGAATTCCACACACTGAAACTATTTTCACTTGGATTCCATCAAAGTAGTAGATTTCCAAATGGTAAATTTTCAGGCTTTTTGTCTGTTCTCTATTGTATTCCCAGCCTGGCTAGGTAGTCCCACAGGGATATTTTTATAGCAACGAAAGTTTGAATTGTGTCCTTGCTGTGAACTGCCTCTGGAGCAGCTTTTCTTTCCATTCATGAAAGAAAAACCCCTCCACTCTGCTACTTGCACTAGATAACTCAAGTTAACCAATTGGAATATCCTGCTGACTTCTATGTGGCTCCTTTTGTCCGCTCTATTATATTTTTCCTGTAGATCTTGAGAAGCCTACGTTCCCATGCAAAAATCCAGGTTATCTGAGCTGATTCAATAGCAAATAACATCCTCACTTTTTGCATTTGCAGGCAGATGACTACTTGCACTTAATATATTAAGCTTAACTGCACCTACATTTGTCCACCCTTTGCAGAGCCCTTCTTTCCTATTTCCCTGACAGGAGAAGCAAGTTCTAGGATCACAGGAATGAATGTTCTAGCAAAAAAGCCAAAACTGTACTGGTGTGTAAATTAAACTTCACTAAAGCTTCTGTACCCCACTTCCAGGAAGCTATACTTTGCTCTTGAAGGATATTTATGGAAAAATTATGCAAAAAAGAGTACACATTTTATGAAAAATCCTTTTGTTAGGATCTTTTCTCCGGAGAAGCTGAGAGGCCTCAGAAACTAAATGAAAGCAATAATTATCCACTGCTTTGAAATGCAACAGGTGGATCTTTGATTGGTCCATGTTGGTTGTTTTTAATTAATGGCCAGTCACAGTCCAGCTGTCTCAGACTCTCTGGTCAGTCACAAGATTTTGTTATCATTTTTTTCTATCCCTTGCTAGCCTTCCAATGAAATCCCTTCTTCTATTCTTTTAGTATAGTTTTAATATAATATATCTCATAAAATAATAAATCAGCCTTCTGGAACATGGAGTCAGATTCTCATCTCTTCTCTCGTCCTGGGACCCCTGTGAACACCACCACACCTTGGATACAAGGTACAAGTCACTTAACAAAAGGATGAAGATGTTTTCTTGGGGGAAACAAAACCAGTTCACACTATGTCTCTGCTTTCCTTCAGAGATTAAAAATTTTCAAGCTGTGACCATACTGTGAGGGGTAAGACCTTCTGAAGGACATCTGGTTGTAGCCAAAGACAACCAGGGGTCAGCCCAGTGAGCAATGGAAAGGATTTCCCAAAATTTCAGTTTCCCTGTGCACAAGCAACCACAGCATATGACTCTAAGACTTGAAACTCCATCTTAAAAGCAGGAAAGATTTTGACTTGCGACTCTGTCTTGAAGGCTACTGCATCCCTCTAATAGAAACCTTCCTATTTCCAGCTTGTATTTATTCATGGCCCTCTTACATCTGTTTCTTCTTGTGCCAGCATTGTCCTCTTCCTTAAATCTCTCTTTTCCTTTATAGAGTTTACCTCCATAATGCATTTATAGATAGCAATCATATCCCATTCTCAGCCTTCTCTCTCTTCATCGAAATGACACTAAGCATTTATAAAGTATTTTTATGTCTGAAGTTCTGCACAGACATTATGAGTTTCTCCTCACCAAGAAGATGGGCAGATAAGCAAGATGAGAGTTTTCATTTTTTCATTTTTGACTCTTAGTGCGTGTTTGTGATGAGATCATTCAGGCAGAAAGCTGAAGCTGTCACACCACAGAGAAGCATCACATTACAGTCAGAAGGAGAGTCAGAATTCACAAGCACCAAACAGCATTCCAGAAAAGAGCCTGGATCAAGGTCTATTTCATATTGGTTTTGCTTTTTATAAGCCTTCCCCTCCTCCTAAACATCAGTAGTCAATAATTTGTCCATAATTTTACCTGCTAAAGAAGCAATATTTTAGTACAGAAAATGTTATCAAATTTGCTAGTGACACATAGAACAAAATAAACTTGAAATATATAATTTTTTGTACAACATTTCAATGTTTTGGTTACACTGTGGCTTACCAGTCCAAGGGTCATAGCTGTGAATGCTTTGTTCAAAAAACGTTGGAAACATTCATATTTAGAATTTTTTAATGGAACTTTAATGGCCTCATATCTCCAAAAGCAGAGAAATATTTCTGGGGATACTGAAAGTATATGTATCAAAATGTAATGAAGAAATGCAATATCTCTGATTGCTTCCAAAAAAATCTTGCAAGCAGCACAAAGCCTACATGAAAATCTAGCAGGATCTCTGGCTAGTTTTCAGATACATAGAGGGTACGTGTAAATCTTTAGGGCTCAAAGAGCTGAAAAAAGAAAGCAAGGAATCAGATCTTATGCACACAAAAGGCAAAAGCTGAGCTTTCATTTTCCAAAGTTATCCAATTCATGTTAACACAACCCAGCAAGTTTTCATTCAGTAAGAGTCCAAGCAAAAATCAAAGTGGTAGACATCAATTCCTCAGTAAAAGGCAACTTCAGATAGCTGGGTATCCTAATATCTGATTAAAAATTAAAAAAAAAAAAAAAAAAAAGAAAAAGAAGAGAAATTAACTCAATGGATAAGTGTCTCTCTTGTAACAAAGTCCTATTTCACACTCAGGATTGTTTTCAATAGGCAAGTCTTACTGCCTCCTTATGACATCTGCACAGCTGCACAAAAAGTTGGCTGTGTCATCAAGAATGCTGATCATCATCACCTGTTTATACAGTGACAACACTTAATGGGGGAGGAGAGAGAAATGTTCTGATTTGGAAAAGATGCAATATTTCTAATATAAATTATAGCCCAATTTGATGAGCAAAGACATGATAGATTACTGCCTTGCTTGAGATTTGCATCTCTTCCTAAGCCCAGCCAGGGCAACAACCCTCAGCAGTTACATTTGAGTCCAAAGCGACTGCTAAATGTCAAAATGATCCCATTGCTTTTAAATCTATTTGGGCTTCAAGAGTGCAATGACTGTAAGCAGGGTCTCAATCCCTGCTTTATTCCTCAGTCCCTGGAGTGCCTCAGCACACCCAACTCAGATTCTGAAGCCAGACCTAAGCATCCTCAGGAGTCCCTTGCACCCAGGCACAGCAAAAAGTAACTCAAAAACCAAGCCAAGGACATTGCTATTTCCACTAGGGAATGTCAGAGATGCTGTTACAAAACAACAATTAGTTAAATATGTGTTGTGGCAGCAGAGTGTTATGCAAACCAAACCAAGAAAATCCCCAGAACAGGCCAAAAACCAAGGCCTATTGCGAACAAAAGGACCTAGACCCTCTAGGCTGGTAGAAAAAAAATTCTTCATTGATCAATCATTGAGCCAACAGAAGACAATGTAGACAGTCAATGATAAGGACATTTTCAAACAACAAATAGTAGAAAGGAGTTTATAATTCAAATCAACTTGTATTAAAGATGGGACAATCCTGGCTCAGAATTACAGTCCTTTTATTTTGAGCAGGTGAGCTTTAAGACCTGCTTTTTGAAGTAAATTGAACCAAAGATTGCAGAGACCTAAATCAGAAGGCATAAAAAACCCTCAAAGTCAAATGGGTAAAATCAAACCTGTTATATGCATTCTAAGTGTGGAGAAAGAAAAAACTTGATAGAGCATGTTGGATGGAAATACAAATTTAAAATTATAGCGAAGATGCCCATGAGAAAGAGGTGAAGACAGACAAGTAATTAAAACAACGACTTAACTTCATCCTGAGACAATAGCACTCAATACGCTGCTATAAAAATGAAAAAAACATACTTACTGCTGTCCTGCAACTTTGTCCCCAGTCGAAGACCATTCAATATTGTCATTGTTGATGGGGGGTGATGGGATACTGCATATGCTTATGAAATTTACAATGACAAAAGCTGTGAGAACAAAGGAGAACAGGGCTGAAATTCAAATTGCACTGGCAAATTGGGATAAATAGCTTACAAAAATGAGATTCAGTACAAGTGGGAGGACAAACATGGGGCACAACTCTTAGGCAGGAATAATCAGTTTGCACAAATACGAGATAGGGAACAACTGGTTAAGTAGCAATTCAGCATAAAAGGTATGAGGATTATAGGGGATTACAAAACAAGTGCAATTCAGCAATGTGGGGCTAATACAAATGGCATAAAGGCACAAAACCACAATATAAAAGCAGGAAGATAGCCTGTGAAATATATGAACTATTAATTACTAACTCAGCATTGTGTAAAATCTTTGTTTTAGTATTGTGTCTACTTTGAATACTTTAAAGCAGAATCTAAGGAGACACAACAGCTGGATTGGGAGAGACTTAAAATATCTGATATACTCAGAAGGAGTGAATGAACAACAACCAAAAGAAAAAGAGATGGGCAGATGACATGATGACAGTTATTGGAGGGTTATATAAAGGATAAAGCAGGAACTGTCATAACACAAGTGGCAAGTCTTCAAAGGAAAAGTAAATGCACAGTAAGCCTTTTCTTACCTTGATACATAAATAGTAAAGAAAAGAGCAAGGTCATGAAGCACTGAAGATGGGATCAATAAACATAATCTTCATAGACCCATCAGCCAAAGAAGCACTTTAGCATAGCTTCACTCACTTTAGCATAGTTTCACTTAAGGTGATAGTGCAGAATACTCAGATATAAAGAATAAAGGCAGAAAATTAGGATCACTATAAAACAGGGGCTAAAATGAGGTGGAACAAAAAGTACTTATGCAATTGATGTGTCCAAATATTATCTATCCAAAAATCTCTAGGAAAACTACCATATGGAAATATACTGTGATAGCAGTAGCAAAAGTACTACCTGCACATCAAAAATACCAGTCATAAATTTCAGTGGCATACCCAAATCAATTTGCAAAGAAGCAATAATCAAAGTTACATAAATAAGGGGACATGGTAAAATAAAACTCAAAATAGTTTAATCTGATATAGGTTGACCTAATCTAACTTTCTTTCTGCAGTGTATTTGGACTTGAGAAGAACATCTGTTATATATAAATCTGTATGGAAAATTACCTATACAATAGGACTTCATAGGAGCAGCTACTTAGCAAGGCACTGAAAGGAGGAAAATAAGGATTTTCTCAAAGACTGATTTCATAGCCAGTCTTATTCAGCAATATTTATTTTAGAGGACTCAGCAAAAAGAATTTGAAGGCAGTTAAGTAATATGCTGATAAGACAAAGCTTGTGAACATCACCATACAATAAAACATGATAATTAAAAGCAGTTTGAAGAACAGGGATGAAATACTGCAGAGAAGGACAGCAGTAGTAAGGGATGGATGGGAAGTTCACGTAGAAGATGGGAGGGCATCAATTTGATGAGAAGGAAGACATGAGTGAGCTATTTTATCACAAGTGATACTGAGCAAAGGTAACTGCACAAGACACTCCACGGAAAACTACTGAAATGTCCTGTGGAGCCCTGTGGGCACTCTGGTGATCCACGTTCCCAAAAATGATAAATTTAAGCTATTTAAACTGGAGCAGGTGCACAGAACCATTTTTAGAATGATCGGGGAAATAGAAACTGTTGCTAAAAAGAGAAACTCTTTAACAAATGAAGGCTGAGAGGGAATATAATTGTTCTCTATAAACATATCAGAGGTAAACGCCAGGGAAGGAGAAGAGCTATTTAAGCTAAAGACCTGTATTGGCACAAGAACAAAATAGGTAGGCACTGGACATAAATAAGGTTAGGCTTGGAGCATGATTTCTAACCATCACAGGAAGGGAATTCTGGAGAAGCATTAAGGAGCACAAAATTCAGGCATTTTATAGTGGAGTTTTATTGGCTTGGGGAGGCAACATGGTAAGGTGAGTGCCTGGGACTGCAGGAGGATTTAATTCAATGAGACAAAGAAATCCTTTCAGTCCTGTACCACATAAAAATAGAGAGGTCTTTCCTGAGCAGGCTGAATGTACCGGTATAAATCAGCTGTTCTCATCACAGAAGCATCTCTTCTGTCATGCACAGTGTGGGGCACATACAACCACTGTGATGGTTCCTTCCGGACAACATGTAATAGGACCCTGACGTTTCTATTGCATGGCTACCACCAAAAACCACCAAAACTCTCTCTTGCATTACGTGGCCTTTATATTAACAAGTACTTCCAGAGAAAGTCACAGCATACACAAACATACCTTACAGCAATTAGAACTGAACAAATATAAAAAACAAACCCATTAGGAAATTATTCTATAATTCTGTATTACTCTTAAGTTGTGGGTTTCCCCCCTTTTCATTTCTCAAACTGATGCCTTAAGTTTTAGCTTTTGTATTTTTCAGATTCTGAACTGCATTAGTGTATAACTCTGATCTTCATATAAAGTGTTAGCAAGTTCTTGTCACACTTTAGTTAGACAAAACAATCCTTTTCTAGCACCAGAACCAAGGACACCATTGCAGCTTCAGGCCCAAAAAGTACAAACAACAGCAAATTGAGGAGAGCAGTCTGGGAGGACGGGACTTCGTAACCTGAAGCTGTAATTGGACAATTAACCCCAAAACATAAATGGGCCAAAACTTACAAAACTGTGAAAATGTGTGACCTGTTGTCCATACTGGGTGTAACCTTGGCCAGGCTCTTGTACTGTTCGAGGTGTATTCTTTGTGCGCCTTTTTAATAAATACCTACTTTATTCCTTTAACACTGTCTAGCCTCTGTTCTAGGTAGCCTCTCAAGGCATCAAAACTTCTTCATGGAAGACTTTGTTTGAAATGAAATTAAATATTATGAAAGTTTCTGGATAAATATCTATTAAATAGTGTAAGAATTTTCAATTATTTTTAAAAAGTCTTTATCAACCCTTTTTATTTAAATAATAATTTTGATAAATTTTGATTAAATATTCCATTAAATTTGCAGTAAAATATTTGAGAAACCCTTCTAACAAAGTAATACACTTTCTAAGATTTAATAGTTTATTAGATGTCAGATGGGTTTTTTTGACAAAAAATGTTTTTGTGAGAATTTAGAAATGCCTGACACACATTTTCTACCCAGTACTTTTCCAAGGAGAATAACTTTGAGTCCTGTACTACATTACAAAAGGTAACATAGGGAAAGGAAAGTAATTTGATTAAAGGGAAGACAATGCATTAACAAAGTACCAGACCTCAAGCATCCAGACTCCAAATCCCATCTCTTTTTACCAAATAATTTATTTCAGAAAGTGTGCATGCAAATATATGGAAAACAGTAAAATATTTTTTATATCTAAGGAAAAAAATGCTATATATGATGTACTTTGCAAAACTATGTAGCTCTTGAAAGGTCCTGTTGCTGTGAACAAGGTTCATTTTCCAAAAACTGACAGGCCTAGTTATGATGATGATAATAAATGCTGAGAAATTAAATTTCACTTTTAGACAGAACTTAAATAAACCCCCAAATTCACAGTGAAATTCATGACTGCACAGCAGATCTCTGTAGGGGCTCAGGAATTACACGAATCCTAGTTAAGTCTTGCATTAAGAGGTAAAATTTACTGCAGGTCAGAAGGTGATGCAAGGTCAATGAATCACTTAATTTCTCAAAATGCAAGCTAAGTAGGACTTAAGTAGGAAGGTATCTTTCCACTGCCTGCCTGCCTGCCATGGGGAGGACACTCTTCCTGGAAAGCTTTGCACAGTGCACCCCATGTGCTGCTGTGGGGTCCCACCAGACTGGGGTGAGCTCTACATGGCATCCAGCCAAGTCCTGCTTGGATTCAGAAAGGAGTCGTCAGACAGAAAGCAGCTTTCTGCTGAAATTAGCTCAGGTGTGTTTGAGACATCCTTCTGGACTACTGCAATATTCCAAAGTATCAAGAAGCCTCGTTTGAATTTGTGGCTTATAATTAACCTTAAATCCACAGCAGATGAAAGCCCTAGTATTTTTTTAGTGTAGTTTCTTTATTACAGCTCACATAGGAAAAAAAAAGCAAGCAAAAAACCCAATCTTGACAGGCCCGTGGTAAGACTCTGGATTTAAGGGAGCTTTAATGTTACAGCACTTGTCAACAGCATGTTGTTTCCTTTAAATGCTATCATAAAAAAAAAAAGAAAAGCAAATTAAGCTATCAAACTATCCTTCTCCAGTATGTTAACAGCAAGCACACAAGGAAAAGAAACCTGAAACCTTTTATTTTAGAGGACTGAGGCAGGAATCTGGAGCATGTCTCTAATAGGGGGGATCAGGTGCAATGAGTCACTCTACCCCCGCCAGTCAGGAGGGAGATGTCTTCATTCAGCACTGACTGGAGCTCCCTTAGCACCATGGCAGGCCCAGCTCCAAATGCCATGGAAGGGATAACAAGGCTCTTTGGTTTCTGTCTCCAGGTCAGGTTTTCCAACCATCAGGATAACATTAAAAGCAAGCAAGGTGGATGTTACATTAATGAACTGCCTTACAATTCTTAGAGAGGGTATTTTCCATTAGCCAACTTCCCTGAGATCCTGATTTCCCATGTAATCTTGATTACAAATCAAGAAATTTCTCCAATGCCTCCAAAAATCCTCTCCAACAGTCATAAATAATGTATGTTTGATATATCCAGAATGCAGGCAGAGACAGCAAGTTTCATAGGCTTGATTTCCAGGTGCAAATGTAACTCTGTGGGTTTGGATATTTTATTTGATCAGAATTTGTTCTGTGCACCATTTGATCTCTAAAAACTATGAACTGAGACCTGGAGAAAATGCAAAACTTGTTAAATTCTAGTAAGAAAGGCCAGCACTGATCAGCTTCCATGGGTATTCTTGATCATGGAAAGTCTTCAGAAATTCCTATTATGAGAAACATTTTGGTGCCAGAGAAGAGCTTGGGTTCTCACCTGGATGTACATCCAGGGATAGGCATAAGAGAGAAAGTTAAGCAAAGCATTTCAATCTCAGTCAGACTTTTCTTGCTTTGGTGAGTTTCAATCATAGAATTAATGTTGTGTGTAGTAGCTTTTGTAGACTTTAATGGTCTAAGGGTTTCAGACACTAGAAGTAAGTTATATATACATAAAAACTTTCAAATTAAGGACTCAACAGACAAAAAATATCCAATCTAGTTCAAAATGTTCATATCTCTCCATAATTAACTTTGTTGTCCTTCAGTAAAACCCTGCCACTAATGTAGCCATAGAAAGATGTGTATATAAATTGCAGCATAATGGACTTTTAGAAATTAAGTCATTTAACAAAATGAAACTCCAGACAAATACTTTACATTAGGCATTTAGGACTTGGTTTACTAATTAAAACAGATAATAAATATGTTCACATGAAAGGCATCCTGTATGATTTCTTGTCTCAATTCAGTGATTTCTATTATTTCAGTGCTCTAAAGCAAAATCATATTTATCATAACTAATTATCCAGATAATTCCTTGAAATGGTTTTTTCATTTAATTATCCTGCAACTCAGGTTCTTCTGTAACTAACAGGAAGCAAGCTCAAGAAGCAGACAATAACTTGCAATCCATACTATCAAAGCCACTCATCTCCAAGTCTTTGATAAGGAAACATTATATTTAATAACTGGATGCCTCAAGAAGAGGCCCACTGTGCAAGCATTTTAAAGCTGTCATTTCCAGTAGCCTGTGTTTGAATACTTCTTTATCACTGACTTTGCTGGCAGTTGCTTTCTTCTATCTGGTGCTGCATTCTCTGCTTGTCCTGACCCACAAATTTTCCATATAGATCAGACAGATTTATAGACCTTGCATACTGTGTAGGGCACAGAATGCTACAAAAACAACATTTTAGGCTGATTAATGGGTTTGTGCACCACATTAAAAACGTCTTGTTTTTCTCCTGCTCTTTTACCTTAGTCCCTTCAGGTAAGTTAATCTTGCCCATCACATCACATCATACCATATCACATTTGTCTCGAGGTGCCTATTTTCTTCATTTATCCTCTTTTCCCTGGCTTGCTTGCCTTTCTCTCAGAAAGCACTGGGAGGTCTGTGCTGCAGGTGGTTCAGACTGCTCCCTCTGTACTGCTGCCAGGGAATGCAGATACAGCCTGCTCAAAACCTGGGAGAAGCCACCTCTCAGGTCAAGGCTCTGTGCAGCCGTGTGAAGCAGCACACATTGACTGGCAGGAAACTCACAGGGCTTCTCAGCTGCATTCTGACACGTGGCAGATGAGAGAGGGTGGGATGGACATTACAGTAGAAACTTCTGGAGCAAACAGAGGTGCACAAAAAACCCTCAAGACACTGCTAGAGCAGGGCCAGCCACAGCACAGCCAAAAGAAGCTACAGGCTGCTCATATGGCACATAAAACCTGGCACAGACAAAAGAGTATCCCATAACAACGTTATAAAAAAATCACCTGGTACTATCTACAGGCACTGACGCTGTCACTTTTCACCCAGTATTCCAAAACAGCCGTTTTGTCCGCATCTTTTATTCCTTCTCTAAGGTACATGTGCTCACATCAGTTTTCAGTCTGAACTGTAACACAAGGGTAAATCCTTCCCAGGCACAGGAGATACTCTAGATTTGTACAACCCCAGAGAGGAAAGTTTTACCTTTCCTAATGAAATGTAACATATCAAGTGTTTCTATCAGCCTAGATCTTTCTAATTGCAACCTGAGCCCACCTGTTTATTTAAAAGCCTCCTGGGGTTCTGCTGGCTCAAATATCATTGATCACACACATATGCATCCATAGCCTCATGACATTACCCTTTGCTTGCAAGAGATCAAGACTAACCAGAGAGTAAATTAACTCTGTCAAGGCTGTTCCAATATCCTGTATGCTGTGCCACCCACTTACACTTAAAATCAATGGCACAAAAGGCTGCCATCAGGAGCAAAGCTGGTATGCCCTAGGGGGTGTGCTGTGAAAATCCAACACTAGTCAATGGAACCCTGTTGGTTCACTGCTTCAGTTTACAGCAAGAGAGCTACTGATGCCAAAAAAATAGTAGCCATGTGGCTTTTTGCTACTCAGTAAAGTGCAATGGCTGGGGTGAGAGCTGACAACCTGATGGAAATAGGAAAACATTGTACAGAAAACGAAAGTTACTGACAAATTCCTATGAGCAGAGGCAGCAACAGAGAGGATATTTTTGTCCATGTCATAGTAAAGAATGGGTACTTTGATTGCCTTCTGCTTTTTATAGGTTGCCTTAAATTTCCTAGAGTTGCTAGGGAAGAGAGCTGTATACAAAGCAAGTGAGTGTAATGCTTAAATAAGAGAGGTCACAGTGACTTGTTGGGATTAATATGTTTTATACTGACCCAGTCTTCTGGTGAATATTTCCATGTACAGAGTGTGATGTGTCAAGGAGCACTTTGCTGTTAGATTCTGCTCCTGCTTAGTGCAAGAGCCTTTGTAGGCCCACAAGCTGCATTCCCTTGCTCTTCCTACAAGAGCTCCCTGTAGGAAAGGGGAGTGAAACCTGTGGTGAGACAGCTCATGGAAAGACAAGTATTCTGTCCATCTACGTACTCCTAGCAAATATGTCAGATAGGACAGGAAAAAAAAAAAAAAGGAGGCCCACCATCAATTTAACAGAAGATCTTGATCCACACCATGCCAGGCTTGTGCTAGCTCTAAAAGGGCCAGAAACCACCTGTATCTCAGGCTACCAACAACAGCCAGGTCTCTGTCTTCTCCTGCTTGGCATCAAGGATGCTGCAAGAGCCATGACCACTATCGACCACTAACTGCTATCTTCTCTTTTGCTCTGGCCACAAAGCAGAAAGAAGCAGATTGCTAACAAGATAGCCCATGTCTTGTCATGGAGCCATCTATCTCCGTGGCAAGTGGAGATCCTAAGGGGCCAGGAACCAAGTGCTACTGTGCTGGGAAAGGTGCCATCACCTCTCCCCTTCCAAGTAAAACACTGCTGAGATATCTGAAAAGTTGGAGCTTATCTCTTCTCTTGGGGAATAAATTGCCCAAGAAGAGACAGAGGGTTGGCCCAAATCTACCTGCATTTAGAAAATAATTTGACAGGGAGAAGTGAAAATCAGGAGAGAAAACTCAAAGCCCCAGCTGATGGCCCAAACCTTCATCCCCACCACCATGAGGCACATGAGCACCAGGGCTATGGAAGCCTGCAGCAGAGATGGCTGGATTGGAGCCTCAGCTTCCCTGCTGGCCATCAGAGAGTCCTGAAGAACTTAGCCAAGAGGTTCAGCCTCACCTGCAGTGCCTGCTGCTGGCTCCATGCATTGCCTGTACTCTCCCAGAGCTGCACCCTCCACTTACAGGGTTGTGCCTCTCCCAGGGTGGCACCAATCCCCACCCTACATTAGTGCCTCAGCAATCACTGACCATAGCAGAAAAACCTCCACCTGCCTCACAGCACAGGGGTTTAATTCCTGAGTTCCAGCACTGCCCCAGCCTGCACTGGGTAAAGCTGTGGTCAATCTGTTGTTTTCCTTTGATCCAGGTGTATCGTGCATGAAGTTCAGACACTTTTTCTCCCCCAACTCAGTGGCTTATTGCAGAAACTCCTCCAATTCCACCAAGAGCTCCTCTTCACCAGCTTTCTTGTAGCTCAGTAGCATTAACAAGCCGATCTCAGCCAGCTGCTATGGACTTTTCCAAGTCTTGATTAACACAGTAAGCACTTCTGCAGGTATGTGGCCGCCACACACAAGCAAGTACACCAGACCTCCAAAGATATCAACCAGTACCAAAACATTTACTAGCCAAGCCCACTGCAAATGTCAAAAGATGTTGTCTCTTTCCCCAGCTATTAAGTGGTGCTACCTTCTGATTTAGAGCATTGTAGCAACTCAGGACTATAATTCTGCTTAACCCGCTCTCCAGTAAGGTTGCAAATTGGAACTCAAGACAGACTATGAACAGTCCTTGCTTGTTTGAATGATTCAATGAAAAACAATTTTGCAGAGAAGACAATTCAAGGACAAATTAAAAGACATTAATATTTCACATTTAAATCATGGCTTTCAAAAGTGTTCTATCTATTCGGCTGTATCTTCCACACATCTGCTATATCTTCTGGTGTATTTTCCACACACCTGGATACCTGTGCAAAAACATGGACAAAACAATATTTCATGGGGCAATACCCTGCTAAACTTCATATCCAGATCTAAAAAATTTAATTCTTGACCTGCAGTGCATCAATATAACTCCTTTCTCCAAGGAACTCTGTATCTACAGACCAGAAAATTAATCTCCAGCAGCTTTATAATATAAGTGATTTCTTCTGCTGTATGATTAAAACGCATTTTCTTCTAAAATTGACTACCTATTAGTCTCTAACAGAGCTAACCAGCCAATCTTAAATCTTGCTGGATTTTCTGATTCTTCTGAAGCAAATCAGTGAAGTCAGCTCTTTGTCACTTCATTAATAACAAATACAGCCATTAGAAGTGACCCTATGTTCCTGCAGTAGCCAGTGTTATTAATTCCCAGCAGGGGATGCTTTTTTCTCCCCAAAAAAACAACCACTAACTGCAAAGACCTTTTAGTTAAAGCATGATTTTTCTTCACTGTATAGAAACAGCTAAAATTTCTCTAAGGTTTCTACAAAAGGAACAAAGGGAAATTGCAGAAAACAAACCACCTTCCAAGACCATCGTTTTATTATATTTCAGCTGTCTACTGAGCTGACTAGAAGGGCCTCCACCAGTATCCTTACCTACTTGTGCCACTTCATTCCTTCAGGACAGCCTAAGGATGGATGGCCAGTGGCAGCCTGGTTGTTTAGCAAAGCTGTGCATGCTGCAGGTGGTTATTCACACAATAATCAGCAGTGGTGCTGTTGTAGAGCCCACGTGCAGAAACACTTCCAGACAGCTCCAGCAGGTGCAGCACACATTTCCCTCCCAGGAGGCAGGAGCTGTGGAGAACATACTCGATTAGCCCTCCAAAATCTTAATTAGCTCTCTATTTATCTCAGGAGCCAGCTCAGGATGTAGTCACAGTGCTACAAAGCTCTCAAACATCTTCTCATGAGCTCTCCTTTGCACCAGGGACAGTCATCAGACTTGAGAGGCTGGAAGTTTCCTGTGGGGGTCAAAAGAGCTCGCTGTTGAGTTTTTTGAGTCTCTTGTATCACTTCCAGCTGTTGAGAAGGTTCTTCAGGTCCCAAGGCATATTAAGAAGCCTACCAGACCTTTTTGCCTGGGAGGATGAGCCTCTCAGAGCTGCTGGGTCAACAGCCATTTTGCACACTCCTGCCACGTAACCTTTTTTCCATAATTTGCATGCATTCTAAAACACCAAATATAAATACAAGGAGCATCCGCATGCAGAAGGAATAAGATCATTCTCATTTTCATTTGTCTTTTTATAAGGAATTTTTCTTCATCACAATGAATTAATTTGCTAATACATTTTCCCTTAGGGCATGTGTGTTTCCTTGATTGAATTGGTTATCAAAATTTGCTATAGTTTAAAAGCCACCCCCCAACATGTGCAAGGCCCTTATTTATTCTTAAATGCTTTCAATTTTGTGCCTTTGTAAAATGGACATACTGTGGATTTAACTTGGATATGTTGTTAGTTCACTAGCAATGAACCTGTGGATGTCACATGCAGTTTGCATAATTTTGGTCCTTGCAGAACTTGCTGCTTCTATAAAGCTTACCAGTGCAACAATTGCCCTTTTCAGTGCAAATTAATTTGAGGAAAACTTCCTACTGGGCTGTGGAGACAAAAAATATTTTCTCCATGGACAGTGAAAAGGAAAGAGGCAGGATGCATGGAACTGTAGAGGGGGAAAAGGTAAAATTGTTTCCCCAAATAAAGGGATTCATTTGTTTTCTTTGTCTTTATGTGTGGTACTTGAGCTAGCCATTTATTCTCCCCTGAATTTTATTTCTGACTTTGTGGAATGGTAAATCTAATGTTGAATTATAAATCTAAAGCTCTTCACTTTGTACCTCAGAGGGCTGAGGGGAAGATGACCCAAGTAATGTGTATTCAGAACAGCACTCGCAGTACCAAGCTGTGAATGAATGAGTTCAGGTAATGAGAAGAGGAAAAATTGCTTTAATGCAGTCTGGTCCAGATGCATGCCAGCTTTATCCAGCTGACCTAGCAAGACATACTTTTTGGAATAGTAAAAATAGCCA
This sequence comes from Euphonia xanthogaster, assembly GCA_034509185.1. NCBI lineage: Eukaryota > Metazoa > Chordata > Aves > Passeriformes > Fringillidae > Euphonia > Euphonia xanthogaster. The sequence goes on along the minus strand of JAYDZK010000001.1, from coordinate 17,168,755 downwards.
GAGGATCCCTTAGCTTTTGCAGAAATAAGAAGAAAAATGGGCATTAAACACTTAGCAAATCACAACCCTCGGCAGGTATTTACTCTTGCAAGTGTGGGAAGGTGCCTCACAGGCAGTTCTGTACAAAGATAAGAAATGGTTGCATTCTGTAAAAGAGCAGCACTGGACTGAGGCCCTCCTGACAAGACCCACCATTACTGCCTAATCTCAGTTTACACCATGCACACATGCACACAGAATTGCTATCCAGCCAGAGTCTGCCTGCAGGAGTGGCTGTGAGCTGACCCACAGGCTGGTTTTTGTTCTCAGAGCAGAAACAGCAAGCAGAGGATGAACTGAGATCTGTCAGGGACCCAGCACGCCTGCAAAACTGAAAAGGAATAGGGGAAGACAATTTCTTTGAACTCTGTGGCCTGCTTTTACACAGTTTTGCAACAAACTTTCTCCCCATCATGTTCAGTGTGCTTCTTTCAAAACTGAGAAACAAGGAGGTGTCCTGCTACGACTAAGTTAACACCTGTAAACTCCGTGGCTTGCAGTGCAGTGCAGCACAATGGACAACATGCCTACTGCAAATCAAGTCACAGCAGTGCATTTGGATACAAGCTTAAAAACACACACTCACTATTTACTTCCCTGGCATTCTGACTGCATGTTCATCTATGATTCCTAAGGCACTAAATTTAATCAGTGATAACAATCACCAACATTTCCTCATATTGTGTTCAAAATAATTTCATTAATTCTCACATCAGAAACAGCATGTACCTTCTTTTTCAAGCTGGTTTAACCTATCTCTCTCTGAGAGAGGGATGTAAGAGTTCTGGGCAAATAAGAGTGGAGGTAAGAGCTCTAGGCAAATAATTTAGGCTTAAGAATTCAAGATGTCTCAATTAAGTAAATCCATACCTTTAGTGCAGGTAGCTCAGCCACAGACTCTTTCAAAAAGAGTTTCAAAACTGTTCAAGTTCCTCAGGTATTTGTCATTCTGCTGTAGTCCACCTGTGCCACACCAGGGGCTTCATATCTCAAATACTTCAGCTGTACCTATTTTGTCTATGGCAAAGGTTCAAGGCCAGTTTACCCAAGGAGCTGTGCTTTTGTTCAATACCTACTTTGACAGTTCACTTTTCATGAGCATGTCAGCTGTACAGTACAAGCGAACAGTAAAAAAGAATTGCCTTAGGAGCTGTGAGTTTAGCCAGCTATGAGTGTGACAGAGTAAAAATGTTCCCTCTTGTTACTCTTGCTCAAAACAATAAAAAAACTTCAGCATCTTCTGATGCATTTCCCTACCTGTCTTTAGAAGTTTAAGACAATTAGTTTCAAGTTTTTCTGATTCTTCCAGTTCTTGCTGGACTTTATTTTTCTGGCAACAATTTGACCCAATGTCCCCAGTTTTTCTCCCAGCTTCTCATAATCTCAATTAGAAGTGTTCTCACATATTTTCCATTACAAACAATCAGACACAAACTGTGTCCGATGCTTGCCTATAGCTTTCCTGTTAATTCCATTGAATCATGGACCTCCTACTGCTGTGAAATCTGATGAGCTATCTTCCAATGTCTGGAATCTGTGAAATGTAAGAATAATAATATCAACAATAAAAACAAAAAATTAGTCCTGATTAATTACTTTTTCTCCACTTTCAGTTTTCTTTGAGCTGACCTCCTTCAGAAAACTTCAGCATATCCTTGCTAGCACACTGAAATGCCATTCCTGGAGTCACTGCCCCGCCCAAGGGGCTCCTGTAGCTGATTTGTCCTCAGCACTGAGGCAGGTGCCCAGGTGTGTAGACAAGGTGAGCACTAAGGGCTGGATCTGCCTCAAGGAGTTAGAAGCAGCAGCTGTCCACAGCAGTCCTGCTTGACTTAATTTGAGCCCCCAGACAAACACACATTACAAAATTGCCTCTGTTGGCAGAGAGGTAGATTGCAAACTTTGTATTCATTTGAAGTTATTTTAGGACTGCTTGGGAAGATGTTTAATTATTGATATTCTACTTAATGTGGGAAGAGCAAATTTGAGAGGGTCCCATTGAGGCAGCCTGCAGAAAAATTTGTCCTTTCCTTATCTTTCGTTGTCAGAGATGTCAGTTTGCATATTTGTGTTGTGACTCTTCTTTATTTTCTTTAGGCTTTCCATGATTAAGAAAGAATAGCTAATCTCTGACTAAAAAAATAAAATTAAAAAATAAGAAACAACAAAATACAATTCTGAACCAAACTATTCTAAGAAAAAGCTGGGAAACTGATGCTCATTTGAACAGTAAGCACCCAAACAGGGGAATGCATTTGGGTTAGCTGAGCTGCTGAAGTAACAAAGCCAGGATTCCTGCAGATCCATTCTCACAGGAACTCCAGTAGAAGCTTTTCCCACATTTGTGACACTTCTAATCTTTATTCTTGCTTCTTCCCCTGGCCTGTTCACTCCCTGGAGTCTAATTAGGGTTGAGCTCAGTCTGAGACTTTCCATTTACTCATTGCTTGGCAAGTTGCAGGAAGTAAATACCCCCAACTTCTTTGTGAAACCTGATCAATAGATTATTATGGAAGAAAGGCCAAACAGCCACACAAATTCTTATTCACCCAGAGCATGACCATAGTACCTTTTCTTCCTTTGAAATTTAAGGGGAAAAAAAACGGAGCTGCCATGTTTGTTTTGAGCATTATTAGTGCCTGTGCCTAACTGGGAGTGGATGAGGCTAGCATTCAGGTGCAGCATTTTGAAAAAGCAAGGAAACATTCAAAGGCTCTCCCAAGGTCTGCAAGTAAGAAAGGAGGGTATTGGGTGGAAGGGGATGCAAACATGTTCAGCTGGCTAAGGGATACAATTAACTTCTAGTGTTTGGCTATCTCTTTAACTGCCCATTAGTCAGCTTATCTGTGTATACTTGCAGTGGAAAAAACCCACCCAAAGTATGTCACAGGCAGATGTGTGCACAGTGCGGCCGTAACTCCTCACGGAAGCCTGAGACATTATTTCAGGAGCTGAGCAGGAGAAGGAGGAGGGTATATTGACCAGCCAGGGAGGCCAATATCTTGAAATAGATTCTTTTATGTTTTCCATAGCTGTAATGAGTTGTTTATATTACAAAAACACAGTAAGAGCAAACAGTGCAAGTTTCACCTTTGCACGTGCCTTGGCAATTCTGAAATGGCTGCTGCCTTCCCACGCCCAGAAGCGCAGTGGGATGAGCATGCTCAGGAGCAACAGAGCTGAATTCCCTGGCTGCACACACCTCCTGAACCTGTGCAGCTACTCCAGAGCACACCTGAAAAGCTGCTGCTGTGCCATAACACACTCACGATAAGCAGCTGCTGGGAGAGCTTGTCTCTGCTGCTCCCCTGCCACCTCCCTGCCCTGAGCAGGAGTGCACGTGTCACTCCTCCTGCCTTCCACTCCAGCAGCTATCTTATAAATTCTTCACTGTGCATTAGCCTACTGGTTTATTTACTAGGAGTCCAGAATACATTTACAACATCCCTCTCGATGAAGCATTCTTTAAGAGAGCTTCCATGCTAATTAAGTTAAATGCGATAATGACACCCTGTTGATGGAACTGAAGCTAATGATAATGATGCCATACATTTAGTTGCAAGCACCTACTCAGTTAAATGAATGGGTCTATTGTTTTAACAGCACTAAGTCCCACAGCCTGGGAGACCACAGGAGAGAAAACAAAATATGTTACAATGCAATTGCTTTGCAGGGCAATAAATAGGTTTGAAATGCACTATTTTGGCTTCGATGAACATGTGTCCAATCAATCACCCTGTCCTGGTATACAGAGATATGTACTAGTGGAAATATGGTGATTTCTAAAACTGGAATAAATGAAAAATTGATGCCTTTTTAATCAAATGAACACACATTTGGCTCTGTCCAGAATATATTTACTTGATCAGTACTTGGAAAAAGTGTTTCTTTCAAGAATGTTTGAAAATCAATAATACTCCCCAACCTTTGCTGATCAGATATCAGACCTTTTTTCAGACTGTAAATGTGCACTTAGGACTAAGTGCAAAACAATCTGAGCTATATTGCAATTCTTCATTGATTTTACACTCCAAGACTTCCCTGCCTTTTTCTCCAAACACCCTCCCACCAATACAGTACAGTTTTGCTGTAGTGTACCCAGATTTGCCTTTCTGAAAGCATCTTCACATAAGGTTTAAAAAAAAGAAGAGGTATTTTTGGTTTGTTGGCTTTTTTCTTTCAAATTACAATGTATCTATAGTAATGTTGATCTGAACAAATGATAGGGTTGCTCTTTATACCTGCAACAGTCAGATGTGTCTCTCACAACAGCTTTCTTCTTTGCTCTTTCTTCCATGATTAAAGAAATATTAAAAGCATTCATCTTCTCAAAAATAATTTTCTTGGGCATAGAAGCTCACATTTACACACACCATTATCCCCAGAAGGCAGCTAGGAACTGTGGTAGCTACCCCACAGCCACGCACCTCCCTTCCTCCTCTTCAGAAAGTCCCTTTCTGTGAGATGAAGACCATGCAAGCCACTCCTGAGCAGCTGCCTTGAGATTACCTTTCTCAAAACATCGCTGCCTGAGGAAACTTTCTCCCCCGTTTCTGTGGTGGGTGGAGTCCCAGGCTAAACAGGGGCACACCTCAGCCTCCAGCAGCGCTGCTCCCTCGCGCATCACCAGCGGGGGGCCCGCACTCTGCCCAGGCTCAGCATCCCGCGTTCCACTGGGGAGGAGAGAGCAGCTCATGCCAGGAGCTGGGCAGCTCCAGTCTTCCCTGTCCACTGTGGCTGCAGCGGCTATCTCAAAGCAGACCACACCAGCAAGTGATCTCAGCTAACCACACGGAGTAATGACAATGCCAATATTTCCAATGGCACATTTTGGTCTGGAGGACAGAGCAGCTACTTGTGTTTGAGCCATGGGCTCTTCCAGGTTATTCTCTCTGTCTGCTTCCAACCTCTCTCTGGCTAAAAGCACATTTTGGAGGGTAGCCTGCTCTTCAAATCACACATTTGATTTTGCAGGACTGACTAAATATCCTGCAAGTAATTCACAGACCAACTCATTGGTGCTAATATTTATGTGCAATTAATTTCTGGCCCTAAGATAAACTATCACTTTTCATTCATTCCTGTAAACTCTCATGCACATCCTTAGCATGGCATCCATAAACACTTTCCTTAAAATCACCACAACTCAGATGCATAAATTTACAGCATATCCATAGGTGACTGCAAGATTTTGGCCTGTTTCTGCTGACATTTCATGTCTACTGAACCCCCATGACTTGGCATATTTAGAAAACCTCTGCTGTAGTTAACAGAGTCCGTACTCCAATTCTTCACATCTTTTGTTTTTATGTTCACCCTCAAAGACACGACAGCATCAAGTGAAAGTGGCAGCAATATGCTGGGTGTGTGCAGAGCCTGATAGATTCCATCTCACACTGATATATGTGGGAAACAGAACCAATACCTTTTTAAACCCCTAAGATCTGCAGAAGTCATCTATAGCCTTGTAAATTACAAACTTTTACTGGTTTATTTTTACAGTTGATGATTGTCAAATATAAAATTTTGCACTATCACTGTGTAATAGCACAAGCTTTAGAAACATTGTGCTACAGAAGGGAGCATATATTAAAACAGAGTATTCAAGGGAGCCTTATAATGCAATTTTAAGCTCTACAACTGACTGTATAATAAAACTGTAAAGCCAGATATGAAACAATGTTTGCTAATAAGAGTAAAGTGAAAACTTTATTAAATTTCTGGGACATCAGAAACCAGAAAGGAAAAACAGATTCATACAGGATGTTTAATTAAGGATAAAGACTGTTTGAGTCATGCTGGGGCATCTGGTCACCCTACATTAAACTGAACGTGACAGTGAATAATAAAGTATGTAAGAATGACATAAAAATAACTGAAAGGCAGCTTTGCAAGCTGATATGAGTAAGGAAGTCTTGAATTAAGGTCCCTGATGCTTACTTTAAATCAACCTCCTGTGGCTGAACCACGTTGCACTCAGTGGCACTATTTTTAAGGCCAGGACAAGATCAGAGACATAAATAGCCAGAAAAAAACCTCCAAATTTTGCAGAGGCCAAATGGGGCTGAACTGCCATGTAGATCTGTTTGAGCCTAGCACACTTCCCAGCAGCTTCTCCCACTCCTGGTTTTCCAGCATAAGTGTGGCACACTCTACCCTTCAGGCCCTGAGCTGCCCAGTGCCCAGTGTAAGAGCCAAAACCTCCTGCCTGATCCCAGCCCAGGGCATGTGATGGGAGACAGCAGGCACTGTGATTTTAAAAGTTACTCTCTTCATGGTGCTCCCCAGTACTTCACTGCAGAGATTTTGTTCCCACTACTATCCTCCAGTAACAAGCCCTGAAAGAGGGAGGGAGGGATGGAGGGAGGATCACAGGATGCACAAAGCACTGAAAGCATCAACAAACACGTAAAACAACTCTGTCTTTTAGCCAGCTTTTCACATATGAATCCAGTGCTGAATCTCATTATAAAGATTTTTTTGATCCCAGAGGTTAATGCCTACCAAACTCATGCCAGGTTGAAGTCTCGAAGGCACTACATTGCTTAGAACGCTGTGGAAACGAGAGAGCCACAACTCCCATCCCCCAAAGGGCACACTGAGGTGAGAAGTCCACAAAGAAAAATGTTGCAGTCACCCAAACTCTGCAAGTAGTTTCAGCCACACTTTGTGCTTTATTGAGCACATCTACATGGCCCCAGTTTTTATCTCAAATGGACATCTCTCCATCTGAACATCTCTCCTCACAGTATTCTCCTGAGCAGACTTCATGGTGTCCAAAAGGGGTGACCTTGTACCGCTGCTTTAGGATAAAATTCAATTAAAAATTCTGTCAGCCAAGAGAGGCCCACAGAGAGCCAGGCTTCGTTAATTCCCAAGCTCTCAGCCCTGCACAGTGCTAAACCAGAAATGGTTTTATTCTTCCAATTTCATTGGTGCATATGCTAATTTTTGCTCTGCATTAAAAATTTCACAACCCTGAGTTAGTCCCACTCCCTCCAGCTCATCAAAAGAGGACCCTCCTGAAATGTGATGATTTTTTTCCAAATCTACTGGAAAATGTGTTGAAAATGATTTTGAGACACAGGGGAGCTCTACAGCTTTGCAGTTTGTACATGTTAAGGCTACAGCATCCTCTTTTTCAAAGCAAAATTGGGGATGAGAGCCAAAGTCATTCCAGAGATGCCAGTCGTGCTGAG
>JAYDZK010000001.1:17114555-17154769 GCA_034509185.1 Euphonia xanthogaster | reverse complement strand
GCCCGGCCCGGCACGAACCTGCCGCGGCCACCCGCACCTTCAGCCGCCGGTCACCACAGCCCCGGCTGTGGCCTGCCCGTGCTGCTCCCCCTTTCCCGAGTGACACCTCTTTGGTCCAGAAGCATTTCCCAGCAGCAGGAGGCTGTCCTGTCTGCCCGCCCTTGCTTCCCCAGCATCCCGGGCCATCGCTCCCCGGCGCGGGCAAGCGGGGATTTAATGGAACATCACAGCGGATGGCAGCGCTCGGCTCTCATCTCGTCATCTCTCAGGCTCCCCGCAGGCACAGCTCTGCTCTTGCAAAATCTGTTGGCAAGGCGCTGGCGCCTGAACAATCTCCTCCTGACCCTCCGAGCGAGACCCCCGCCTGAGAGCAGCTACGACAGGCTGCTCACAGCGGGACGGAGGAGAAAGCAGCTCCCTCATCCTCCTCGGAATGAGGAGGACAGCCCTGATTCGAGCCCCCTCTGAGGAGTAGGTGTGGGGGAAGTGCCTCATTATTTGGATGCGCAGGCGAGCCCCTGGAAGCACCGTGCAGAGACCTGCCACAGCCGCACAGCTGCTGGCCCCTGACGCTCCGTGCAGACAAATGAGGACCCAGCTGCTGATGTGTTCCCACACTACCAGCTCTACCGACTTTTAGTGTACCTCTCTATCTGGGTTTGAGCTATAAACCCTCTCCAGGGGCTTCTGGAAATCCAGGCTCAACCTTCATGCCTGGGACATGGAGCTGGCTCTCACACTCATCTCCTCACCTAACCAGAATACATAACGCAATGAAGGGTTTGGTGCTTTGGCTACAATCCAGAAATATTGCTCTTTGAAAATATTCAGACCTGCAGTAAATCATAAGACATGACAGCATCCTCAAATTCTCCTGGAAATGAAATATTTAAAGGAAGCTCTGGAATATTCAAGTGAAGTTTCCAGTAAAGGAAAACTAGAAGTATAAGCATTGTAGGTGAGAGAATGAAGAGACCTGAGGAGACTAAAAGGAGCAAATAAATAAAAAGTATGTCAACAGGATAATGTGACTGTTACTGAGAACAGAAGGAGCAATTAAAAGGAGGGATGAGAAAAAGGAGCATAGAAGTCCTAAGCCAAAGAAAACCCCAAAGCAAGTCAATGTAAAAGAAAAGGGCACTGATCAACAAACATATATTGTTACATCATAGCAAAGGAAAGGGACAAAGTTAGCAAAGAGTACAATTTTAAGGTGAGGGAAGGGAAATACGGGAAAGGGAAGGAAGACAGATGTGGATGAAAATCCCTGAGGCAAGAGGCAGTAAGAAAACATAATGCACGAGGAGGTCAGGTTTCTGCTAAAGCTAAAAGCAGGCCCTTAACTGAAAGGGGGGATCCTATTTCACCACAAAGTGGTGTATAAGCAATGAAGAGCTCTCCTTTGGGACTTGCTATTTCCCTCGAGAGTGCAGGTGAGGCAGATAGGAGATGCTCTCTCCGCAGGCAAAGAGCAGAATGTCGTGGCTGGCAGGTGTGATACCAGGTGACTGCAGGGCACCTCCTGCCCTCTGTTCTTGCCCCAGCCACATTGGAGCCTGGCAGTGTTGCTGAACTAGCAGCCAATAAAAAAAGGGCAAAATAATTTTATCCTTGACCTGAAAGTCCTGCTTTTCAATTTTGAGCTCAGTTCTCATTGACGACCTACATTTCCCCAATAAAACCAAATTAATACCAGTACCTACCTGACAACCATTTCAGACCTAAGCTTACCTTACATTTAGGGTCATTACATTTGCATTATGGCAAGCCTGAAACACTTCCATGGTCCTTTTTCTACATCTCCAAGTGAAAAGAACAGAAAATTATTCAAACATTTTCTGACAAAATCGCTTGTTGTCAACAATGCTATGGTTTTCCATTGTGAAACTCACCTATTACAGCAACACTGGTCTGCTAGTCTTCAGCTCTGCTTGGCCACTTTGACCAGCTGCAAGCAGAATCCAAGAATGGTGTGAGAAGTTTCTTTACCAAAACCCACCAGCTGGAGAGGAGATAATCTCCTGCTTTTCATCTGGTTTAGACAGTCTTATAGGCCAAGTGAAGACATGACACAACCACCCATGCCTGACATCCTCACCATACCAGGGAGGAGTAATTTGGGCTCCTCTTCTTTCAGCAAAGGTGACCCTCACATAAAGGTCAGTTGAAAAGCCTCATCTCTAAGGGAAAAGCACAATTTCTCTCCCAAACTAGTCAAAGCAAATAATCCTTTAGGAAAAAAGAATCCTTTCAGAAATAAGCATGTTCCACACTACAAAATAAAGGACTGAAGGAAGGGAAGGACCACCTACAAATGAGAGGTGATAGCAATCAGGAAAAGCCAAAGGACAGTTTGAATGATACAAAGAAATAATTAAAAGGGAAGAGAAGCACACATGGTGGAAAACATATGAGAGCAGAAGTTGTCAGAATCAAAGAATACCCACATCTATAGCCATGATTAATTGTGAGAATAACAGGTTATTTGCCCATCTAGAATGCAGAAGAAGTGAAGTGTTGTGTAGAAATGCCATTAATCTCCCTTGATGGGAACATTATTTGCACTGAATTCTACCTGACATTTCAAGTTGCTTTCAATATATTTTATTATATATTTTTTCATATTTTCAGTGCTCTATTGCCAAAGATTCTGAATCATCAAAATTAATCAGCTGCCTGGAACAGAGCCAGATAAAGCAAATAAGAAGCCAGGCACTTTTGATATTCTCCCAGTCCTAGATGGATATATAACTCACATTTATGGGTTTGGGAAGATCTGGGGCTGCTCAGAGAAGGAAAAAATAAAAAAGAAAGAAAGAAAAAATAACAACACCCATGGGCATTGTTGCAAGAAACTGAATAGGCACTCTTGATGAACAAATGGCTACTGCTTCTGCTTTGAAGCATTTGTTTGGCTCATTGTTTGGAAAGCAGCAGAGAAAAAGGAGAGCCCCAGACACACACCTCTCTCATGGTGGGTAAATCACCAGGAACTGCATCAGATAAAGAGGTGTTACACCAGTGTAACTGAGGGAGGTCTCTGAGGATGACTGAAAATATAGAGACTCCACATAAGAAACCTAACCTGAAGGCCTGGCTGCAAAATTAAAGCTACTCCTTCAATGGAGGAAAAATAAGAAATACTTTTCCTCAATTATCCCTGAAGGGCAGCCTGATGTGATGGAATAAAACTTCTACATAATAAAAGTAAATGAGAATCCCTACCCCTGCTGCCTGCCACAGAGTGCCAATACCTCACAACTGGGAGAGAATTCCCTGTTACCTGGCACAGCCTGTGCTAATTCTACACCAAGGCCAATAAGCATAACAATGGGAAGATAATACTGATGGAAATAGAGAAGACATGAAACAGAGACACATCATTTCCCACAAACCATCAGACGTCCAGAAGAGAAGCTTTGGTGGAAAGAAAAGTAATTTTTTCAAAAAGCCAGCGTGCTTTCCTGCTCCTTCCCATTCCCCTTTCTCCCAAGAAGGAAATGGTTCTTGAGAAGTTTGAAGTGGCAGTAACTAAGGTAGACTAGAATTTGAGCTGGGCCCTCCTCCCCATGCAGACTCCAGTGGGGCTCCTTGTCTGCATACCTCTGCATCGAACCAAAATTAAAAATTCTGTTAAGAGAGGAAATCTCCTGCCAGCTAATATCCCTAAGCTCAGAGAAAGGCTGCAACAACAAACACTGTGACAGGAATTTCATGCTGAGCCCCAGCACCAGGAGGACACTATCATTTTTCCATCCTATTTTGAAGTGATGCAGAGATGTCAGCATCGAGGGGACTTAAAGAACCCATTACTGCAAAGCTCTCTGACAAATAAATAAAACATGAAAGCAGCTCCCTTTGCAGGGAGAGCAGTGGAGAAGAAGGATAAGGAGAGGGCTAGGAGCAGGAACACCATATTTGCTATGGATTTTGAATGTTTAAAAACCTACTTCTGAAAGCAGCTTAGTAATTAGCAGTAGCTTATGTTGAAAAGGGTATTTTTGCACAGCTCCATTGCACTGGCTAATTGACAGACATTATTTTCCAGTGAGGAAATCAGGAATGGGCTTTCTTGCTGACATACCTCAGTGCCCTGGCTAACCATTTAAGAGCCATTCCCACACACAAATCTTCAATATATATATATTTATACAGTAAGTATACTTACAAACACTACAAATATTTGGTGTTTTAGAAAAGGTCTCATGGAGACTTCTGTTTTCTCAGAATACTTAGCATAAGTGTACCAGCTAGGAAGCAGAAATTAGTAAAAACTGTTTGCTCTAAAAATAATTGAAACTGTGGCACAATAAAGTTACTATGAGATACAGTTGCTTCAGAGCTAATCTTAGACTGTTATTTACACTACCTTTTGCAGGGTTGGACAAATTAAAATATTATGAGATCTTACTATCTATGCTTTATTTGCCATGATGGGCTCATTTTAAAAAAGCAGTTCTAAAAGCAGTTGCTCCTGAAATCAAAATTGAAAAGCAGGAATCCTGTATTTGTTAGCTGTGAGCAGAAGTGTGCTGGTGCATACCACATTCCTCATCTTGAAAACTTTTCTCTCTGACTTCTGAGAAAGAACAGACAATGTGCTGCTGCTTTTTGTTTCCAAAGGGGAACCAGCAGGAGTCAATACAATTATTTTTGGCTTCTACACACAAGCTAAGCTGCCAGATAAGCACATAGTAATCAGTGTTCCTTAGAAAAAAAATTTTAAAAAGCCATTCTGAGGAATTTCTATCAGAACACATGATCTTTATCAGTAACTAATACAAGCTGAATGCCTAAAATACAGGAGGAAGTCTTTGGTTTACCTTTTCCCCCACAGTGAATAACAGTTTCAGCATTATGATTAGGACACAAACCAAAACACTGTGTGTTTGGGTAGCATCAACCATTAAGGCCACTAATCATCCCTGCTTCAGCTTCATCAGGGCTGAACTGAGACCTTTATGTGGACTTCAATGGACCTGGGATCAGCCCTTCTACTGGTGCAATTCAGAAAAGCACTTAAGCAACTGCACTTAATTTCTAGCCTGAGGCTAAACACCACTAGGCTGATCTGATCAGGAAGTCAGCCAGAGAAAAAGTAATATCATTCATGGAATTAGTGTGTCAAAAGAGCATAATTTCCTTGGAGATGGCTGCTTCAAAAATCATTCCCCTGTTCCAGGTATGCTCCTTCCTCCCCTTCTCTGTCCCACTGAGCAAGGCAGCTGCTTCCATCCTTCCTTTGCTCCCATCTGGCTGTGGCTCTTCAAGAGTGGCAGAAGTTAATTTTTTTTTTCCATAAGTAAACAACAACGTTCTGTCATCATAATATTGCTAAACCTGCATTTTAGCAAGTTAATCAATAGTGCCTCTATAGAAGCTTGTGAAGGCAAACTTCTACACCAGGTCAGCCCTAGAGAAAGAAGACACCTGTGCATTAATACTTCTGCCAGTATTAACTTGTCCAGCACTTTTCCTGAATAAAAATGTATTTTCTTCTTCTCCCACCTCCTGCACTGGGGCCTATAATGAGGCAGGGAGGCTTGTTCCTTGCACCAGAGAGCACTGACCTCTTAGAAGAGATGTATGCAATGTTTCCCACATTTTCAACATGTTCTTGCTCTTGGATATTCGACAGGGCTCATGGTGTCAGCCCCCTGTACTGTTTGCATGGCTTCAAAAGGCCTCCAAGGTGAAGCTCCAGGAAAGACAGGCACTTGGGCAATTTGCATGATAACATCCAAGCTCCTGTTAGTGTGCATATGGGAAGAGTTGTGAGGTGAGAGAAGAGAGAGGAACACCTAAAAAGGCAAAGTAAGACTTTTCCTCCATTCTTCACCTTCAATAGGTTTGTATAGCCAGCCATCATTTTAACACACAGCCACTCTTGGACAGCCAGGCCCATGACCAGAGAAGCTGCAGGGGAAACATTATATCAGGCATTCACACACACAGGGCAATTTCCACAGAGAATTCAGTTGCCTGAGGGGAAGGCGGTCTTCCCTTAAGTGCATTTTTCTATCAATAAATTTTGGCAGAAAACCTTCCATGAAACACTGTCTTTAAAATTAAATGCAAGTTTTCCTTAGGAAAAAAAGCCTCCCATTGAAAAAAGACTGTGGTAGCCTTTGAAGCTTAGGCTTCAGTAACCCAAAGCAATAAGTGTTAACTGTTGGCTCCAGAATTTTCAGCCTTCATGCAAGCTTCCTGTTGTTTGAGAATGAGCACCAGCAATGGCCTTCCTTTTGCACTGCCTACTGTGAACTAAAAACCCTGTCAGCTTGATTTTGCATTTTGTATTGATTCTGCAGCAATCTGATCTGACTCTGAAGCTGACCCTGCTTGAAGCCAGAGGTTGGACGGAGCCAACCTAAGTTACTCTGCATTTGTACAATGCAGCTGGAGAGGGGTCTCTGCGGTCACAGACAGCTCTACTGAACCAGGATTGCTCCCTCAGCAGATGATGCAAGGAAAGAGAACCAGCCTAACTTCAGCCAGCTTGGAAATTAAAGCCACTCAATGGGACAGTAGAAAATCTACCACTTCCAAAATCCAAATTTTTCACATTGAACCCATCACAGTGCCAGAATATCTTATTCTCCACATTTTGCTGTGTGGGAAGTAGTGCATATCATGACCTTCTCTCCTGAAGGTTAATGGGAAATGAGGACATGTCTCCCCTTCAAGCTCAGTGGGACGACTCTCACCCCAGTACAAGCACATGCTTAAATGCTCCACTGAGTTAAACTCCAGGAACTGTTCTATCCTATCTGCAGCTATGAGCCATCCTCCCACAGGCATCCATTCTTTGCTACACCACATGGTAAGGTGCAAATGCATGTAAAAAAAAAGTTACCTTTTTCTATTAAACTCTGTAGTGCTTTTCTAAAAGGCTAGTAAATTCAGTTTATTGAGCAGTATGACTGCTTCAGCATTTTTAGTATGCTATAATACATAAGAGATGTTGTATTATCCAATATATTTCAATCTTTGAAAAGTTTTTTAAAGACTGAAATGCTTGCAATTTAATTTTAGGAATGTATTAGCACATATACTATAGCAAAAATGTATTCATTTTCAGCCAGCATTATAATAATTTCTGTTATCATAAAGGAATCTATTCTATTTGCACTAAAAATGTACATGAAGAAGATGGACTGCATTCACCACAATTATCATTACTCTTAAGCATTTAGAAAGCCTGAGCTCATTACAATTTGATGACATTTAACAAGAGAAGAAATTTTGTTATTAACATCCTAAACATTAAAAGCAAAAAAATTCAGTATTACACTACTTTCAGAGACACACCAGATTCAGAGTTCCAAAAATAGGATTTTCAATTATTTCAAATATATATGTTTAATGAATTAACAATGTGTGACTGAGTAGGCTTTTCAGTACTCAGTGCAGGATTACAACAAGTTACAGCAAGAGCTCATGTATGACAAGGTTGTTCACTTAGTGTTGGAACTGACCTTTAAGGGCTCTGATGTAATATTTGAATGGCTACCAATGTACAGTTGTCAATTGATTGCAAATAAAATGCTGATAGTTTAGGAGAGAAAACTATTAGGCAGTCCAAGGTTGAAATTTATAAAGATACAGTAGGGTTTGTAGAGTGAGGGTGAATTAGGTTGCATGCTATGACTATTAGTACTTGGACTAGCTGCCATAAACTCAGAATTCACAACCAAAAAAATCTGACAGCTTGTTCAAAGAGTTATAATGATAAGGAAGAACAGATATGTGGGTCTGTTGTGTCAGTGACACTACAGATTGGCCTTCTGTTGTACGTAGGCGACATACAGCTTAAAGCATGAATGCACCTTCAAAATAGAGCACTTCAACCATTTCTAGTTGTTTTGTGGTAAAGTTTGATTGCAGGACTAAAGAAATGTGTACTAAAACTACCAGCAGTGAAATGAACAGCAGTATTTATGCAGCACATCAGCACACAGAACAGCATTCTCCACTGCAGAGCAAAGTCCCTGAAAGGTGAGATTTGACACACCAAATTGATGTTATCAAAACTTGAAAAGCTATGCCACAGGCTTAAACCATCTGGGCTCCTAGCAGTGCTGAGCAAACTGATGGGTATCCAGCCACAAGACAAAAGAAGAAAGGGTAATTGAGCAGTTTGGTTCCAGCCTCAGAAGCAAGTCTCTTTGTTATTCCACGCACCCGCAGCTGGCAGAGCTGCTGCCAGCTGTGGAAGACTCAGCTTTGCAACCATGGCACAAGTGGCATTTCAGGAACATTTTGTCTGAGGGCTCAGAGAGGCACACAAAGCAGCTTTGTGCCTCTAGGCATGAAGTAATCTCTTGAGTAAAAGTGTAGTGTCTATGTGAAGTGATCAGCTGAGAATTCTACTGAAAAATAAGGCAGACAATTTCTTTATATTTGGAGGTCTCCTTTAGGAGGAGTTCCACTGTTATAAATGAAGTGTATTTGTATTGGGGCTGGGTGAGTGTCACCAACACATTCCTTGCCCCACAAGCTTTTCCTTTTCCCAAGCCTCATCACTTCTGCAGTGCACCTTCCCATTACTGTGGAATACATATGGCAATGCCTGTTCGAAAGGGGTGTCTTTGACCTAGGGATGTCTAGCTCTACCCCCACCCACTGTAACCATGAAAAAACCATACTCCTTCCTAGGGTGAGTTCGAGAAGAAACTCAGCACAAGCCATAAGTCACCCCTGGAAGAGTTAAAATACTTCAGTGGTGTAAAATAGGCCCTCTTCTGAAAATTGCCCTTTATCAGACTCCACCATGTATTTTAAATCACACCTACCCAAATATGGAATGGAACATTACCTTGGGCCATGTGAAGTACGTTAACTTCAGCTGTCCATGGGCAGCCTTTATTCCCTCTATCCTGCTAAAACCTCCTGCTGGGGAATGAAAGTCATTCCAGATGCACATGGATGAAAATTACATGGAACATTAGCATGATTTCAGCTTAAGGAGAGTCTTCATAAAAAGTCCCCTGAGGGCTCAGGTAATCCCCATCACATTTATATGGAGTTTTTCTCACAGCAGCATTAGAGAGAACCAGTCCAGAGCAGTGGAAATGTTGTCTTTTCACTTAGTTTCACTTTCCATGTATTTTGATTTTATTTTTTGTATGCATGGATATTATAGACAACATAAATAATATCAGGGCCGAGGTGATTCATTTTTATTACAGTTTTTTTTGACAGTGGCATGTGAGATATGAGTTATACTGTGTCAGTTGCTTTGGCTCACATTTGCATCCAATCGTCAATGAGTAAAATGAAATCTCACAGCTGCCAACATTCAATTTCTGAGGCTCTCAGGATTTTCATCACACATCCACAACAGAAAAGATATCTTGCAGGTGACTTTTACTTTAAAGTTACAACACTATACCTCTTTTTAAGGACAAAAAATAGAACCAGGATTACTTCCAATAAGTTATTGAAACTGCATGCTAGATGCCATTATACAATTATATTGAATGCGCTTAACAAAAAGTTTATATTTGTGCCAAAAACACCAGGCAAACACATTCATTTGCTGTGTATCAGTCTAAATTGATTGCAGTTTGCATGGCAGTCTTTCCACTGAAAACTTCTCAGGAGGGACTGACAAGTTATACTGGCAGATATGTGTTAGAGGCTTTCTCATACTTGTGCTCCAAAGCATAGCAGATCAGCTGTCAGGAAAAAGTTTCCTGCTTTTTGTGATTTATGAGTTCTCATTCAACAGATCTCAGGTAGCCATTTCAGCTGATAGCTGATCTTAAGGTAAAGAAAGCTTTCAAATTATTGATGGATCTAGCCTTTCAGGCTTCAGCAATTCTGTCCTCTTTCTCAACCCACCATATGTATTCCAAAGTCACTCAAAGAGCTTACTTATGGAAGTCCATGAATATGGCACCTGATCCAGACCTTAGAGAAGTGAAAAAAATTTGTAATTAGAATGTAGCTGGCCCCAGAACCACAGAGGTGACATATGGACTATGTCTGTGTAAGCAAGTTTACTGAGGAGCAGATCTATAGAAAGTTGGTACTGACACTTCATACCTCTTGGGGGTGAAGGATTTAGTGCAAACTATTCACAGTCTGTCCCCATGGCCTCAACACCTGTTCTAGATGGATAATGAGATGATTTGCTCTCACAATTAAGGGATAACTATTGTATGAATATTAACAAAAGCTATAGTTATGTTATCATAGTTTAGATGTCCTCTGTTCTCCCACAGTTCCCTTTTCCCCCCTGTATTTTTGCCATCAGACAGCCGGGGCTGTCTAGGACAGGTAGAGAGAAGGCTGCACATGTGCCCCTTGCATGGGGCAGTGGGGAATGGAAAAGCTCAGGGGGTGCTTAGGGGGTGCGGCATGGCAACACCTGACCTCCAATCGAGTTACAAGAGAGCAGTCTCCACCAGTAAATGGCAAAGAAGAGCTGAGTGACAGACTTTGGGAGGGCTGGGCTGGCTGATGCAACCCCCAGGGGTATAAAACACTGAGCATCCAACTTGAAGATGAACTGGCCACGTGGTGTGCATGAGGGACAGTTCCCAGTCCTGCGAATTTTTCCATATGTA
Organism: Euphonia xanthogaster; assembly: GCA_034509185.1. NCBI lineage: Eukaryota > Metazoa > Chordata > Aves > Passeriformes > Fringillidae > Euphonia > Euphonia xanthogaster. The sequence continues at coordinate 17,144,195 of JAYDZK010000001.1, read as the reverse complement.
GTCCTTTTGTTGTATTTTTATCAAGGTTTAATAAACCTTTTTAAATTTTCAAAGTGAGCAGTTGTTTCTCTCAACATCATAGCTCCTGCAGTGCTGCAGGAGTGACAGTTCTGGGTTTTATTCACGTGAGAGGTGCCTGCTTTGTGCAACCCAAAACCACTCCAGTAGGCAGGTCAAGGTGTGGTAAGTGAGGGTGGAGAGCTTCACTTCAGAAGCAAGCTTCTCATCAAGCCTAAAATCCTTGATGAGACATATCCACACTTATCAGTTTGTCTCTTGGTGTTTTGTTAAACATGGAAGAAGTGGCTGCAGTCCCACTGTCTTGAATGTGAACAGGTTTAGTAATGACAACATGAAGGCCCTGTGGCATTATCATTACTTGGCTTATTAAATAAGCTTTTTCAGATTAAAGATTCTGAATGATATTGGGATAGAGTGAGTCAGAAGTCTACCTTATACAGACTTTTACCTGTGCAGCAGCCAAGATCAGAAGCTCCTGAATTACCCTGTAAATTACCCTAACCAGAAGTGCACATCAGTGATTTATCTCAGTTAGACCTTTATGTTTAGACAACAGCAGCTACTCAGTTCATAGCCTTCCCATAGCCTCCTGCACAGTGGAAAAGTAAAAAAAAATCAAACAGTTAATAAAGCATGGCTTTGTTGCCAGAAAGAGAAGAAGCAAAACTTCTTATGTGTGAGAAGACCTGAATTCTTCAGGACACTTTTTGGCCACAGTGGCATGAAAACTGTGAGATTCTGAGCCATGTGGGAGACCACCTGCCACAGATACTGCCTTCAGTACAGACTCTGAACACAAAAAGAGCTGGTACTATTCTTTCCTGGAAAGATAATGTTAATCTCCTGCATAATATGCTTTCTGTTATCAGTGCTCAAGGTAAAACAGCACATGGCAGTCTGCCATGCCACCAATTATATACATATTTATAAAATAAATTAAGGTTTTTGTCAACCTCAATTTAAGAAGAAAACAAAGGTGATTGTACCCTCTTCTCCTCAAAGTTTATCATATAACATGAAACATTCTCCCCATCAGCAACTTACCCTAAATGGTTTTTAAGGGTTTTATAAGCGTGTTTTGCAGGGAGTTTTGTTAGAGCCTCACTGACAACATCCAACACTTGTAAAACACAGTGTCTGTACAACTGATCTCTGAACCCTAAGCTTACTCACAGAGAATCTGCCAACATACCTAAAGAGTACTTATCCCTATTGCATTAATTCATACCAATTTGATCCACACTATCCCACTCAGCTATGGATCATCAGCTGAGAGGAAAAATGTTGAAAATATCTGCAGCTTCCTAAAGTACAACCACGCCATAAGTCATTGCAGAAATGTTCACAATTTGCTTCTGTGAAACGACACAGTGCAAGACACCTTCACTGGGACACTCTTAAACATCCCCCTGAGTAGGGGAGAGAGGGGGACCCAAAAAATTCACCTCTGTGTCTTTGCACTGCAAGGGTGTTTCCAGGCAGTTGGGAAAGCTACTCTCTTCCATCCCTCAGCTACTTCTTCCCAAGGGAAAATGCAATGACTGACTGCAAGTGAGCACCTCCACTTCTCCAATCTCCACTGCAGGGTTTTGCTCTGTTTCATACCTGCTTGATTTGAAGATGCTCAGGTGTGAACTTGCACCATGGCCCTTCTGAAGCATTCTGGTTTGTTTGGCAGATGCTTCACCCTCTAGGCACAGCACGGTGGCTGCACATTCACTGCACAGCAAGGTGCTTTTCCTGTCCTAAGGTGTCATTGAAACAACTGCAGAACTCTCCCTTCAGCCACTCACAAGGATGTGCTTGCAACTCCTGCAGTTTCTTCATGTGCCTAATGACCATGGGCAGCCTAAAAGGTCTTCCTGTGTCATCAAAACAAAGAGATGTGGGCATTAAAAGAGGGCAGAGTTCACATGTTACAAGATGCAGTTCTGTTACTGGAGCACTGTCACTTCTGCGTCCCTGAAGGTTTTGGATCCATTTAACTTCACCTTGCTCATTCAGAGAGCCTGTGCTCTGTGCAAAATCCTTCTGAAGGGTCTCTGATTCATCCTGTCAGGACAGTAGTCCATGAAAGCTGGTTTTGCTTTTTATTTCACAGAAAAGGTATAATGCAGTTTTGTTTTACTGGAAAGGCACTGACACAGCCTGAAATTCTGTACCTGAGTACAGAATTCTGTCTGAGTATTTTAAGGTACAAGACTGTCCCCTGCCAATAATTTCGGTTTTACAATCACCTTCTACTTTGTTCTCTTTTTGTTTTGCAATAAATTAGATTCCCCACTGCTGAGCTAAAGGTCTGGACAAACATTAAGGGAAACAGCCTTTACATAAATTGCTGTCAAACAAACAAAGGACAAACAATGCTTCCCACTACTCCAAGGTGTGACAAGACACGAAAAAAGGCAAATAAAATTGCAGCTTTGAGCATGATGCTGTACACTAACCCCATCTCTTTCATCCCTGAAGGCCCTGAAGGAATATCAAGGGCTGCTTATGGGGTGCTGGGTTCCATTTCACCTTTATCTGCAAGGTGCATCTGTGCTGTCAGTTCAGGGTGTTGTCTGCTTTTCCTGTACTATAAAATCATGGACAAATACATTCACAGAGACCTTGCCCACACAAGCTAACTGAGGAAAACCCTGCTAGGTCTGAGATTTGGTGCTGTTGCATTAAACTCTGGCTCCCTGTCTGGCCTCAAGGAAAGCACAAGATGAAAGTAAAAGGGTTTGTTGGGGTTTTTTTTTGTCTCTTCTGTTTTAACCATTCTCACAACCTTGCCCTTTGCCTCTCTGAATAAAAATGAGATCTCATCAAATAATAATTGTCATAAATGTGAGCTGGTGACATTATGAACTATTGAAAATGTTAGGAAATATTTGGACTTTGTCACTGTGAGCACTGCATAGTGTCAAAGGTGACAGATGATTTGGAGGGGTCTCACTTAAGGTACTAATTGGCATTTATTGAGCAATATTTGTAACTTCACTCCATAAAGTGATCTCTGACTCGTGTTTCAGGCAACTTCAATGTGTCAGTTTAAATATGTAAATATGCTCTCAATATTAACAGATATCAGATGCCCTTGCATTACACAGTTATTCTTTTCACCACTTTTGACTAAGTCTTTGGAAGCAATTATATTCTTATCAAAGACTTTTTACAAGTTCACAGAAGTTGGGGCATTCCCTAGGACAAATACAGGCTGGGCAGAAAATGGACTGAGAGCAGCCCTGAGGAGGACTTTGGATGTTGGTGGACAAGAAGCCTACCATGAGCTGGCCATGTGCCTTTGCAGCCCAGAAAGCCAAATGTGTCCTGGGCTGCGCCTAAAGCAGGCTGCAGTGTGGCCAGCAGGGTGAGGGACAGTGTTCTGCCCCTCTGCTCTGCTCTGGTGAGATCTCACCTGGAGCACTGCATCCAGTTCTGAAGCCCCTAAGGTAAGAAGGGCATGGACCTGTTGGGTTGAGTCCAAAGGAAGTTACCAAGATGATCGGAGAGCTGGAGCACCTCTCCCATGAAGAAAGACTGAAAGAGCTGGGGTTGTTCAGCCTAAAGAAGAGAAGGCTCCAGAGAGACCTTAGAGACCCTGCCAGTACCTGAAGGGAACCTACAAGAGATCTAGAGAGGCACTTTTTACAAGGGCACAGAGTAATAGAAAAAGAGGGAATGGCATCAAACTAACAGACAGTAGGCTTAGGTTAGATATTAGGAAGAAATTCTTTTCTGTGAGGATGGTAAAACACAGGAACAGGTTGCCCAGAGAAGCTGTGGATGCCCCATCCCTGGAAGCCTTCAAGGGCAGGTAGGCTTTGTGCAGCCTGGTCTGGTGGAAGGTGTCCCTGACCATGGCAGGGGAATTGGAAAAAGGTGATCTTTAAGTCCCTTACAACCCACACCATTCTATGATGCTCTGATTCAAGATTTATACAGGAAGAATAGTAAAAGAAATGGTTTGTAAAGAAAAGCTCATATGCTTCCTAAAAGCTTTAATAATTTCAATCTAGCATCTTGGAAAAGATAGAGAATTTAAGAAGGCTTGATACGCTGTGGAAAAAGAAGAAAACTATCAAAGTTGTAAAGACTAAGCATACTTTGGTAATAAATCTTGGCTGTCAACATGCTTGTCTTTGTTAATTCATGTGCATCAAAGTATTCTAACAGAACTCAAATGATATACTTAATCCAAATTTTAGTTGTTTTTAGACCAAGAAAGGACACAGTCACGTACCTGATTTTATGGTTCTGTGCAGCATGCAGTTTTGTCACTAATTCATTGACTTTTTATTCTTCTGGGACCCACAGTGGCCCACAATGAAGGTTGAATTCTGTCTGCATTCCCCAGCTTCAGAACAAATACTCTTTTTCTACTTACTTCACCCAGGTGCTGTCTCTTCTTTAATTAAAGGTATTTCCCTGAAAAATAAGTTATATGTTTACCAGCATTAATTTTCTCTCTATGGTATTACACTCTCACAGGCAATGATGTGGCAAGAAAGAGTTGTGACATGTGGAGCACGTATGCAGGAGGAATGTGATAAACATCTTGTAGAATCACACAGGCCTTAAAAATGTCAAATGGGTAAGAGGAAAGCAGGAATGCACAGCAAAACAGGGTAACAGTGCCAGCTAGTTTCTGGTGTAGGTATGATGTGCTTAATGAATGCACACAAAAGCTAGGAGGAGAACATGTGCTCTTAAGAGCCTGCCAACCACCCTGTGCTTACAAAACAGGAGTGTGGTGGCCTTTGTTCATTTATTTTATTGTGTTGTGGATGAGCTTGGTCAACCCCCATGCTGGCGAGGTGGATTGTTAGAAAGTACAGATACTACAAATGAATCGGGAAATATAGTTGTCAAGGCCTCCTAGAGAGGACATCCCTTAAAGACATTAAAATGTTTTTTCTAGGAGAGAGGCATCATAAAGGGACTAGAGAAGAAAGCAAAGTGATGAGAGAAACAGGCCTGTGTGACCCTAGCTAAGGAAAAAAGTACACAGAGGGAGCCCAGGAAAAACACAACATTCAATCAAAACTACACTCCAATACTTCTTAAGGAAAGAAGTAGGTTATGAAATCTACTTAATGATGCCAGAGAAAAGCTTTGCTTTTACTTCTCAAAAAGAAGAGTGACTCTGAAGAGGTTGTTTCTTGACAGGGAGACACAATACTCATAATTATTACTGTAAAGGAAACAAATTGGGTCAATATTTTCTTCTCTAGACTTGCTTATTGCAGGAATAAAAGAATCAACGTGATGGAGTGCAGAGCAGTTGCTGGCAGGGATGGCTAGAAGGAAAGGTGCCACTGCACCCAGCAAAGTACACCAGCCAATGGTGCCAGTGGCATCAGTGGGAAACCTAAGGTTCAAGGATTAAGAGAAGAAGGATTGCCTATGTCTTGTCCTTTAAATTCCAGTCCCTTTATTTCATGGACTGCTTAATTATGGCTGTGTCAGACACAAATCCTACGATCCCTTTTACAATTATTCAACCCTGTACTGAAGTTTGGGGTTTTCAGACTGCAAAGTGCGCTCTGTATTGCTTCAAGCATGAAACAAACTTTCCCTGTAAGGGGATATTGATCATCTGGAAAACCTAAATCTGTAGCAATCAGTATTAGTTACTTTTTTTTCCCCTTGAATCTGATTCTTCATTCCAATTTCTTAGACTTCAGATTGCAGTTCCTTCAAATGGCTGACCCCAGATTTTGCATATGAATTTTTGAATTTTCTTAAATGCTTCTACCTACTTTTAATACATTAATAGTAAATTCACTATGAGAAGTTTTTCAGAGTTCTTTGAAAAATGAAGCTATGTGTCCATGAGCAACAATTTTATGGAAAAGATAAGCAGAGACCAAAGAAAGAAAATAGGTAACAAAATCAATGAATTGTACTATTTGAGGAACAAAAATTGAAAACTCACAGTCCTGAGTTGTAAAAATGGCTGGGAGAGAAGGAGGAGGAAAGATGGTGGTGTACAGCAGCTTTGCCTTTAGTCTTCTTGCCTGAAGAAGGGATGATCTAAAGCAACTGTTAAAGTTTGTTACCTGCTTTGTTTGGAAGTTTCCACATGTATCGGAAAGCAGAAAGCTAGGCTTATCATTCACATGTTTCGTACTAGTAACCCCTAAAAATTTTCAGCTGGATGGTCATGACATCCACTAAACCTGTTTTTTAATAGCTGCGATCTTGGGTAGTAGCCAGTAGCCATAAAAACTCGCTTCCAAGAGCACATGGAAATGCCAAATAGCTCTTATCATTCTACACTGGCATTCATTAACAGTTTAACTTTGTGAAAGCATTATTATGATTTATAAGATTCAGCAACACTGACACCTACTGAACACAAAATGCTGAAGTCCTGGTACAGCACATGTGCTTACATACAGGAGAACATTGCTTGGCTGCAGTTCAAACTTAGTTTAAGTGTTTATGCTCTTGTTCCTCTTTGGTTTATCATTTAAAGTTCTGACACATCCTCAGAAAAGGGCGCTCTTTGGGTGTTTTTTTTCTTGCTGGCTGAGATACTACTCTGTTTGAACTTTTCATTTTGAAGAATCAGAAACAAACATAAAAGAAGACGCTGACAACTCTACAGCCTTCAGCAGCAGGTTAGATCATTCAGTGTCTCATGCCTACAGCTTCACTGTCTGTGATAGTAATATGTGGTGATGACCTGTGTCTGTTGCTAGAGGTATGTGGACTTTCATACCTTTGGAACATTTCTCTGTGAAATAAGGATCCATTTAGGCGCTTCCTTTGATTGTGCTCCAATAACAATAAGTGGTGGCCTCTTCCATCCCTATCTGCTGGGTTGCCTAGGAACACATTGCTGGAGCAGAATTTGAGAGATCCAATCTCTTGCCTGCTTTTGCAGGAAGACATATCATAATCACACTCATAAATGTACCAAGATCCATCTAACGAACCAGCAGCTGCCTTGCTTTCACTGTTTCTTGGGGAATGCTTGCTCCATGATCTCACATTCCCACATACCATGCTAGTACATCATGTCTTTGATCACACACGTGGCCTTTCCTCACTTGTGCTCCAGCCTGAGTTACTCTTTCAGACATGAGCCACCAATATTTCAGGTGACCTAGGTGACAATACTAGGATACAGTGACATCAGGATTTATTTTCCTACTACAGCTGTCCCCCTTTCCTGTTCTGGCAGACTATGGGACTTTATTAGACTTTCATGTCGTGCTGTGGATCACAGGCATCCTCTATCCATTTTAATTTTTGTCACCTCTAGCTGATGAGTACCAGTTTAGAGACAAAAAATTTATATAATCCCAAGTGCTAAATGTCTTACACACTGCACTACTAAATCTCAGCCCCTCTCTTTGTTCCGCCAGACCATCAAGGCCATTCAGCTTTTTCATATCCAAATTTTGCTGGCTGTAATGACATACCCCAAACTTTTTTAATCTAGTGAAAATACTAAAATATATCTGCTTCAAGACATATTATTCATTAAAAGGGAAGTGTTGAATCTAGAGAAAGATTAATCCTTGCCACCATTGCTTTCCTTTCCATTAGCCTTTACATGCCCTATGGTTCTTGGAGTAATCACACCTCTCCAAATACAGGCAGGTTTTTTCTCCAACATATGGACAATAGCAAACATTTTTTATGTCCAAGAGGTAAGCTCTACTGCAGATTTTGTCAACTTATCTACTAGACAACAGAAATGCCAGAACAATCAATTGGTGCAGCCAAAGCTGACTTTCAACCATGTCCCATTTCCCATTGAATTTTGTTCCATACTTGATATTAAAATTTCCAGACTCAGTCAGAAAAGTCTTGGCTATATTTGAGGTCATGTGACAGGGTGAATGGTTGTTCAGATTCCTTTTAATACTTTAGAATACTTCATTCTAAAAAGAGGCATTGCACTCTGTAGAGCTATAACCTTGCTCTTGAGCTTTTCTTTCAGTGTCACAGAAAAAAATATTGAGACTGGAACTGTTGTCTTTTGCCCATATACCCTAACATTTCCATTCTTTAAAAATAAAGCAGTGTATTTGGGGAGGAAAGGAGAAGGGCACTTCTGATTTTTTTTATTTTTTTTTTTTAAGTCTGTATCATCCCAGTATTTCACAAGGGACCTGTGGGCTATGTGTTTCTCTCACACTTTTTATATTTTTTAAGTGGTTGAAGAATGTTTCCTGATTTTTATCCTGAGCAAGCCCCTTTTGAGCTCATCAATTCTCTAGACAGTCCTATATTTCTGATTGAGCTACAAGTTTTTACATTGCTTATAAACTTTTCCAATATATCTCCTCTGAAGCATTTATTCTTTCAGTGCAATCTGGAACTCTTTCCAAAAATTGTTTACCTTGTGCTCAAGAAACAGTTTCCATCTTAAATGTTTTTGTCTCTTTGCTTTGAAATTCTCAGCATCTTACGCACTCATTTAATAATGACTTTATATTTCAAGAGAAAACACCAGACAGCTTTAGCCATCGATTTGGTCAATTTTTCAGTGATTTTAAACCACAGCAACTTGGGATGAAGCTGTTTTCCTCATGCAGCTTGATCTGGAGGCTATTCCATATCTGAGCCCCACTTCTAATGCTTCTTTTTCCCATCCGAGAGACAGGCACCCATAACCACTTACTCATAGAATAATTTATGTTGGAAAAGGCCTCTAAGATCATCAAGTCCAACTGTTAACCTCCCACTGCCAATTCCACCATGAAACTATGTGCCTGAGTGCTGTATCTACACATCTTTTAAATACCTCCTGGGATGGCGTCTCAACCACTTTCCTGGGCAGCCCGTTTCAGTGTTTCTTCTCCAGTAAGCCGTCTCCAAGGACAGCTCTCCTTTTTTTGTCTCTCTGCTCTAATCATAAACGTGACATCAAAATCACCTTTCCTAATTTCCTTCTAAGGCCTGACAGAAAATTGTTTATCTTCAAAAACACTGACTAGAGAAAGGCAGAAAAGGTAGAGGAAAGGTAAGAAAACAATGTCTTTGCTGCAGAGTTAAATTGAGTTGATATGTAACTGTTTATTTGCTCAAAGCTCTACCCAAACAGAAGAGACCCTTTCATTCCAAGGTCTAGAATATTTGATTCGCATGGCATTGTTTTGTATCGGTTAAAACTCTGTAGCTGCTCTGTAAAGAGGAGACTTTGCCCCTAATACCAAAACAGGCCACTATGCCCTTTCTAGATTCCCCACAAATACAGGAATGATTTTGCACAGTGTCTTAAAACATGTTTGGCTGGAATTATAAAGCAAATCTTTCTAAAATCTTTCTATACTTCATTCACCCACTGCACACCAATAAATCTGGCAATTTAAGGAGGTCCAGAGGTGCTCATGCACATTCTAAATTTATTCTTTCAGAAAACATTTAGCCTGTCCTGTACAGTCTCTGTACTTGAATGATGTTGCTATGACATTTACACTAACTATATTCATATTGAGAAAAACCTGCTTATTCAGAACACTATAATACATCTTACAATGACAAATCTGAGGAGAAAAACATTCTCCAGTGATAACCAGGATTTTAAAATTGGAATATGCTGCTGAGGGCACAGAAGGAGTGCACAAGTCCAATCTTCAGTGAAACTTCACAGCAAGAAAGGTCTTTCTACCAACCTAGCCTATGGATAAGGACAAGAAGATGTAAAAGCACTATATAGAGATTATGACAGGACTAGTAACCTTGCTCCTCATTTAACAGAGTGCTACAGACTGCTCTTGTGGTTCTTTGTATATTTTTAAGATTATTACTACTGACCTTAACAAGAGTTTTTATGAAGCTTTCATTGAGTTTTTCAACTCGAGAAAAGAACTGCTTTTCTAGCCTGAAAGATAAACTTGATTAAAGAAAAAAGTCTAACCTACAATAAGCAGCTATAAAGTTATCAACTTGGTGTCTCATCTTAGTTGCATAACTGCATGTAACCATGCATTTAGTTTCCATTTGGAGTTTTTATGTTATTTTTCACTGACATTTTAACTTTCTGCCATTTTCACATCTCAGGACAGGTGTTTTTAAGTATGAAGACTGCACTTTTACATTTAGGATACTAAGTAAAGCAAACAGAGCAGTAAGGAGAGTTCCCTATATCTTCCCATTTCATAAAAGAAAAATATACATCACCATTATAAATAGGCCTGTGAGTAGCAAATTAACAGAGTACAAAATGGTTGCTGCTGACTCCTGACATCTGTTTATACCCAAAACAAAGCTATAATAGTCCCACAGCCAAATAATCACAAGGCTAGCTTTGAGATTTGAATTCAAGTGTTAAATGGGGGATTAAAAATAATTTTGAAGGAAGACTAATTACTTCCTTAACTCTCCACTAACTTGAGAGATGTGTATAAAATAATATGTTGTCTAATACATTATAAAATTGAAAAGTGCAAGCAAAAACAAATTACAGTTGTTTGGCTCCAGACACCGAAATGATGCAGATCTACAATAAATCAAAATATACCAAGGTCAAGGAACCTCTGTTGTTGTTTCAGTACCTTTCATAAAATGCTTTGCAAACATAAATGTCAGGTAAATAATACAGACATCTAAAAATATATACTAAATTAGTGGGTGATAGACACAAAAAATATTGCATTATAGAGGACAGACTCAGACAGACATGGTCAGTTAAAAAAGAGAAATACCAATTTATCTCAGTAATACAATAGAATCACAGAGTGGTTTGGGTTGGCAGGGGCCTTAAAGATCATCTAATTCCAACCCCCCTGCCGTGGGCAGGGACTCTGCCCACTAGACCAGGTTCTCAGAGCCACATCCAACCAGGCCTTGATCATTTCCAGGGAAGGAGCATCCGCAGCTTCTTCTGGCAACATGTTCCATAGCCCCACCACTCTCACACTAAAGAATGCCTTCCTAACATCTAACGTAAACCTCTCCTTTCTCAGTTGAAGCCATTCCTCCTTGTCCTATCACTCCATGCCCTTGTAAAAAGTCCTTCTCCAGCTCTCCTGTAGCTCCTGTATGTACTGGGGAGACTGCTCTAAGATCTCCTCAGAGCCTACTCTTTTCCAGGCTGAAAAACCCTCTCAGCCTATCTTCATAGGAGAGGTGCCCCATCTCTATGCTCATCTTTGTAGCCCTCCTCTGGACTCACTCCAACAGGTGCATATCCTTCTTCTGTTGGGGCCCCAGAGCTGGATGCAGTTCCAGGTGGGAGTGCAGAGATGTTAAACACTGCCAGTCCCAGCACTGACACCTTAGGAATTCCCCTTATGTGGGAATCCATAACATCAGAGGGTTTTGGGAAAACTGCAAAAGGCAGGCCTCAGAGACAGCAGAACTGTGATTGAAGCTAAGCAGTAGTCATAAGATTGGTCAGCAGAAAAATTGTAGAAGTAAAAAAGTAAGGACAAATAGAACAATGGTCTCTGTATTAACACTTGTCCAGAATAACTCCCTAAGCTGCAGAAAAGTATATCTAGTGAAATGTTAGGAAGTTGTAAGCTTAATAATGGAGCTCTATGCATTGTGTCTTAAGGTTTACAAGCAGGTGTTGTATTCAAAATAAGCAAGCATTGTTTTAACAAAAAGTACATGTGCTTCTAGTGGTTGGATGGAACTACTGGCAATATGCTTTTGCTTTGTGTGATTGGGTCAAAAAACTTTTAAAGTAAGTTGTGACATTAAGTTCTTGGTCTGCTGCCTGGGATGTGAGCTGATGACATCTTCCCAGTGTCATAACCATGTTATGAGGCTTATGCAGGAAAATACAGCAGCTTGAGACACCTTCCCCAGCAGTCCCACCCCTTTTGTGATTTGTGCATAGACTCCCAGCCAGCGATACCACTCATCACTGCTGTCCATCAAGCCACAACTCTTTGGGTGTGACCATCCAGGCAATTCCTCACCCACTGAGTGGCCAAACCATAAAATCCATCTCTCTCCAGTTTACAGACAAGGATGCCATGTGGGACAGCATGAAATGTTTAAGTCAGATGAGATCTGGTGCTCTTCCATTATCCACCATGAAAGTCTACATCTTATCACCTAGCAGAGAGAGGAGGAATGGACAGAGTAATCTAAAGGGTTCCGTTCAATCTTGTCACCTACAATTTTATGGCCCAGTTCTTACTTTATTGGATAAAGATTGCATATAAACACCAGAAAATGTAGAAGTCTGGAAAGAATTTGAACACCCAGGTATTGGAGCATAAACAACCTCTTAACTAGCGCACAAAGGAACTCTTCTCACCAGCAAGTCAATTTGTAAGCACCCAAATCTTGCCTCTCATGGGGAAACATCTGGTACCAAAAAGAGGATAATTTCTTTTTCCTCTAGTTAAAGCTCACACACCTGAGGAAAAAAGCAAACACTGAACACAGATGGCACCTCACATTTTACTCCCGGAAAAGAGTGAAGTTGTGAGAATTATAGTGTTACACCCACATACCTGTGCTGCTTTCTTTGGCCAAAAATGACCAGGATAATCCAGCATCAGAAATCCAAATTGATGATGATAATATGTTGTTCTGACAGTGGTTGTTGACCTTTACCACTGACAAAGGACTGCCTTATTCAGGTTGGCCACAAAGCTCTATGGAACAATGAATGTGGTGAAAATATTCCTCTTTATGTCTTTTAAAGCTTACCTACCTTCCTGGTGTTTTGAACTTCTGACCTTGATAGCTTCTCCCTCTGCTCAGGTACCATCTGTATCCACTTGCTACTGCAAGGAATCCACTTGCCACTGCAGAAATAATAGTATTTGGCACTTTTCACCTGATTAAAATGTATTTGTGTGGAGGAAAGAGATTTGGGAGTTTAAATTCAAAAGAAAAATAAATTCCATTTGCAGATGAATTCTTCTTGATTTTTTTTCTTCTATCATTAAAAGAAAACTGTCAAAAATTTTAGAACTTTTTCAAGTGCTTCTTCCACTTCTTTTCTAAATGACCCGAATTTGACCCAAACTTGTAAAACAATGTTTATCGTTCCAAGACTACAGTTTTTATGTAGGCTTCAATTCACGAAATTTTTTTTAAATATTCATTTTTATCTAAAACTACACAATTCCCACAAAGTATTTTTGCCAGTCTTATCCTAGCGTGATGGCAAAATATGGTTCATCAGTATTCAGTGATTCTTCCCATTGAGCTGTGAATCCTTATTTTCTTTCCATGTGTGGTTCTTCACACACACACAAAAAAAAAAAAAACATACAAAATCATATTTAAAATACATATATTCCATCTTAAAAGTTGTGATTTTACATAAGACCTGGCAATTCTTTCTGAAGTATGTATCTGCTCTATTATTTTTTATTTCACTTTAAAAATTAATTTAGGGCACAGGTGGAAACCAGACTAGATTCCATGAAAATCATGCAAAACTCCCACTGACTTCAACTAACCCCAGATTTCATCCATGTTTGAAAGTCCTTTGGAAGCACTTCTGTTGGACAGGGGTGAACTGCTGAAATTCTTGTGTTTCAGTGAGACTACTATAGTCTGTCTACTTAAAATACATTCATCCTGTTTCATCTGATGTTTATCACATTCCCCTACTCTAGAATTTATTTCTCTCCTGAAAAATTTTCCATTCCTTGCCCAAATGAGTAAAAAGTTTCCTTCTCATCAGGAATGCTATGCTTGACCCTTGATATTTCTTCTTTAATTTCTTCCGCCATATTCCATCTAATAAGATTTGTGGCATAAAAAGGTCACCTTAGTTCTTATTATACTAAGAAAATTTAGAGAGGTGCTCTCAAAACTCACTTAAGGGCAATTAGAAAAAGAAACAGAGAAAAACAAAGAAACAGATGATAACCAAAGGGACAAGGCAGAAAAGAGACAAGATGCATACCAAATATTATGCCCATCCAAAAAAAATCCCACTTCTGTTCACATTTGAATGCAGAAGTAAGATAGATGCCATGCAAGTGTGCACAAATATATTTTACAAGTCCCAAACATCTACAGCACAAGATCTTCCCAACAACTTCTTTAGAATATATGCAGCAATTGCTTATACAAAACAGCAGCATTTTGGAAGTAAATGTAAAATCAATGTCCCTTTATAATGGGTGAATTTGTAAATGAGATTATCAGAACAGCCTATTAAAATGTGGTCTGTAATAAAAAGATAGTGCATAATCTCCTGACAGGAAGACAGAAATACAGTATGAAGGCAGTCATTTGGCAGTTTGCTGACACTGCTGTCTTTTTCCCAAATTGTTCTCTGCATCGTGCAAACATTTTGAGAAATAAATCCAATATTATTTTCAGTTCCTCTAGTTTTTCTCGGATTTCTTTTATGGCAACAGATATTACCATACAAAACATAAAACTACCAATCATACTAACTTAAACACATCACATAAAATTTAGCTGGCAGAAAGAGTAATAAAAATGGAGAGAGATGAAGCAGGGGAAAATAAACTACCAGGAGGAAGAGGGAACCCTGAAGGAAAGATTCTCGGCACTACCCCACAAGCTATCCCTGTATCCTCACAGACAATGATCAAGGCTACATACAGAACCAAACTGAAATTATTTACATGAGTCTAATACATGCTTCTGTGAAGGCCATCAGATGACTAAGCCATAAGAGCTATATCATGTGGTTTTGCATTGAATAAAGTGAGATGCCAGCAGCTGATAGCTACACTGGTGCCTGGACTTTTGTGTAGGTTCCATCTGGTTGTGTCACTTCTGATCCTGCTGAATGGGGCCACAGCACTCCAACAAAAAGGAAGATTCAGCACAGTGGCCATACTGGGTCCCAAATTGTCCTGTCACTGTGTGCTTGAGTTTTTCTCTCATGTATCAATTTCCTTTTGGATTTTAGTGCAGGTTTCTCCTCAAGATGTACAAAAGCCACACACTCATCCACTTCCATAGGGCTTCTAGGACTTTCTGTGCCAGTTTTCCCACAGCAGAGGTGGTTGAGCATCAGATATTTGCAGCTTAACCAAGCCGAAAATTCTGCCTGTGAGAGGACATTTCCAGCTGCCTCCAACCATGACAAATATCCTGGAGGAGGCAAGTTATCAGAATGCAAAATGCCCCATAAATGCAGGGAAGATAGTAATTTTCTCTCTATTACCATACTGAGGACCTTAAAAATAATCATTGAGCAATCAAGCCACCTGCCCCCACAATAGCAGGCTTATAATGCAACATAATGTTGGGTAGTATAAGGCTCCTAAATTTCCTTAATGACTTTTTTTTGTTTGTTTCTGTCTTAATTCCCAAGAACTTGAAACATATTAAATTTCAAAAAAGTAAGAAAAATATAACAGAAACTGGTAATGTACTCAGGGTGGTAAGAAGGCTGGGTAATATATTCATTCTAATTGTATTAACCTTCCCCCATAATGAGGGGGGGAGAAGCCTACCATCTGTTTAAGTCATTAGTCAGTTCCATAATTAAAGGATTAAGATTAGCTTTAACAATTTCATTACTTTTCCTAGGAAACTGAACATCTGACTATTTAAACTAGTCTAATGCCATTGAAAAGTGCTATTGATTAGTTTTGTCTTATACTTTGGGAGGTTGCCATCAACCCAAATTCAGTCCAATTGATTTATGCCAGGAACATTTCCTAAAGTTGAATACCGTGTCCAATACCAGGGAAAATATTTTTGTCAATCTGATATAAATAAAAGTATTTCATCAGCATGCAGTAATAGTTTAACCTGACACATTCCTGATCTCATACACTGCAGTGTATGATCAGCCCTTTTTGTATTTCCAGCTATTCAAGAACAGTGATAAATAAAAGGAGTGAAAGGGGTTGCCCTACTCTTCTGCATAGCTTTTTAGAATTAAGCAATTAACCTCCTTTTAAGTCAAAGTGATTGTGGACTAAAATAAAGCAACAAAATAAAGGTGAGAAATGCTAACACAAGCCAAATCTACTTAAAGGGCAAAACCAACGTAATCTTGTCAAATGCCTTTTCCTCATCAGGGCAGCAGGGATTTATCTGAGGATCTACAGACACTCATTAATTCCATCAGTAATCTTGTATTCTCAATACCCGATCATTATTTATTAAATTCATTTAATTAGGATGGAAGATAGCATCTATTATTTTATTTGATCTTGTACCCAACATTTCAATGAGATATTTATGTTGGCAGAACCTAAAGTGCTGTTGTAGCTCTTTGCCTGGCTTAAGCAGAACTAAGAGCCTCAGAAGAAGAGTCTCTTTCAGCACAAGCAGTTGCATACAAGTTCTAGGGGCTAACATTTCTATAAAGACTTCCAGGTTCTTGTATCTTTTTTAACAGTGCTTTTATTCAAATCTTTCATCATATTACTTAGTAGAGCAGGTGAGGAACCCTGAGGTTCCCGCCTGCCACCTACCACTGAGGCCCCATACCATCTACAAGCTCTGTTCCATGTAACTGAACACACCATAAACAATCCAGGGGGCAGGAAATGTAACAATGCTGATATTTGCCAGTAGAAGTAAGCAATTCTTGGCAGTAAAGCTTAAAACCATCAGTGAATAATTCTGAAAGAATCTCACAGTACTCAAGTGACCCCAAAGATGAAGTGGCAGGTGAAGCTCAGGGTTCTTAAAAGCAAAGCAAGGTACTTGAGATAAAATAATCTACCATATCTATATGTAGGATAATGAATGGGCTTGCATTAGCTATGAGCAAAAATTCAGTCGTTGTGGATACCTTTCAGAAAATGCCCGCAGAGTGGAGTGAGGCCACACAAGGAAAACCACATTTCAGCACTGTCTGTAAAAGGCCTTGAGAGGAAGAAGTATTTTGCCATTTCCCTAAGCCACCACATGCTCTTCCCACACACAGCACGTTGCAACAACCAGACCATGACCAACAAAAGAGGAACTAAAACAGCATAGAGGGAGGGATGACAGAGAAAGACATGAAACTTGTTCAGCTGGAAAGGAACACACATAAATTAAACTTTGGCATGGAAAAGACGTGTTTGTTTGAGGGAATATGACAGAGGGCAAGAAAAAGTTGGTACTGACTGTTGTCCAAAACAGTGCATGAGGAACAATCCTTCTCCATAATACTAAGTGTTCTGAAGATTGGCAAGCCACCACTTTGAAACAGAGGAGCTGTTTGATTTTGAGGGACAATGTATGGTAGAACTCAAAGCAGTAGGATACTGGGACAGTTAAATAAATTTACAGAGACTAGCCAAGCTTACAAAGGCTAAGTGACTACTAAGTGACTATTTGGATGATATTTCTAATTCAGGCTCTGGTTTAAAGAGTGCTTAAATCACTGTCAGAAGCAGAGACAAAACAACAAGGAAAATAGTCATTCATATTTTTTGAGGGTGTAAATGGCTAATTTTCCTTAACCTTATCATGATTTGAGTGTTTGAATCTCCATTTTTATCTACATCATAATAATATTTTTCTTCATCTCCTGATCAGACAAAATTCATGGTTTAGACTTGATATCTGAAGCAGGTATCACATCTTAAACAGATTTTTTGGACTAGATCCTTTATTATCTATAATGGGAGCTTAAACACTCTTTTTACACTGACATACCAACACCTAAGTATCACATATGAACTGAATTCAAACCCTATTAGAGCATTTATTTGACTATGTTCTATTCAAACACAAGGCAGACAGCAGGAGCACCATTTGCGGTCAATGGAGAAAGAAATGGTATTTGTAAAGACCCCTCATTTTAACTTTATGCATTAGCAAATTCAAATTCAATCAAACAGACCATGTCCTAAAGCCCCCAGCTCCCACCCTTCAGGATGGAGGGAACAGTGTGAGGAGCTCAGATGAAGATAAACACTGTGAGGTTTAAACACTGTGCCAGGTGAATGTTACCTTCAGTCATGTTTGAACAATTCAGAACAGGCAGAAAAATCCCAACTCCTTCCCTAGAATAAGGAATATATTGCACCCATAAAGTGACGTGTAGCATATGAATGCATGAGTGTGCGCATCCAAGCTCCTGCAGGTTGGGAATATTTTTCCTACTTCACCAGGAAATGGAAACAAAACTCAATGCAATTCTAACATTAGTTTGCTATAAATTCCTAGTCTTTAAGCTAATGGCAAAATAATGTTCCTCTCATTAGTTTAATGATCATATCGTGCTTAATATAAGCATTCTTCCCTCTTTTTTCCCCTCTTTCATTAACTCAGTCTAATAGTTGCAGACAATTTTCTTTCACTATGAAGCTGTCAATCTTTCTCTTGTATGTAACATGCCAGTCTGTTATAGCACAGAATTAATGCAGTGCATTTATCAGACTAAGACCTCTTTTCATTTACTCACTCAAAAATTAGTTGGAGCTATCTATAATGATGCATGTTAATGGAGCACATTTTAAGAAGAAAACATTTAGATCATTTACAGATTTTCTTTTTTAACTATGATATGTGCTTCCTTGTCAGTGTTTGACTTAGAATAAACTAGCTGACACTTGGAAAAAAGGAAAGGAAGCTGAAACTGATGCAGAGGAAAGTCCCTCAGCTCCTACTGAGCTGGCTGCTCCCCTGAGGCGCTCAAAAAAATGAGTTTTTACTCATGGCAGTATGCAGCAATATAAAGCAGCAGCAAAGTTTCCTTCTCTCATAATGATGAAGACTCTTCTTAGGAATATGAAAAATTAAAATAAAATAGTTTGTTTTATATGCTAGAGTTTAGAAGAAATCACCAGCAATTTCACTGAAGAGATAAGGAAAGAGAAGTGCTAACAAAAGATGTGTCCAAGAGCTGCCATGTGAGACCCATTAGATGCTGAAGACCTCAGATATTTATGGGTTGACTGGAAATGTGGAGAAATTTTATTCTAGGCACGTGACCTATTCAGCCTTTCTGTTGGGATCTCCTACATTCAGTGGTGTCACATCACCTAAGCTGACTTGCTTTGAAAGGACAGCTTGCTAAGCTTGCTGTGAAAGGACAGCCCTGCATTTCTATTGACACTCTGAGTTTGCATTTCAGGCCCTCAGCTGTCTCTGACACCTTTCTGTCTCTTGCTTATGTTTATCCCAGCTTCTTCAGAGCTCATACTGGTTTAAAAGAGCAAAAATTTATCTTTGTCCACAGTCCTGCCTCTGGTCAGATGCCACAAAGCTGCTGTTCTTTTCTTCAGTTCTTTACAATAAAAGACTTTATCAAATGAAAACCAGCAACTGGTGAAAAAAATACCCATTTCTTCTCCTTAGCAAAATTTAAGGGATTGCTTTGCTTACTCCCTTTGTTCTTCTCAGAGACTGGCATTCCCACCCAAATTTGTTTGTTTCTTCCCTTTTTCCATGAAAGTTTACATTAAGACTTTCCCATTTAACTTTTCTCATTGTTTTTCCCCCCCATTTAATGTTTAAGAAAAAAATGCTTCTAAGTGTCCATACTTCAAGCAACCAACTCAGAGATACTGTATCAAAAAGTGTTCAGTCAACCTGTCAGTAATTTTATTACATTTTGGCTTTATAAAATGAGGTGCTTAAGAATCAGTGCTTCAAAACTGTTTTTTTAGAGCTAAAAGACAGTATTAAGCAAACTGAGAAGCAAAAAACTTAATTCTGGACTGTGACTTCAGTGGTTGTCTGCCTTTTGAAACAAGAGGCACTCTTCATCCCTAAAACACATACTAAGGGCCAAAAACCAATACTTTTCAAGGCTGTAGAACATGGAAAGAGAGATATTAAATGGAGTTAATATTTCAAATTTCCACTGTTCTGTCACTTACATTGGGAAAAGGAGCAGGGCAGGAGACTGCCATGACCTGAGTCTGGCTCCCTGATCCTAGCATCAAAGCATGCTGAGAAGGGTCCACAGGAATGGGAATAACAGGCCATTTAGCTGGTGCTGCCATTAATCTCTTAGGTATCTGATGCTGCAGGGGAAAAGAGACAAGGAATAATCTAGTTACTCATCCATCAAGACACCTTGTGCTCTTATGAAGTGGGCAAATGACCCGGGTGCCTTGTTCACTGCTTGTGAGCCTACTATTACCTCCTGTCATTTCCTAGAGCACTGGCAGGCTTTTAGCTTCCCTCATGTGGACAGCATTGGTATTTTCTAAGGCTAGGACTAGTGCCTTTGTTAGAAGGTCAGATGTTCCTTGCCCTAAAAGCACACAAGCAAACCAACAGCCAGCCCCACACACCTCTGACTGAAGGGAGATCAGATACAAGCTACCACTAGCTACCAATAACTCTATCATGTGAAACGCACTGAACCCAAATAGCCATATTTGGGATTTTCTTTTTGCCTGTTCTGAATTGTTTAAACATGACTGAAGGTAACATTCACTCTCTCCTTGCAAATGTTGGGTGAGGGTTTTTCCCATTTGCCCAAACAGACAGATATTCACACTGCTCTTTGTGGAGCTGAGCACAGATCAGGCCATTCTCTCACACACTGTTTCAGCCAAACTGATTCTGAAATTGTCATGGGGCATTCAAGGACAAAGAAGAGAGGAATTAAAAAAAAATTACTGTCTGGCAGGGGATGAAGAGCCCTTTTGAGACATTTTTCTATCACTTCCCCCTGAAACAAAGCTCTGGTGGCTATAGCAAGGGCTCAGTCTTTGTGACCAGCTAACCTTGCCCTTCCCTCCAGATCTCAGTCATTCCTTTCAGCCCCCTCTATTGCAAGAACACGAGCATTTTGGATGGAATTGATCCATTTCCTTTTTTTTTTTTTATACTCGATCCACCAGTGTCACTCACATGGTGACTGGTTTCCAGGGTCTGGAGGAGCTATTCCCATTCCTTGTGTTTCAACATTTATCTCTCACCCTTCTCTCTCCTCCCATTTCCCAGGCTTTGAGAGCAGCATAGGATTTCCTCTGGAATTCACAAAATTATCGTTATCTCATGATGTTGCAGAGGCCAGCAGACCTTGGCTCTGGTTTTGCCCTGCTACATGAGCAGTTCTCTTCACCCACAGCAGGGAGGACAGACAGAACCCAGCCAAATCCTGACCCCCTCCTGCCTGCACTCCAAACCAGGGACCCCCAAAACTAGGATCCAGCTACCACAGAGGAGCTCCCTGAACCAAACCATTACTACACAGTACCTCAGAGGAAGCTGTCCAAGCCTGATTTTATCCCATTCAATGCCACTCTGAATAGCTGTGAATTTATTTTCTCTGAATAGCCTGTGACAGAAGACTGGAAGCATTAGATGAAATGTCTGAAATTAGATTATTTCAGGCACACAGCTGCCAATGAAACACACAGCAGATCCTGGATGATTCCCCACACCATACTCAAGACCAGACAAAACTGGGCATGCAGTGCAATCCACACTGTGCTCTAAGCACTGTATTCAGAGGTGAAGAATACCAATTCAAGGGATGCAAACTTTCAAATAGCACCTTTTTTTTACCTTCTTGCATGCATCCCTATTATTTTAGCCTGCCTTTTACACTGAAATTCACCCATGTGCCTATCTTCCTGAAACATATGACATTTGGCTTTTCTCAAATGACTATGTATAAATATATTTACTTTAGCAAGTTGACACATGTAAATGTCACTGTCTGTCATGGCTCACTGTTTCTCTTTCCAAAGAAGACAATGCAGTGCCATGAGAAAGGTCACAGGGCTGGACAGCATTGTGCTGCACCATCTGTGTTTTCCTTTCAAACTGAGATGGACAATAAATGCATGCCTGCTGCTGGTGTGAGGAGTTAGTAGAAGATCAGTGAGGGAGGTCAATGTATATCTCAACAGCTTACAGATTCACTGTGCCAGTTTCCAAAGCAGCTGAACTCTGTCAGAGTAACCAGCACTGAATTAAGAGGCAAGTTTGATACTTATATTTTCATAAGGCTTCTCTTAAGAAAGCAGATGCTGAAGCCATTTAGGAGACTTGCTCCTGGATTCATACCGATTTGTTCCACTACAAATTAGTGTTACTCAGGTATTATTGAGAAGAAAGCTGAGAATGAATCAAAGAAACTGCTTTTCATCACAGTGCCAGAGCAATACAGCCTGGAGCACGGCAGACATAAAAAGAGAACAATGTGCTTACTGAGATATTAAAAGGAGGACCTGTGTCTAGTATTCTCTTTTCCTTTTATGTATGTACAACTCTCTTGGAAGCTTGAGGAAGAACAATTATTTCCCCGAAGAGACATATGCACCATCTGCAAAACATTACAGGAAATTTGTAACCCTTCTGGACAGACCTGCCCTCCAGGAGCAGAAAGCACTAAGTGCACCAATCCTGTGGGATTTGCTTTAGAGCAGAACTGTGGTCACCAAAGGTGACCGTGCCACAGCACATGACCTGAGCTGTTAGCCATGGCCATGAGTGATAAGACAAATCAGAACAGTGTAGTGGTGCTTCACTATCAATAAAGGGTTAGAGTGGGAGGCTCAACTGGCAATGAATAAAAGGAGAATTTCTAAGAGAACACAAAAGAGAAACAGTGCTTACAATATGCTTTTTCCTAAGCACAAAAGTGATTGCTTACACCTAAATGTCTTTTCTCAGCATTTCCAATAAGGCTTAGGATTGATGGAGTTGCATGTTATTGCTTAAACCAAGGTTGAAGAAACTTCTGATTATCTTTTGAGACACAGACTTTTAATTCTATCCCTTCTCTAGTTGAAGTGATGTTACCAAGAAATTACCAGCATGCAGTTCTGACTGTCTGCTAATGCCAGGCAACCACATTAAACTCTCTGTGTTCTCACCCACTGCCACCAGGTTGCTGTGCTTCACCCACATGTGCTGCTGGACAGAGAGTGAACTTGTGGTGCAGCTCTGCTCAGGAGATGGACTGAGAGGCAGGGATTGCACTCCTGGCAGCTAAAGAAAAATGGGCTTTTCAGCACCCTCCATACTTCAAAGAAAAGCAGGAAGCTTCAAGGACTGCAGCACTGAATGTTTGCCATTTGATTGAAAAAGGGCTAGGATATATTCAGGTCAATTTAAAATTGTTACCAAGTACCAAAACACTAAAATGCCTGAAGATATTGTTTGCAAGAAATCCTTCATACTTGATTTGAAAGCAGTGTTGCATCATCTGTACAAAGGTATGTATTTCTTACCTGAAATCTATGCCATGCCTAGCATATTCCAGCAGAAGGTTTTGTGTATGGTGCAGCTTGATTTGGGAAGAAGTCAGACTGGGGAGCTATGAAATAAGAGGAGAAAAGAAACTTCAACAAATTTTCTGTATGACAAAGCCAAGAAAGCAAAGAAAGAGATTCACATGAGATATTCAAGTAACATTAGAAAATCACTCATTGCCTTAATGTAGCAGGTTGCAGTACTTCAGCAATGAGTTCATCACCGCTGAGAAAATGCTGAAAGAATCCTTAACAGGAGCAGGTTTGTAAGCCTCTTAAAAATTCCAGCCCTTAGGAACTCAAAGTGGATGTTCTTTGCTTCTGTAACATGCTCACCAATCTTCCTGTGCTCTGCAATGTTTTTGAGCCACTTCATGTTTAAAGCAATGTAATGATCTTAGCTGCAGGAGAAGTTTTGTTAATGCAAGTGCTGGAGGTCAGTGCCCGTGACAAGCTGAGGGAGAGTCAACATGAGGCTGGCAGATTGCTTGGCACATGCACCAGGGACATGTGGAGCCTGAGCTGAAGCAGCAGGGAGGGAGAAAAGCTGCTAGAGGAGGCTCTGGGAAAAAATCAGGACAGTTATTGCTCCCTTCTCGTGCATACCATGAGACACAGTTTTGCAAGCTGCCTTTCTTCAATCCACCAGGATGGCTGCTTTGGGGAAAAACACTTTTAACAAATGTGCTCAAAATCACATCTTTTAAGCCCTTTTTAGCTGGAAATTCCTTATTCCCTCCCCATTGCCAATTCTCAGACAGGTCTTTAAACAGCTGTTTTTAAACTTTTGATACTTCAGGCTTCTCTGTGAGATGTGATGAAGTTTCTGTCTGTATCTCTTGCTCATAGTCTGATCTGCCAGTCTAGACAAAATTATGGACAGTTCTTGTCCTCGTGGCAATCCTTTATGCTCACTGGACATTGTCCAAAAGCTTCTGCAGAAAAGAGATACCAGATACACAAAAAGGCACAATCAAAGAGCACCATTAGTACACCAACTAGATCCCTTTGTCCAGCTATTTCATAGCATTTCTTTAACCATCTGGTCTCTTTGAACTTGTCCACTCTGCCAGATTAAGAAAAGTGTAATTTAAATGAATACTGTTAAAGATCTAAATTAGTAGGCATTGATTGAATGCCACAAGCCAATGACTACAACTAGGAGAACCCTTTGCAGTTCATAACTTACCTTGTTTTGTTCCCGTTCATATATTATCCAAAAAGGACTTTGATTTTTACTAATCTCCTCATTATTCAAGGCCCTTCAGCAAAAATTAATGCAAACATATTTCAACATATGGATTCTGTCTGTGGGCTAGTCACTTCTTCTAGCTCTTTGACTAACTATTATTTATGGCCTGTGAGTCATCAATTGAACAACGTGGCATTCCCGTGCCTTGGCTGGATGTTTGCACCAGGCTTTCAAGACTTTCTGAGAAACACCATTCAGCTCTATCTGACACTTCTCATTGAACAAGCTTCAGGTCTGGGTCATCATGATGAGACACATACAGAAACCAGAGTAGCAGAAAGGGAGGGTGGTTCTTGTTACCCAATTCAGGACTTGTGCCTAACCCAATTCCCTGCCTTACCAGTGTTCACAGACCAGAGGTATTTCCCACAGCTTCCCAGATGATTTATTCCATAACTTACAAGTCAATAACAAAATCATGTGTAGAGGAAGATCTGACTAAGCAAAGGTTTATTGCTTTTTACCCTGCTGCTCTCTTCCTTTGTAGTCCGCTTCACCTTGCTTGGATGTAGCTTGGATACCTCTACATGAATGATGCAGATATATCTTCAGTTTATTCCAAAAATGAGAAAAAGACGGCAGCAGTGTTTTGTTCATTTACGACAGGCAATGACCTTACCAAAACAAAATGAAGCCAGCAGGGAGAGTTTCCCAGTGCAGGGTGCCAGGCTGGCTCCAGTAGGTGCCCACTGCAACATCCTTGTCCAGCCCATTTTCAGGACTGCCTGGTCACTGCTCTTTCAGTCTTGGGCAGCCCTCAGTGAGCACTCAGATTCCTGAGTGCCTCTGAGACAAATAGAGTTTCACATCAAAACTAAAGCATCTGTCCCTTCATAAAGCTATGATTTCTAAAAGATTTTGAGAAGAAGCAACTGGTATACCACCAGTTTCTGGGGATGTTTTATTTCTTAAATTTTCAAATTATAAAAGTGGAAGAGACAGCCAAAGGGCTTTTATACCTTTTTACAGAGCAGTGATAAAAGCCACCAAAATCATAATAGCTGCCTGTTTCCTGTTTAAAATGCTCTTGCTTGGCTTTAGAAAAGACAAAACAACTCTTTAGTGTCATTTTCATCAGCACTGCCACCATCTGCACAAGCCTTAACTCATACAGCAGGGATTTGCAGAGGAATTTTAACCAAAGTGGCACCAACAGTGTGTTTTCAGAGCAGACAGAATCTAAGAATACGGAATTAAACAAAGGAGCTGGTTGACCCATGTTGCCAAGCCATCCCTGCAAAGTCTTACACAGAAAAGTCTGATGGGAGAAAAAGAAAAAAAAAGCCACAAATTAGAAGAAAAGTTTCCCCAACACCATCTGATCTGTTCAACGTGGAAGAATGAGACAGAGAAAGCATATGTATTTATCCATTGCATTGTTGAGCTCCAACTCTTTTTCCAGACTCAATCAATAATTTTTCTCTTTAAAATCCCTTGTCCACTGTACAGGAGTCAGCTATGTTTGTTTACCAGCAGATAACCATCTTAATTAGACTACTGTATTGAAGCTCTGTTCTCTTCAGCACAGAAATAGTTTTGTTCCCTCTGGCATTGTTTTCCTTGGAGGTGTCTCTTGCTAAACGGAATCTTTTCCTGTTTAATGAAACAGACTAATGTAAATGCCAACCTGTAATCTTTGTGCTCATGTCACTCCCACTCAAGTGAAACTAGACAGGACCCAGTTAATTAGTACAAGCCATTAAAACCAAATAAAAAACACAGTTAACGGCCAGCTTATTTATCTCTAAGCATCTCATTTCCACAGCACCAAAAACAATTGGAATCAAGTAAAACGACAGCCAATTTTTTATGTTTTGACCATGAAGCCTGTGCACACTGCAGGCAAATTGTTGTAGAAGCCACAGCAAACTGAGAAGCAAGCCCTGAGTTACTAAGTGAGCTTTTCCAAGGCCAGCACATGCACTATGCAGGAACCCTCACAGCACAGAGTCCTGTGCCATGAGCTGCTACTAGGGGTCTAAATCCCTGTAGCACTACAGTTATTCCAGCCTCATTGCTAGCCAAGGCCAATTCCCAACACCAACAATGCTTGTCAACCCACAGGGAGCTCAGTAATGATTCTGTAAGAGAAGGCAAATCGTGAGCCCTCCCTGTCACATCCTGATGAAGAGCTGTTTCTTCTCATGCATAGGCTCCTGTTTCCTGACCCTCAGCATGTAATCCATGCCATTCCTGTAGCAAGTACCTAAACACAGGGCATGTTAGGGGCACAGCACCACCATACTTTGCTTAAAGATCACACCTTACACAAACTCCTAGTAAGGCAATGTTTGGAAGGATGAAAGTTTGACAAGAAAGTCTCACAGATACATAGGCTTAGCAGAAAGATTTTTGAATGTAGAATCTGAAGAAGGAATAGAAATTAAAGCAAGTTTTGATACAGAAGAAAAGAATTGCTGAGCCAGTCTTACTGGATAACCAGGGAGGCAAAGGGTATGTTAGTCAGAAGGGGTTTTTAGGCCTTAGAGCAAAGGATAAACCCTCCCCAAACAAGAAGATGTTTTTACCAAGAAGAAAGATAGCACAGGCAAACAAGTCAGCAAATGTGGCAAATAGAAAAAAAAGACTCAGAATTTTCCACTGCAAGAAAACTGAAACACAACTTCTAGCTTAAACTGTAACATACTAGCTTTTAGTGATTGGAGAATAGCAACAAGATTATGGTAATTATAGTGGTTATGATAGGCTATAGGTAAAAGTTAAGGGATAGATTGGTTCTACTGTATTAAGATGCTCAGCAAAGAAGAGTATATAATGCAATGTAACCAAAACCAAACCATCTCCAGGCCTGCCTGCAGCTGGAGCTGACAGCTGTAGGCACAGGCTCTGTCGCCCACGACCCTGGACTGCTGTAATGTCTTGGATACAATAAACTGCATTTTGGAGAGCCGCCTGGAGTCCTGCATCCCTCATTATAGCTCTTAAACTTTTCTTTTTGTATACATTGGCTGTTATTGTCACAGAATTGCCCTGCTGCATTTTTTCTGTGGGCACGTTAGCAGATTCTGGCAATATTATTTCAAACTGTCTTTCTGTATTACTTTTTGGTAGATTGCAACATGAAATTTAAGTTTTAGAAATGCTGTGTGTGCTGAATTTTCCCCCCCTCTCTCAAAAAAAGTTCGGGGTATCTGAAAATTAGGCAAATTAAATCTGTGGAGTTTGCTTTTAATAAACAACATTTCAGCAAAATTATTGATTTCATGATGCTTTTGTTGTAGTGTTGAGGGTCTGTTACCAGCAGTGTAATTAAATGCCATCTTATTAGTCTTCCTCCTTGGTTGTCTTCCTTATCCTTTCCTCTAATCCCCAATAATCACTGTCACACTCCCACGGATGCTGAAATATCTGCTCCATCCTAACTTAGTTCATGTTGTGAAAAATTCTCTTTCTCTTACTTTTAACACACTTTCTTACTGGATATCAGCTGAAGCTTAGACCAGCGTGTCTCAGCTTTCATACTTCTTTTTTTGTCTTGGAGATGTGAGGTCTGCCTTTGTGGGTTTCCCTGTAATATCTGTATATACATGCATGCTCTAATACAGAATATATCCTGAGTGTCTTTAAGCAGCCTGAGGATGCCTGAATGGGTGGCATAACAAAACACCTCCTTAGCATGTTGAGATGGGTACTTAGCAATGTAAAATGAGTGATTTTGCCTCGTTTTCTGAATTCTGAGAGCTATATTCGAAGGTGGGATGGAGCATCCTAATGATATGAATTATTTGTAACCACTTACTCCCAGTGCTGCTGTTTGAATACTTCACAGAGGCAGATTATTTTGTATTCCTCAGGTTCCGGTGGAAGATCTCTTCTGTTGTCTCTCCTCTTCCCCTGTTGTGTGACCTTCCTTGCTAACCATTGTCTTTCTCTGTTTAATTAAATGTTCTAACCACTCTTTCCAGTTCTTTTCATTGTTTTTTTGCATAGAGCACCTCCTTTAGTTTCATTAAAATCTGGAAAAAAACCAGATTATATCTGCTTTTTCACATCCCCCATCCCCTTCTATGCATGCAAAAAAAAAATTTCAGTTGCCTTCCTTTCAGCCATAGTCTCAGATTTCCTTCACCCCTTTTCTTATCCAAACACTTACTGTTCTCTTATTGACTTTCATTCTTTGCATTTCAAGTTTTAGCTTCCTCTAATTTAAACAGAAAACCCTTTGCCATATATATATATATATATTTATGTAGTGTTCATTTTAAGTTGCACTAAGCAACTTATCTGTTCCACTAAGCTGTTCCTGCTATTTCTCCTCTAATTCACTGTAGACAGTATTTTTACCTAACCTGTCAGGGATGTTCCTCAAAGCACTGCTCCCTATTCTGGCCTTTCTCTATACCTTCAGTTCTGGCCATTGTCCTCCACGTCCTTGAATCATGCCCAGAGCTGTGGCCTTGGCTTCATGACAGCGTGGCTCTGCCATGCACCGTGGTGGGGAATCAGGACAGGCAGATAGAGAATCATTTCTTGGTATCACTTTCCTCTTGTAAATGAGGTGTGTTGGTGGGTCAAATCAAATATGCTTGGTACAGTACTACACAGATGTAGTTAACTAATATGGGATTATTTCAGATCTCCTTGACATTTCCTTTGCCTTTTTCTCCTGCCTGGGATTGCCCTCAGGATATTTTGTCTTCTGTGCATAATGATGGTCTCTTAGGATCAGGCAAGAATGTCCTATATAATTGCTTTTCTGCAAGATCATGAATTGACAGAAGCTCATCTGGTTGGTACATGTGATTTGCTGCACTGTTGTAGCCTGTGTTTAATGTATTTGTATTAATTCATTATAACTTTCCATTATGTAAAATAACTGTTGAGGCAGGCGAGCACTAGAGCAAGGGACACAAAATTCGGCTTCCAGCATCAGGAGAATTGGTATAATAATGTCAGGAAGGTCTCACTTCAAGAGAACTAATTTTGTACAAAGCATCTGCCAGAGATAGCTTCAGTGAATAAAAGCTCCCCTTAAGCTTTGGTCTGGCTGCTGCTGTTATGGAGAACTCTTTATAGATCACTTCAGGTATTGAAAGGGTGAAGACATTAAATAATCTTTGCGGTGTGTGTGCAGTAGGTAAATTTCTAACTCCATCTTAATGAAGGAACTGAGTCAGAGAGGTGAGGTGTTTTGGCAAAGGCTATTCTGTCCTAAACAAGCCAGTATTAGAACTCTAGAGCCCTTGGCTTCTAATTAGAGGGAAAAGGTGATGTTTACCATGGAGTTCAAATATGTCATCACTCGCCCCCACCCCAGGCTGGAAAGCAAATTGAATGATTGAGAGAGAGGAAGACAGTCACGCTACAGACTATTGCAAT
>JAYDZK010000001.1:17084559-17114455 GCA_034509185.1 Euphonia xanthogaster | reverse complement strand
CTGCCTGCAGCTGGAGCTGACAGCTGTAGGCACAGGCTCTGTCGCCCACGACCCTGGACTGCTGTAATGTCTTGGATGGAATAAACTGCATTTTGGAGAGCCACCTGGAGTCCTGCATCTCTCATTCAGGCTCTTACAAGGCAAGAAAATGCTCTTGGAACCTTTGAGAAACTTGCTTTCCTGAAATGAATTTTCCATGGTTATAGGGCTAGGACAATCCTGTACTTCTGAAAAGGGCTACGAATAATATTAATTTTCAGTGAAAAAATCTAGATCTTTCCTCATTCTCTTTTAGAATAAAGCTACCAAATGTACATTCCTCTTCCAATGTCTTCCACCTGCAGGTTAAATCTAGAAGGAGAACCTTCTTCATGAAGCCCAACCATGGTGATCAGTCAGTTCCACACCTCTTCAGGAATAAGGAGCAACAAGCAGCACTACCAGAGGAAGAACCATGCCAAGAGACTCACCAAAAGAAAAACACTTTTCACTAAGTCAGTGACTGGGACAAGAGACTGAGGGAGAAAGGAGGGGGTTAGATTGACAAAGTATAGTAATATGCCCAAGTCTTGCCTTCTTAATCTGGGCATTTCTGTGTGAAACAAGTAGTCACAAAAGCAAACAGAATATTTCTGTTCTGATCATGCTTTGATGGCTGCTGGTTTTTTTTTTCTCAATGTTGTGCTCTTGCAGCCTGAGAAACTGTAGGCTTTCAGAGCAAGTTAAGAAGACTGGCAGAAATTCTTACTCTGTCACTGGCTTTTTGTGAAAATTGACTCCAGCAAACCGCTAGCTTTTTCACAGTCATAACCTAAAAATAAATTGAAGCAGATCAAGGAACACAACATATCTAGTTCTGCAGAGCCACAGCCAAAGATCCTGGTTAAACAGCCATTGTGGTGCATACTCTCCATCACTGCTCACCTCAGCAAAAAGGTAGGAAATATTAAGAGGTAGATAATACTTTTCCACACAGTTTCAGCATCAACTGAAGCAGGGAGGGATGTCAGAAAAGCACTCATTTTAGAGTAGGCACATTCCACAGTGTCTGCACATTGCCTGTAACCCAGGGCTTCCACAGCATCCCTCTACAAACCTCTTGTACCACACTGGAGGCAGGATGTACCACAACATTGGAGACAACCCAGCCTTCCCACAGCCAAGAGTTCGCCTTCCCCACCTTGGGCTGATGGCATTCTAAATGTGGGCATTTTTCAGGTGCACTGTTTGTAGATGCTGGAAAAAGGAGCAAGGAGGACAATTTAGGAAACTAAAATGTCAAACTCTGATATTCTCATTATAGCACCTGGCCATTTTAGGATTTATTTGGACCTGATCCATCAGCCCTATTGTTGTATTGTATTTATTAAGGCTATTGTGTACTAAATAGCAGGAAGATGAATAAACACATCTTTGTTTAAAAAAGAAAAAGGCAAATTTCATTTTCTCAGCAGCCCTGAAGCTGCACAATTAATGTTCTCCAATTCAAACACAGCATTTACTCATCTGTCCTTTCCTGTAAAAAATTATGATAATAGAAATAGTTGGATAGTCTTCAGCTGCTTCCCACTCCAATTTGCTTTTTAATTAGTACTGATTCCAGGAAATTATGTGGCTATATTTTTCAATACTGTAGCCTCTACGTGATGTGACATTATACAATGACATGATCAACAAATGCCCCATTCTGGCCCTGGAATACTGCACCCACATCCTTCATGCTTGCTTTCCACCCATGGTCCAATGAATGCAATTAGAAAATGAGCAAGCCTATTTCTATGCTAGTCATGTCCGTGGGCACAGATGAGGTATGGAATCTAATGATGAAGTTTAAATGAGATCCTATATGAGTCCCAATGGCATGGTCAAAAGATAACAAGTTAGCTTTGTTCTCAGACATCACCCAGGTAAAGAAGTTCTGTTGCACTTACATGTTTGCCTTGTTATCCTCCTAGCCTTTTTCACCGGCTAAACAACTCCCCAGCAGTTCTTCAAAGTCTTGAAAGCTTTAATATGGTGAATTTTACTAATTTGAACTGGCATCTGCTTTAATCCTACAGCATTTTCAACCCATTTTTACAAAACATGTCATTTATCTCTATTAATTTCCCCTCTTCCCTTCACACATACTGAAATGACGGTACATTGGTCTAGAAGATAGTGTCTAGATCTCAAGAAGCCCTAGAGGTAAGATATGACTTAAAGTCATCCAGCTGTGTCTGGACTCCAAATACAGGGAGGGCACTTCCCTCTGACCCATTCCTGTGAGGGTCCAAGAGCATCCTAATTCCCTTATCTCCACACTGACTTCTTTTACACAGCCCAGTCACTCAGGACATGACAGTGCATAACATGCAGACCTTTTAGACTTTCAGTGACTATTTAGTTAGGAATAATAATTCCTTTTGAATGACAATGCACACAGAGATCATGAGGATTTATTGAGTATAACCTACTGTAGTCTATCCATCAAAGTGACACTAAGTCACTTAGAAAATTCCTGCTCTTACTGTACTTAATGAACACTTCACACATTTCTGCAATATTATTTTTGCCTAACAGAGTAGTGTCTCATGCGATCCTTAGGGAGAAGAACTTCCCTAAGGAGTAGAGATCTGCCTAAGCCCTTGGCAATCACAGCACTTGCTGATATTTGATCGATGTTGCTCATTTATCATTTCCCACTTGCTCTTTCCACAGCACACCACAGACTTTAGAATTTACATTTCCATGGCTATTTTGCAGTGCAATCTCATCACATATTTCAGAGTAACAGAAGAACACAATCCCCTGTCCTTTTGGCTGCTGGCTTCCCTTGAGTGGGCATCAGAAGAATAATTTCTCTTTTGCTTGAAATGTGAATGACAGTAATGATTTAATTCTTCCTTCTAGGGGATGAAACCAGTGTCTTGCCATTTTCAGCCATGTCTTTATCAACAGCCCTATAAATAAACAATAAGTGTTGCATATAGGCAAAACCTTACAAAAGGAAAGCCTTGTAAAACCACAGCTCAGGCCTGTTACTCCACTTAAGTAGAAAAGGTCTATGGGAAAGTGACTCAGCTGAATAAGAGGCAGGAAAACAAGTTATATAACCACTGCGTGTTCACATTGTAGTGTGTAGTGGTTGGTTGAATTATGTTTGTTATGATTCAAAACTATGTAACTGATAAAGGCCTGACTGCTTTAAAACACCTGGTTTTTGCAATAAAGGGGCATTTAAATGCAATAAATAAGGTGCAATTTCCTTTGTGCCTGACTAGGGACTCTGTGTCCCTCTGCTTTGCACAAATGAGTAATACTCACCATGGAGTCAAACAACAAAAATTAGACAGTGCTTGTCTTCCCTTAATCTTTTTCTGCATACCCTTAAAGATGTCTGTCATCTTCCCTATATTATTTTTCAAGTTCTCCCATCGCATGCTTGTCTCCAGTTTTCTCTGAATGAGTCTGTGGCTGCCTGTTCTTACTCTTAGCTCTGTCATAAAACAGAGGTCAGCCCTTCTGCACATCCTTACTCTTATGCTTGGCCACCTCTTGTTTTCATTATTAGCAAGACAACTGCCAGGCCAAGTCAAAAATACTCCAACCTACAAGTCTTGAAAGGGAACCAAAATGTCTGTGCCACTTTTTCTCAGACTTATTCTCAACATGCAGATGTTGCCTTTTGGAGCAACGTGCCAACTTCAAAAGTCCCTGTTCAAATTCGAAATCTCTATCAATCCCCTAGCAGAACCACACTGTCCTTGTCCAGCAAGGGACAGTGACCCTGGGAAAACATGGACAATGACATAGTTCAGAGACACTTTGGGGAGAAGTTCCCATTTCACCTGAAACTCATACATCCCCAAACACCTGGAGAAGGGTCATCACTTACCAAACTGTTGATTAGTCCCAGAGGTTGGCAAGATCCTTTATTCTCCCCAACATCCTACAAACTCAAGACAAACACAAATTCTCCCACCACAGTCAAAATACCACACTCCTGAAGAAGGAAAATAAGTCTCTTAGGTTTAAAAAACATCTCCTCTTTCCAAATTTTTAATGAATGACTACAGTTTTCCTGCCTGTTTAATAAGACAAAGGTTTGAGTGGCACAGATCACCTAAGACTATGGCCCTGCCCACATAGCTTAGTAATTGACACTTGCTGAAGATGTCTCAGCAGCTTCTCTCTGTTTAATGCAAGGCACAGGCTCTGACGAAGTTGTCCCGGTGAAGAGCCTAATTACTGCTCTTATTTCTCTGGCATCCTTTCAAAGCAGCACAGCTGCAACAGGGATGGTGCTTCCAGACTGCCCTGTAGCCTCTGACCTAAACCAGGCAAACGTGATTTGACCTCTCTCCTATGTTCCCAAGTTTCTCTGCCTACTCTGGTGAAACAAGAGCACACCCTGCCACTATTATTGCTCTTCTCTGAACAGCACCTCCCTCCTAAGACATTATCTTTTAAAATAAACGTACTTGTATTTGATGAATATATAAGTTATGCTTTTTGTCTAGCTTCTATACAACGGAAAAGGGTTTCCCAGTTAAAATCCACCAAAAAATAACTCACCCAAGCAGCTTCCAAATCCTCTCCATAGTCAAGAAATAGGGATGGTAACACGTTTGTCTGCAGAGAAAGGTGTGGGCCGCTCAAGTCACATAAAAGATGCCATCTAGAATAAGAATGTACGTGTCCTGGAAATATTTGTATGTAGGTCAGAAAGTCTTTAAATATGCATTGAAACATATATTAATGTCACTGACCTGTCTGATCACAAGTGCAGCTGCTGCCTTAAACCATCTCAGAATTGTTTCTTCTGAGAGCAAGAATGTGCTGCCCCTCAGATCCTTCCTTTATCTGTAGATGGGTGGAGGGAAATTATTTACTATCAGATGTGCAGTTATATTTACTGATTTTAATAAAAAAGGAAACCTGATAAAGGATACTTCATTTCCAGTTAATGGCCTGCAAAGGTTTATCATTGGAGACATTTGACACCAGAGCTGAAGGGAAGTTTGTATTGCTGCTGTTCAGCTGTGCTTTGCCTCAGGTTAACTCATATATTTTGTTCTGGTGCAGCTAATCTGTTTGTTTTTTTTTTCATAGGAATGAAATAGTTGTTTTCCTTGGGGAAAAAATAATAAAGAGAAAAAAACCCAAACAAACAAAAACAAAAAAAAAAAAAAAATCAACAAAGCAACAAAGAAACCCCCATACATACAGAGACAGCAAGGATTACTTGTAACTGCCATAATTTAAGGGCAAAAAGAATCCTCTTATCTCACCTGCAGAGTGGATTTAAAAAATGAGAGCAGGAAGAGAAATGACTTGCTGAAAGGAAGTTTTGGAGGGCATTATTAGGGTCCAAAACCAGATTTATGTAGCTTCCATGCTGTACTCTGATATCTTTCATGCACTTTGGCTTAGACAGATATTGAAAAGGAACTGGAGCAGATACAAGTATATCACTGACACACATTCTGTCATGATGTCTCTGTTACGTGTTTACCATTTTACCAGGTAAAATGGTAACT
This sequence comes from Euphonia xanthogaster, assembly GCA_034509185.1. NCBI lineage: Eukaryota > Metazoa > Chordata > Aves > Passeriformes > Fringillidae > Euphonia > Euphonia xanthogaster. Next base: position 17,108,933 of record JAYDZK010000001.1, on the reverse strand, counting down.
TCTCTCCTGATGAGGATCCTTTTCCTAGCAGAAGGCTAGGAAATTATTTATATGAATATATGCAGCAGGGAGGAGGTGCACACATGCGTGTTGACAAGCACACTATGCCTGTGTTTGTAGAAAGCATGCTGCAAAGGAGAGGGCCTGTCACTCCATTCCCAGCATCATCAGTGCTTTGCTTCTGTGCCAAAGGAGAGAAAATGCACTAGTTCAGTAATGCTGGTGCTTTTTGTAGGACTGTTCACCTAAGTGTCTCCAGGTACTGCTGTCTCCGTGTTCAACTCCTTCTCAAGGACACCAACTAACCTGCTCCAGTGCCAACATGTCAGCCCAGTGACGCTGCTAGTGGTGCAGACATACGAGAATAGCTGTGTTGGGTGCGCGTGCTCTTCTGTAAAGAAGATGCCTCACAAGAGCCAAATCACATCACAACCACTATGTAAACAACTTCTGTTGGTGAAATAAACTCGTGCTTACACACACTCCCCCCTGTATATGGCCTGTGGCTCGACAGAACAATTTTGCCTCCAAGTATCCCCAGAAGAGCAAAACCACCTTTGTTCCTGTTCCTCAGGAAGATTCCAGGCTATGCTATCAGTGTGCAATTACGGAAGGTGGCAATCCTGCTCACCTAACTGTGCAATTAAGATAATGTCACTTTATATTTTCACTTAGTAAAATACTTTGAGATCCTCAGATGAAAGCTCTGTCCCAGTACAAAGCATTTATGCCTTCATCAATGGAGCAGATGGCCTGTGGTGGATTCATTTGTGTGTGAGCCCTGTTGTCAATGCTGTTGTAATTAGTTAAGAATCATCCCTTCTGCTGTTTGACAATGCTTGGTAGGGACTGGCATTTCCACAGGAGCAACATAGACTGCTTCCATCACTGTTGTAGGTGTGTAACTACGTTTTGAAGAGTATTTTGCCTATATGGCTGAAACACGACACAACAGAAGTGTACATCAAATAATGAAAACTAAAGGAGAGGTGGAGAGGCAACCTTGGCCATTGCTCTGCACAGAGCAGGGTGGAGAACTCCTAAGCATTTCCCAAACAGCTCATCTAACTTGGTTTAAGGAGTGACAATGATAGAAGCCCGTGTCTTGTTAAAGAAGCATTAGTTTGTATTACATATGAAGTTATCTAACATCCAATCTCAAATCCCCTTGGGGAAGTACATTCCCATTATTTCTAGTCTCCTTTCATCAATATTTTTTCCATCCAAGGCCCTTACTCTTTGCATCTATCTTAGTATATTTGTAGATTATTGTATATGGTACACTGTATTCTGTTTCGTTCTGCTGAGAAATATGCAAAGAGTGTACTTCTCCACTTCATCCATCTTTCCACTGCAAGCCCATGACTAAATAAAAGGAACACTGGAAAAGAAAAAGAAATTTTAAAAAGGCACAGGAACTATCTTTCAAAGTAATTGCTGTTCAGCAGACCAAGGCTGGAAAACAAGCATAAATGTGTTCTAATTATATCAGCCCCTGAGTTCTGTTTTGGGTTTATTCACATGAATGGGAGTTACAGTGATTCTGCCTTTGCCAAGAGGAATAAAGCACCTTGAAACAGGCATGGACATATCTAGTTAAATAAAAGTAAATATATTACTGAGGCTGACTGTTGGTAAGCCACAAATAAATGCAAAAAAAAAAAAAAAAGAATTTGAAACAAATTTGAGTAACTCATGTAAACATCATCACATGCAAGGCCAAGGAAGGTCACCTGCATTTCTCTCATGGAACAGTGCATCAATGCAAAACAGTCAGGACTTCTTTTGCATCTTAGACCACCCATACCCTGTAATTAAATTCTAAATTTTGGAGAATTTTATATATTTGAATTGTTCTCAGACTCACTTACAGGAATGCTACCTGTATTTGTAATTCACTTTCTCCAGTTGAAATAATTACTTTTCTCCTAGAAGAAAAGCAGCAGTGACTAAGACAAAGGAGAAGTGGCAGGGCTTTGCTCTGCTCTGTGCTTTGCTGGATTCCTACAAAAGAAATTAATTGCTGGGCTGAATCACACAGTAAGTCTCTTTGCTCCTATCTTGTCTCTGACGGGTACCAACAGCAGGTGCTTCAAATCCTCATAGACAGTCATGCAGTAATGTGCCCATAGAGGATGTTTCTTCCAAAACCAAGGTGCTTAAGACTAGTTAATGTCTTGAAGCAGAAGGGCTCAAATCTTTAATAATTTGCTTCATCCCAGCTACTGCAACTATAGACATCCACTTGAGTGGAATCCTCTGCAGTCAAATTCAATACCTCAGTAACAGTGTCCAAAAGAGTGAGTTTCATAACTTAAAAAAAACATAAGCAGCAAAAAAGAAGAAATCATAAATTCATAGTACTGTCCTCCATTTTACCAAGCTATCCTAATCTCTGAAATAACAATCTATGATGTAAAGAAAGGTCTAAATTTTACCTTTAAATATTTCTTTATATACTTTTATTTTTCATTACAATCCATTTGATTGCCCTAAAATTTCTACTATTGCCTTAAGATATTTTACATTGTAAATGCAAGCCTCCTTAAAGAGCTAGCCTTGGTATCTTGTGGGTAGTTTCCTTGAACAATTTAACTAAGCACCAAGACCTCAGGAAACCATCCAGTCTGTCTTCTAGCCAAGTACAGACCAAGTTAACCAAAACCATTCCTTGTTTATTTGTTCCTAATATCTTCATAAAGCAGAATGTGAGAAGGTCTATGGATAGACAATTCCAGTGCTGAACTGCTGGAAATCTTGTCTCAATATTTAGCCTAAATTTCCCTTGCTGCAATGTGAACCCATCCAAATTTTCCGTATTTGTGTGTCATTACATACCTATAGTGCAAACAACTCCTCCTAAACCAGATTGCCTTAGACATCCTTTTCCCGAGTGGTTTGGCTATTGAGTAACTACTCAAAAGACCATTACAAGTGGAGTGAGCAGTACAGAGAGAGAATTTCAATGTCCACAAGCACAATGCTGCAGTGATGCCATGACTACAGAATTAAATATGCACAATGATCTGACCTACACCCAAGTGCAACTTTGTGCACCAGATCAATCTTCCAAGATGATCTCCAGAGACCCACATCCACTGGACACTGTGAGGGCCAAACCCAGGCTCTTCAGTGCTATTCAGTGGAAAGCCAGAGTCATTGACCAGAGCAGTGGAACAAATACAAGAGTATCATGCTTGCCTGAATTTTTCTCAGCATATATTATATACACATAAACATATCTATATCTAAATATACATATATATATATCTAGATAAGTAGATAGATAGATATAGTGCATCTAATAGGGGAAAAAATATCACAAGGCAATAATAATTTTTTCAGGATGGTGTCAAAAAGGCTTATTCTATTTAAGATTTCTGTCTCTTCAACTCCTCCTTATTTTTCTAAATAAATATATCAAACTGTCAAAAAAAGAAGTTTCTTTGGATCAAAAGATAGCATCTTTTCAAGAAACAACATGTTCCTTAGAGAATATTAAAAGAAAGTACTTGGACTCAAAGTTTTCTTCAGAAATAAAAACATACGACAGGATGATCACAAAAATATAGATGATCCATTGTCAACTAACATGTTCGGATGCAGCATTTGGCAGAAAACATGCCATAGGAAAGGAAAAAAACACATCATAGTGTGCCAAGCTTTCACACTGTGCCTCAGGCTACCTGGTCACACTAAGCAGGTGACAATTCTCTTTACAACGCCTAGATCACCATTCAGCAAGAGGAACATATCACAAAGACGCAGTCACTAATTCATTGGAGTATTTTGGTTATCCATGTAGGCATCTCTTGGTCTAGGTGGCATTCCCATGTTGATCTTTGAGCCCAGTGTAGTTAACTGGCCTTACACAAGTTGTACAAGAGTTACAAGGCTAAATGGCTGCCCAAAGGCAGCAGTGTTTTGAAGTGTGCTATTTATGTATGTACACACCATAGTGTGGCAATCACATTCTCTGAAAAAATCCCTTCGCTCAGGATTTTTCTCCTGGGAAGCTGAAAGGCCTCAGAGAAAAGGAAAACAATTCTTATCTCATTTGCTTCTCCTGTGTTTTGCTCGTTTGGAATGTGTTTGGAGATTGTTTGATTGGATTCTGGTGTGAGTTGTTTTGACTCATCGGCCAATCAGGGCCAAGCTGTGTCGAGACTCTGGAAAGAGTCACGAGTTTTCATTATTAGCTTTTCAGCATTCAGTAAGTATCCTTTCTGTATTCTTTAGTATAGTATAGCATAGTATAGTATTCTTTAATATAATATAGTATTATAAAGTAATAAATTAGCCTTCTGAGAACACGCAGTCAGATGCATCATTCCTGCCTTTGTTGTGGCTCTCTGCAAATACAATACTATAGAACAGTTTGTGTTGGAAGAGACCTCGAAGCTCATCTAGCTCCAACCCCTTGCCATGACAGGGACCCCTTCCCTTCCTTGTTCACAGCTCCATCCAACCTGGCCTGGAACACTTCCAGGGACGGGGCATCCACAACTAGTCTGTGCAAGCTCTTTCAGTGCCTCACCACACTTGCAATAAAGAAATTTTTTCTGATATCTAACCTAAACCTACCCTCCTACAGTTTAATTTATGTGTTATTGGCAATTTTATGAGAGATGAGAACAGATCAGAACAGGGGAAAAAATGAGATTAGGCCGTTCTCCTGGGAAACTCTGAAAGTCTTTAGAAGAAAGATGTTACAGTACGCCATAATATCGTTAATTTTTCAACATATTCCAAATAGAAGCAAGACATTGTCAAACACCTGATAAGGCCTTGACAATTACAAAGCTCCTTAAACATTGATGTGAATTGAGTGAGTAATTTTATTTTTTTTGGCTTAGCAATATTTTACCTTCTATTACTTTGAGAGTACTCAAACATGGAAACGGGAGCAGGATGCACTATCAACTGAGTAAAGTGCCAGAGAGAGCAATATGAAGAATAAATTGGAATCCAAATCTCATACACAAATTATTATTAACACTAATTTCCGCATATTACAAAGCAGCTTCTTTGCATGTATGACATTGCCTTTTGCACCCAAACATGACTTTAATTAAGATCTAACTTATTCATGACTATAATTCAGATCTAACTGCTGCTCTAGTCAAATGAGTATAATTAGTCCCAGAGGGTAGATCTAAGAAAACTAGGGTTTCCTTTTTACTCTACATTTAGGCAAGCACAATAGATGTTGTAAGATCCATCTGGAAACCTGGAAATGTAAAGAGTTTTACAGAGTTGGTAGGTAAACTCTAAACAAAAATGTTGTTAAAAAGGACTTTCATAAAGGCTCATTCAGTTTAATTTGTTCTTTCAGTCTACACAATAGAAGTGAAACAATAGAGGTGATTAACCAAAGTAAAGCTGGTAAACTTTCTGTAATGATTTCCTTGTTTATTAGGAAATAGAACCACAGAAGTTTGTTTAGCCTATCCACACATAATTTTTAAAGGGATTAATGAAGTGGGTATTCATTCTTATTCCTCTCCTGCCAAGAATACAAATCAAAGAACTTCCTGCATAAGTTGTCACGGGCATAACCAAGTCAGAAGTCCTAACAAACACTCTATAATCAATTATCCCAGTGTCCCCACTCTGGCATACTCCATCCAGAAGGCAAAACAATGAAAACAATACAGTCCAGCTGATTTGTTCTTTCTTCCAATACGTCACCCAACCCCTACAGCTGCTTTGCTTTGCACCCAACTCCTCCTTCCCACACACTTTCCAGCACCTTTGTCCCTCGTCCACAAGGCACTAACTTTGCCTCTCCCTGCCAAAGCAGTCCTCACCCAGTTCCCCTGTCCTGAAAGAAGGCCAATAGACACTGGTTTTGCAGCAAGGCCCACCTCATTTCCCAGCTGCCCAAGTGTCAAATTAGCCCCTAAAACAAGGAATTACTGCTAAGGCCCTGCTTAAATTTTTATGTATTCAGCCATGACAGTGTGCTTGGTGACCCAGTGGTTCAGAGGACTGTAACTGGCATTGTTGTACCCTAAAACTGCCCTCTGGTTTGATCACTGATCATGTCTGAACTGCAAGGAGAAGTGTGAGCTTCCACACACTGAACACTGGGGACTGGTGCTCTTCTGACTTTTACAGCTGCCTTTTAATCTGTCTGTAGCTGGGACTCCACAATGCATGTGAGATCTCCAAGCTGTGTTTGAGAAAAACCAGGCTCAAGAGACCTTCTGGTGGAAAATACCATCACATGACAACCTCTGCTTCAGCCAGAGGACCAAAAGCTGAGGCTCTGAATATTTTGCTGTTCTCACCAGAGTTAAAGTAGCTGTTCAGGTGCTACATGTGCAGTCAGCCAACTTTGGTCTTCAGAGTGAGGTAGCTTTGGCCATCACTCTGTAGGTAATAGCAAATATTTTTCTTCTTACATTCATTACAGACTAAACTTCACATTTCCCAAGAATAAATCCATAAACTCAGTTACCAAAGCTCAGTGACAGACAAGAACTGCTTTTCAGAAATAAGCACATGTTCTTAATATTCATTTAAGATAAATAGGGCTCAGTATACACCTAGCTTCAGCCATATGGTATTTGCATCCTTAAACCAAGACTTCTCTCAGTATCTGTAAGTGGAACTTGTTTTAAAATGATCCCCAGAGTGAAGAAAAAGGGAAAAAATAAAGTCAGTTTCACAAGGGAAGAGGAAAGTTAAACTCACAGTGTTAGGTTGGCAGCTAATGCACGAGTCTTATAAGGCCAGAGCCAACCGGTGTGGTGCCTTCATGACAAAAGCGAGAGAGGCTCTTTAAAAACTGTATTTCAGAATACATGCACACAAGACAAAAAGACAAATTTTTGGTAAGCCAGTATTTTTGTAGTGAACTCGCTTAACCAGGTGATAAAAATCATGGTTTGATTCTGCTCTTAACATGTTTTTCCAACTGTGTATTTCCATCACTTTCACTGATTTCACCTTTGTAAAAACACAAAATCTCACGAGTAGCCACTCCTTTAATTGTTTACCATTTCTCTCAAGAAAGTCTCTTAAGAATGATCATTCAGCCATGAACACAGGACAGTCACTTTTTCTCTCAGTTGTAACCCAAAGAACATTCAAAGTTTAAACGGGAAATGGAAGGTTTGTTTAATTTCCAGAGGCATTTCTGAATTTCTACATCTGACACAACCCTACCAAGAGAAGACAATGTCACTTTAGGAGGAGTTAACTGGATTGTCCTTGCTAAATTGGTTTTGACTCAATCACATGTTAAGGTGATGTACTGCTTCAAATTACACAAGTATTTTTATCTAAGAAATATATTGAACAAAACACATATGAGTTTCTTCACGGTAATGGACCCTGCACAGTGCTAAAGAAAAGCTAAATCTGAGCCAGGACTAAGAGGCTGAGAGATCAGAAATGCATTTTACATTGCCTTGCAGCAGGTTCAAGGCAAAGCTGTACTCCACGCATCCTTTACCAGGTGTTGTACAACACATCTGTGCACATAGCAGTAGTGTTCTGCTGGATAAGCAGGCTTGAACAACTTGTGCTGCATAATGAAAGACAATGGAGAGTCAGCTCAGAGAGGAAATAAAAACCTATTAGATTGTCTATTTCATCCCCTTACCACTATAAGACTTCACTCTATAATAATTTCATACCATTTATTCTATTCTAGTTTAAAGTGCCCAAGGTGAAGAAGCTTCCCCTGAGATATTCACAGCTTGATAGATCTCAGTATGTGGAAGCATTTCCTAATACACAATACTCATGTTTCCCTTTGAAATTTCATCCCATTACTCCTGGGCACTCACCCTAAATCATTATTTCTTTTCCTTCCATTATTTGTCACCTTCAAGTTTCAGCAACACAACCCTTTTGCTCCCATTTAACAATCCTGTAATATGCAGAAGATTTAATCTCTTCTAGGAGCATAAACCAACTCCTCCCCGTTACTTGTGCCATTTCTTCACAATGTTTTATACCTTCAGCTGAGGATGGGGCAGAGGGGCTCTGCAGGGCCTGGGCTGCAATGCCCCTCAGCCCTGATTCACAGCCACAGCCAGCCTTGGCTGGGCTCAGAGTGCTCCACCCTGCAAATCTATTCTGCTCCTTTGCACAACATGTAGTGCAAGGGTACAAATCCGTGTGCAAATCCTTGATTGCAGTTTCATATCTAAGATGGATATATTGTCTACATCGCAATTTAGACAGTCAAGAAACAGCACAATTAGGAATGAAATCCACTTTTTCTTTCCATGCGTTTTGCTCAAAGGCTGGCAGATGGCAGTGCATCCTTAGGAATTAGCCATGGAAACATGGCCACTGCAATTGTCATTTATCATTTTTTTGTGTGGGAGGGAGGTCTCTTTTTCTTTTCTCCTTCCTCTTTCATTTCACATTTCTTCTTTTTCATATTTATTTTCCTTCCTTATCTCAAATAACTGTTCTCCCAATTCCTGCATGGAAAACAATTTAATGCAATGTGTTTCACATCCTCTCTGTGCATGTTCGGGTGTGACAATATTTTTCGTTTATTCCTAAAGGTCCTCTAGTCTCACAGACATTCAAAAAAGCTAACCTGCAAGGTCAGTACCAGAGACACTGAAATGAATCAATCTGCTTTGGACAAAAGCTGGAAGGAGAACGAAATCTGAAGTAACAATCTTGCTGATGCAAAGGATATAAGCCAGCTAGCTCAGTCTGCCGTGGAAATATGCATTGCTGGTCTTTGATAAAAGATCAAAAACTTATCTGGTTTCTTCAGGAAACCCAGATGAGACTGGACTGCAGAGGAAGAGAAAAAACAACACTGATACCACTTGTGTTTTGTCTCACCTCAGGCAGAGGCCTCTGTGCTCCAGGAAACAGTAAACAACATCTTAGGGAGAGCAGTGGGATATCCCAGCAGCATCTCCCAAATCAGAGACAACTCCCATGCACTACAGGCTCTGTTCCTGGGCCCCAGTGCTGGCTGCTGGGATGAGGAAGAGCTCATCAGGCTGTCACCTGAAAGGCACTGTATGGGCAGAGCTGTAGAGCAGGGGACCTCCTGCTGCCCTCAGTCCAGCCCAGGGGGGCTGTGGGAAAGCAGAACACTGAGCAGCTTCAGACACTGCCCCCAGCTTACGTGACTGGAGTTCCAAGAAGCTCCTTATTCAGTTTTAAATCACCTTGCTCATCTTCCCCACCCTGGCTTTAGTGTATGAAGCAACTGCTCCAACACTGGGCTGGCCACTGGAGAGATAAAAGCAAAAGGATGCGAGGCAGCAGTTTTGGGATGGGGACAGCACAAAGGTTGCTTTCTGGCAGTGGAGGAAGCCAGCAGGATCATGGCCAAACAGGAAGATGCTGGAAGCAAGCAAGGCACAAACAAGAGAAAAGGCATACAACTACACGGCAAAAGCAGAGGCAGGTCCAGAAGGAGAGGTGAGACTAGAAAGTCCTGAGAAAGATGTCAGCCTCCTCCTCTGAATGCCAGACTCAGGGGCAGACAAGTTAGCACAGCCTGAAAGAGCAGCATAGTGGGGAGGAAGAAGGCAGGACACTCATGATTCTGTCCTGCAGGCAGTCTCTTCCCATCTCTCATCTGCACAGCCTTTTGGTGAAAGAGATTCACAGCCGCAACTCCTGCCCCCAACACCATAGAAGCAAAACCCCTTGTTTTTCAGGAATGCTGGCCTAGCCCCATCACCTGCCTTTCCAGACACAGCTGTTGCCTCCCCATACTCAGGGCAGGAATGGAGACCGGCTGGCTTCAGGAGCACAGACAACCCCCACCGACCCCTTCATCCCAGTCCCAATCCTCCCAAAGCTGCTGAGATCCCATCAGCACTGCAGACCTCTTTTCCCTTTGGTCCCACCAAATTCCAGCACAAGCAAACTGTTGTCACACTGTGTCAGTCTGTGACCAAACCTCCCAGTCCTCAGGGAGCCCCATGGCTCCCCATCCTGCCCTCACAGCTCTCCTCTCACCCCAGACCCCAGAGGGAGCACTGCCAGCTGTACTGGTCCTAGCCCACCACTGCCGAGCTGAGCTCTGCCCAGCCTGCCGAAATGCCTTCAGCCTCCTCCAGCCACAAAAATTACTCTGGCCATTTAGTTTTATTTATTTTTTTAGGTTTATTAGCTAATTGCTGTTGCCTCTTGGTTATGGCTGTGGAAGACCTTTACCCTTAACTACTCAATCTTTGCACTGTGATGCAGGCCCACATTTCAGTGCTTTAAGTTATGGGCCATTATCTTATTCCCTGGTTCCTCATCATGGTACTGATCCAAAATCAACGGAGGCTTTCCTCTGGCTTGAGCGCTCTCTGGATCAGGCTGGCAGCCCTGGCACAGCAGCAGCTGGCACATTGATGGCTGCTTTGAGCAAGCTGCTATCCAAAGAGAGCTCAGAAGAAAATAGCCAATAACATTCGGAGGCAAGGGCAGAGTGTTATGGAAGAGATTGGCAGTGGGCATTTAAAAAGCACCATGAGGTGGAAAACAACAGCTCCCTGAAGTGGGCCAGAAGTGCCTCACAAGGAGATGCATGGCTAAAAATATGCCCAGCTTGGCTGAATGAGCACGCAAGCGATAGACCAGGTTAGAACAGAAGGGGAAATGCAATGAAATTTCAGACCAAGCACCAAGGAAAAAGTCCCCAGACAGACCTCTGCTTAGCTTCTGGAATACCCTCCAACAGAAAATAATGCCAAGCCATCAATTAGTATATTTAAATGCAGATTTGACAAAGCACCTATAAATACTCTATTGAGAATAATTCTACAGTGACAAAGCTATGGATGCTTTTTTCAGCATTAGGGTATGTGATTTTTAGGATACTAGCTGGAAAAATGACAATCCTTCCCTCCTTTGAGATAAAAACCAAAGGAGCCATGCCAAATTACTGTACCATATATGCAAATGCCTGAATGCAAATTATGTTGTTATCCTTGTGTATACTCCCAAGGAGCCATAGCATCTTTTAAGCCCTTTCTTCTCCACGTACAGTGGATGTAGCCATCCGTGACAAATTTGTGTTTTCTTTTCTGAGAAGTAATACAGTGTATTCCTCAGTGGCAGAGAAGTGAATGAAGCTGCCATGTACAAAATTTAAATGTTTACACCCAGAGGGCAATTAAGTCAGTTTTATATGATAATGTTATAAATGAAATGCTAATAAGTACTGTAAATGGCCATGTAATCACATCCCATCATTTGCCAATTATTAATGGGGGGGGGGGGGAAGAGCTGAAAGCCAGCAGCAGAACTGAAGATGACATACTTCTTTAAATGAGAAAATGCAGGTACTGTGTAATGCACAGCCCTGACAGAGGCATTTTTAAAACAGAAATTCAAGATTCTAAGCAATATCTGATTTCCCTTTGTATTATCATGTCAGTAGTAGTAATAAATTTCTCTGACACAGGCATTTTGTTACAAGTATTGCCAAGGGATTTACAGAGATGAAAATTGGAATTTGAAAGGAACTGAAGTGCACACCTACTTCAGGAGCTGCACAGTGCCCAGGGGGGCTTTGCCTGGGCTCCAAGGCTGCAGTATAACACTGTGCTCTGGAACCTGTTTAGATGCTTTGTTGCGCAATTGTGTCCCAGTGAGAGTCCTTAAACAGAACTTAGTTGCTATATCCCTCTGCCAAAATGGTTTCTGGACAATCCCCCTTTCTATCACTTTGAGGGGCAATTTTAGGCAGGTCTCAACAGAGTAAGGAGGAATTAACTTTCAGTAAGGGCTCAGAGCCTTAAGTCTGAGGGGATGCCTCAGTAAAACTTTTCCGAACATCATAGGTTAAAGCAACTCAGACTGTGAACTACTGGGCACATAAAATCTTTTTAAAGAAACTGGACTCTGGTCCCAGAAGGTCCATCTCATGGAAGAGAAATTGAATCACATATCAAACTACTGGGAGCCACTGTTGACCCTATTACACATGTGACTAAACAGAAAAAGCCCACAAAGACCTCTTCCCAAACCAAGCCTTCTCCCAAAGACTCATGTGGGACTCAGAATTGCTTCTGATCACACCAGTCAGAGGTCACAAAAGCTGCTCATCAGTTTGATGACTGAAGGTCAGAATTTCATCTGTTCTGCAACATTTTCCTGGACAGTCTCCCTGGGAGACAACAGGGAGGGAAATTGCTGGGTTATTGAAATGAGAAAAATATAATCAAGATTCACCAAACTAACTATTAATGTAATATACCTCAGGATAGCTACTACAGCCTGAGGGCTTAAGTAGAACAGAAAGCTCCTTGTCTGTGTCCTAGGGTCTCCTATGTGAAGGTACCATTTCCCAGAGCCAGTGCAGCTAGAGCAAAGCAACCAGCAGAATGCAGAGGGAAACCCTTTCACATTGACACAGGCTGCTTTGATTCCACAAAAGCAGCGTACACCCATTTTGCATCAAAAATGCAGATTCAGGTGCCCAGGTGCCAAGCCTTTTTGCTAAAACAGCAAAATTATTGTCTTTTCATCATAAGGGAGCCGTGTCAGGTACTTTAAGGCTGCAATGCCTTCTTCAAGTAATGAAAAGCCACATCAGATGTCAGAAGGCATAAAATTTAAAAATATTACCTTTGACATTCATTCTTTTATCCTTTGAGCCCTTGGAGATCACATTTTCAAAATCCTCTCCACCACTAAAAGAGATCAGGAACTTTCTAAACAAAGCCTGAGAATCTCACTTAACCATGCAACTCCAGAAAATGAAACTTTTTTAACAGAAAAGGAATCAATGGGCATACAGCAACACAGAGCTGGCAAGACTATCCATAGGTAAAGACTAGGAATGGACAGTGAGACTCATGTTCAGAGCTGCACCAGTGGACAGTGAGTGAAGTATGAATTACAACACCATCCAAAGAACTATACCAATTTTATAGACTTACACTATTTCACAAAACAAAAGGCCTTCAGATACTCAAGAGTTTTGTATCTGAGAACGTAGGACAGGATGACAAAACTCACAATACTACCATGTTATATTTCTCAGTCTGAACTTAACTGTGATACTTCTGACTGGGCTTTTCAGGTCAGACCCTGAATTTTCTGTATCCTCTTCCTTAATGGGTGTTGATCATAAGCACTGGCCAGAAGACTGCAATAAACATGCATAATAAACAAATATAACTACTGCGTAGGAGAAAATTACTTGACATTGATGGTAATTAGTGGGCAATTTCCATGCTTACATTTGATTTTAATCAAGACCATAAAACATTTTTTTACTCCTATTGTGACAGATGAAGCATGACAGAGCAAGTCATGAGCTTCACCTCCGATTCGGTGTAAGTAGAGACGAGATTTCTACAATTCACTGTGCAGAGCATGTTGTTATATTTTATATAACTCAGTAGCTTTGGAGAGTAAGGTAACAAAGATTCTAAAAATATCACAGAAACTACAAAGAGCAAAGAGTAAGTCTGCCTGCCTGAAAGACATCCAGTAGGACATCGGTACACACAAAGCCTTATCATAGAAACAGGCAATCCCCCGCCAGGGAATAATGTGCTCTGACTCCATGATTCAGAATGTTGAACAATTGCTTTATTAAAACTGTACTATATTACACTAATACTGTATTAAATTACATACTAAAGAGATACTGTACTATACTACACTAAAGAAAAACCTGTGACTGCCTGAGACAGCCAGGACACAGCTTTGAGTGATTGTTTACTGAAAGTGATTTGGTTAATTGGACACCGGTGAAAGTTGTTTTGAGTGATTAGCCAATCTCTGTAACACATTCCACATGTGCAAAAACAACAGGAGCAGTGAATAGAGATAAAAATTGTTTTCTCTTCTTCTCTGAGGTTCTCACTGCCTTCCCAGGAAAAATCCTTGGGAAGTTGTGCCTGCTGTTCTCTGCGAAGAGAGCTGTGGCCACAAAGCCTCACCTATTTTTCAGCAGTGATGCAATAAATTCTGCAGCACTTGCTGTCTGGATGAGTAACAAAAGAGTGAGCAGCCCCTCAGCAACATCACCTGAAGTCAGGTTGGTTTTGAACCACCCCAATGAGTGGGGTAAAGTCAGGGGGAAGGTTTAAAGGTGGCATTTGCTTTTTGCCTGCACGTGTGCAGGATGCCTGGGCGCTGTGCTGACTCTGCTCAGAGCCTTTACCACACTGACAGGCAGTGGTTTGGGCAACATTTGATCCATGGGGTTTGCCTTTGGATGCCTAAAGGAAAATACTTCTCCTTGCTGAACTCCATACATTCCCTTCCCTACCAGTCATCTAGATGAACTCAAATCTATGAGTACCAGCAGAAGGACCACAAGGACTATGTTGGGGTTTTGTTTTTCCTTCCAGTTCTGCTCAGTCTGCTTTTCTCACCATAGAGAGTAAAATAAAAAAATTTAAAATGAGAAGCTCAGACAAGCATTTAAAAGAGCAACACCACATTCATCATCCTCCTCTCCATGACGAAGCCAGACAGCAGGACCCATCCATACACTCAACATGCTCTCCACTGGCACTCTTTGCTCACCTTATGGCCCAAACTCTGGCCATACTTGTAATGAGGAGCACCATCCTTCACACACAGACCAGGCTTCTTTAGCTGAGTGCTCCTGGCTGGAGAGGAGCATTGTTTTTGGAAGGAACCATCTCAATGTTTTCCCTCAGGGCAACCAGAAAAGAGCAAGTCTGCTGAGGAGAGAAACACCAGGCCACACCCATACACCTCGCCATAGAAATGTCCTGACAGCCAGGAGCTGATGGATTCCACTGGAGGTCTGCCTGCAGTGGGCACAGCAGGGAAAGGTACAAGACAAGGAACTGCAGTGTTTGACCTAGTGTTTAAAGCAGTCTGAAGGTGAAAACCATGAACATGAAACGGGGAAGAGCAATGCCAATGCTTCCCTTGCAGAATGTTTGCTCGCATCACACTCAGGAACAGCTTTTTAAATTCTTTCTCCCACTGGAAAAAGAACTCCACACAGAGGAATTAAAATCTCTAGCATTTCTCTAACAGTGTTGAAGACCCATGTTAGACTAGGTGATCATGAAGTTCTCTCTCTTCCAACCTTGATGCTTCAATGATTACCCTGCCAACACATGAACTTGCTTGCTACTTGAAACTTTTTTTCGTGGGTGAAACACTAGTAAAGTTACAGAAGGAAACAAATCCCAAGGAGTTTACAGGAGCCATGCATATTAGGGTAAAAAAAGAAATAACAAACCAGATGAAACAGGGAAACCAAAAATCCAGCAGGGATATCAAACAACTGATTTGCTTAAGCAACAGGAGACAAATGGGAGGAAATCTCAAACAGGTGAAAGAGATGATGGATATGGGTTCATAGAGTTAGGAAGCATGGCTTAGCACCTCTCATGCAGATGGGAAAATTAAAAATTTTATAAGATTTTTGTACAAGGCATTCATATCTAAACATGATTCACAAATTAAACATGGGTTGCAAGATGAGAGAACCCCCCTTTTCACAATTTTCCCTGTCTTTCACAGCCTCCCACTGGTAGGCATCAAACCCAGCTCAGAGCCCAAAGGCAAACAAGCAGTCCTGGGCTACTGCAGGAAGGATTCTGAGTGCTGAATTCAGTGAAATGGGTTAAGCCAACAGTGCAGGGATGAGACAAGAATCTGGCTTCACATTCATGGGGGGTTTTCTGGAACATTAGCTGCAAGGAAAAGAAATAAAAGTCACTACATTTAGTTTTACTCACAAAAGGATATAAGTATTTCTCAGTACGCTCAAGGAACAGAACTGTTGCATAGATAAATGCTATTCCTACATATTGCCATTTCTTTCCAAAATGCACATTTTTAATAGAACAATGTGGAATAGTAAGATGTGCATAATATGCATAAAATGCATAACAAATTCATATTTGCAGTGGTTGAAAAGCCATTCAAAACTACCTTAATTTCTCCTGAAAACATTTCTAGAATAACTAAAAAATATCCCAGGCAATCAGAATACATCTACATCCTTGTAATGCAATCTGCTCTAGGTATAAGTGTCAGGAGGAGCTATAAGGTGAGCAATTATAACTGAGCTCCACATAGCCAGTGGCATAAGTACAAAAAATATGCAAGACTACCAGGGTTTAGAGTGAAGGGAGAAATATATTGTTTTTATTAAAACGCATTAGGATCTCATTTGTCTAATTCCCAGTGTAATGATGCAGCCTCTTGGCAGAAAAATAGGTTTGCCATTAGTTAACTTGATTGTGTTGAGGGGGGACTTTTTTTGTAAACAGAAAAGCTTTAACATCAAATTGATTTTCTTCTCGATTCAAATGAACAAGCACAAAGAGAAAGGTCTGTTTTGAGGATCTATTTTTATTGGGGAGAGACATTTTTGTCCATTCTCTTTTGGGGAAAGATTTTGTGGAATGGATCATCACTAATCTAAGTTACTTCTAATTGTAGCAGCCTATTTTCACAAAATTATTCCTGAGTGAAATGTAATTTCAATGGAAATGCCTCATTTATTCCTATTGATTTGAAAAACAGCCAGAAGATCATTGTCCTGAACCTTTTTCAAATTTGTTACTTTACATAGCAGTAAGTTATTGATGTAAACAGCCTCAATATGAACCAACTAAAAAGTTAACTCTAGGACAATCTATTAAGAATTATTTGACCAAAAAAAAAAAGAAAATCATTAAGTTGGGAGAGGCAAGGTATTACACACTTATCTCTTTCTTTTTAAATTTCTCCATAAACTATTTAATAGATTATTTCTCTCTTTTGTCACATTTAAGAGAAGCAAGTGCTAGAACCCAGTTTTCATCTAAAAAATCAGGAAAGTGATTTGAAACTATCAATAGAGTTTTATAGATTCATCTTTACTCTGAGTTTGAAGTAGCAGGGAAGGCATGATTATGAGAGAAATAAAGGAAGAAAATTAGGGAGTGGGGAGAAAGTGTTAGGATAGGGGGGAAATGTAGAGAGCAGTGAAAGCAGCTAAGGATCTTTTCCAAATCAGAGGCAGAAAATGGAGGTAAGCAAGCAGTGTGAGCAAAACCAGCATGCCAAGCCAAGACACACACACTGCCATCACCCCGACACCCTGTCCAAGGAGGAGTTAATTTGCTGTGACTTTACAGCATTTCTCATATTTTGAAATATCAGTCAGGGCTCACTTTCTGCACCATTTAACTCATTACAAACTCAGTTCTGCAAATTCACTCATTGGAAAATCTTGATGTTTTCACATGTTTAGTTAGATACAAAGGGGCAGAGATGAGATTAAAATTCCCACAAAGCAAATGTTTTTGCAAGATACAGCTGTTTGGAGGCATGACCCATTGTGGAGCTCCTTATCAAACTGTTACAAGAACTAGGTCACTGCAACTTCAGCTATTCAAATGTCACTCTTCCAAGAATCAGTGACTGCTGGGTCTTGTCTAATAAAAGGCAAATCTCCAGCAAAGGAAAAAAAAAAACAAACAGAGAGAAACAATTTCCTACAACAGCAATAGCGACTCATGAAGTGGTACTGACTTTGCACTATCTGCTGACAGAAATTGTTGTAAGAAGTCAAAGGAGTGTAACTGGCACAACATCTGCCTTCAAATTACACTTCTGAGTTTCTCATACATCATTTAATGTTGAAAGTTTTGTTGGCTTGAGTAACCTATGCCTAAGATGTTTTTTCCTTTTCACTATACAATACTTTATGTTTATTCCTAGGCATAGATTGCTATCATGCTGAGGCTTTTTGTTCTCCTTTACTTCACCCCCTACCATCTCACAAATAAAAAACACTCCTGTCTTCTCTAGTGTGGAGAGGGAGGCTGTTCCCTGCTTTGTGGAGAACATGTGATGATATTAACAGGTCTTTGCACACTGTTTCCCTCCTGCCATTCTCACACAGGACACCAAGTACACAAGAAAAACGTGAAACACAGTAGACTCGTGTTTGTCATCCACTGCCTTTCTAGCTAGGGCAGACTAACATCAGAAACCAAACCAAACCAGAGCCCCAAAGTCCCCGAGGCTCTGTGCTCATGTTCTGAGGAGCTCAGGGTTTAGCAGTCACTTACTCTGTGGAGTGCAGTGATGGGTCTCCAGAATCTCTTTGCTACAACTGTACCTGATAGAGGGTACTCAGCTTTCTGTGACTTGATGCTGTCTGTCAGGGCAGTAACACTTTGCTTTCCCAGCTGATACATCACCACTGTTCTGCTTTGAGTTTCTGCTCACTCTGGAAGTGCTCTACAGCACACTACAGACTTGCAGGTTAGAGAGAACAAAGGCAATCTAGTTGGCCTGAAATCAGTAAATATGAGAGGAGATAAGGAATGCTCTCCTTATGCTCTTCTTTCCTTTTCATGTTATTATTGCTTGGCCATGAACTATCTCCCCTGTATCCTCCAAAGTTCAGGGATCTTGGGTGTTTAGTAAATAATTTGAAAAAATTAGGCCAGTGGCAAGCAAGACTGCTTAAACCTGTTCTATAAAGAGTTAATTGAACTTTTTAATGGATACAGAGGTGCTGCCTTTTTAAATTCTAAGAACTTGAACTCTTTTGATACCTTCACACATCCAAGAAAATAAACTAGAGAAAAGCAGAGGCAAAAGATATTTACAGGAATTCAATTTGAAACAGAATGGCCAAAAAGCTCCTGATCTACTAGGCTTCCAACAGTTTTGGTTTTAACCTATGGCACAGCAGCAAGCTTGAAACAACACCAAGCTAATGGTGGTGCTGCATTCCACTTACACTCAGGTAGGATGTCTTACCTGAAAATCCACAGCCAGACCTGAGTTCCAGAAGAGGGATGCTAGGAAGAACCACCTGCTTCACTGTGGAACAAACACAGGACTTTGCCTTGGCCAATAGGGATGTTATGAAGTCTGAAATTACAGCCTTTAAATGCATCCATGCAGATGAGAGTGAAAAGCACTGCTTGGGCCTCTTTGCCCTGGAACATCCTCAGTAGCACACAAACCTTCTCTGTGCTATTCCATTCATTTACTGCCCCTACCTCCAGCAAGCAGGGGGGAGCCAAGCCCCAAGGATTTTGACTAGGAGGTCACTGAAGAAAAAGGGATTTTTTTTTCTCCTTTTCTTGTCACTTACTGGTATTTTACAATTATTCTCAACAGCTCCAGCACAGGCTTTCCTGCCTTTCCCCAGAGCCAGGGAATCCCCACCTTGAGAGCAGCTTACTCCAGGGCTGATTTTGGAAGGACAGGCCTTAACATGAAGACTATCTTGCTACAGACATATAAGGATTTTTATTCAAAACGCTGCTGTACTCTTTAAAACTGAAAACTGCTTCTTAAGTTTGTCTCTTTTTGTGAAAAAACAGCACACACTTCAACAGAGAATAAAAGCTTTTCACATAAGAGAACACTTATTTGCATTTTCAGCTGGCTTTTTAATTGCTCAGTCAATGCTCCTGAAAAATCCATCTTATTCCTTCTAGATGCCAAGGAGTTTATTACACACACAAAGGGCATCTCTATGGCATTTGTCCATGGAAAAAACTAATAATGGCACCACATAATAAGAAAAAACAATCTCCTCATATTGCAGTATGACATAGAGCACTATAGAAGCAAAACGTGATTTTACTCCTCAGCACAAAGTCATTTTCTCAGAGCTCATATGGGTGATGTGAAATAGCCTTGTACAGCACTGTAATGATTGACAGACCTGATACAAAATATCAAGATAGATTATATGAGCTGCAGGGTTCTGATTTCTGCCACCATTCGTGGCATGAACCAGTAGCAACAGGAAAGAGGTATTGAGCTGCCATCAGAAGCCACAGAACAGAAGCTTCCTATCTTTCCAAAAAGGGCAAGAGATAAGGTCAAGAATTTTAGTTCATTATATACAAATACATAAATTCCCGGTAAATACCATTTGTATTTGTATTTTCAGATGTTGATCTTTATAATCACTATGTGCCTTTCTTTACTGGTAAGTATAAAGTGTGACAGCTGCAAAAGAAGTATTTTTCCCAACTTTACTCCAAGAAACCCTCTGATATAGCTGGTGCTATCAGCAATGCTTCTCTGGGCGCTTACTGATTTTAAATGGACATTGCAGACACCACAGCATTAAGTGTACTAACCTGAATGATTCCCATTAACTCCTCAGAAAATTTACTAACATTACCATAAACTGAGAGCAGCTGCTCATCAGTCCTTCATGCTGCCTTGACTGACTTGGAAATGTGCTAGTTCAGAAACAAAACCTGACCATATCTCTGCATCTATCACACTACTTGCTAACTTACCAGTGTGACTCCTTAATCCTTGGTCAGTAAAATAACCTTCAGAACATTGCTGTCTGGAGCTATACTCCATCTAACTGATGTGTCCATACATCCCTGAAACAGCTCTGGTCTGGATTCAAGGAAGTGATTGAGGCTTGACACATTTTCACTTTTCATCTGCAAAACTTCTTTGCATTCTTGCTTCTTCATTTTAATTCTGCCTCCTTCCCACTTTTCCATCATTATCCAGCCCACAGTGTTAAACATGGGGATATGTTGTGACAAAGACGCTACAGCACACATAGGTGTTGTTCCAGCATAGTGGGAGATGGGCACTCTGCACTCCAAAAAGCCAGCAGTTGCCCTCCCAGTGCTCCAGGAGGAAGCTACACCCTAAGGTGGGCACGGATTTGTGTTTTACTTATCTTTTGGTATTTATCTTCTGGTAGCTGCCCCACATCAGCTGTCTTACCCAGCCCTAAGAGCAGATGAAGGTTGCCAAAGTACCATGACATAGTTCACAAACCATAACTTAGTAGCTCAGCTTTCTCCCATCACTTGCTCAAGACAGATGCTACAGCATCAATGAATAATCCTTCAGCTGAGGACTGTACAGGCTTATCTCAACAGAGTGGGACTCAGAACATTACCAGATGCTAGATCCCACTGTCAAGGAAATGAACAAGTCCCAGCTAACTTATGCTCCCATTCTTCTTGTTTGGATATCAACCAAACCTACACAATACCACCGTGTCCAAACAGCTTCTTGCCACCTCAAAATCACAGCTGCCAACTGGATCTAGTTTCATTCACCACCACTCTCTGGGCCTTGACACCCAGCCAGTTTTTTACCTGATAAAGAGCATTCCCATCCAAGCCAGTTCCTCCATGAGAGCTCTGTGGGAAACCGTGTCAAATGCCTTACTGAAGTTTAGACAGACAACACCCACAGCTTTTTCCTCATCAGTGGGTCATTTTGTCATAGGAGATCAGGTTGGTCAAACAGAACATATGACATCAAGAGGTCTGTTGTATCTCACAGGAATATCTATCCATTTCCTCAGTTTTACAGTGGCATAACTCTTCAGATGACTAAATGAATAAAATGGTAACAAATATCTTGTTTTACAAGCTCTCCTCACAACCTTCACAGTTCATGTGTTCTTTGTACACTACTATCCCACATTTATATTTCACTGGAAGAAACCCTGCCCAGCCAAGTCACCCAGTTACAATTAAAATCAGGTAAAGCATTCTCTATAGCCTAGAAAGACAGAGAAGATGTTTCATCGAAGATGGAAGGATACACAGACTTTTTTTTTTTTTTCAAATAAAAGCTTCCCCAAAGGTTACTTTGCTAATCCTGACCTTCATTGCTATACCTCAGCAAATACTTGATCAAGGGTATCTTGCAAAATCAACTGAGAAAAAAAATTCAGATTGTTGTTTATTATTTTCCTCTTTAGATACCTTTTCTACTGTCCCTAGGAACTTTGAAAAGAACAGAGAAACAGAAGCACTATAATTATAAAAGACACCAGTGTATTACAGAAGAAGTCAGGGGATGAAGGACTATTGCAACAGTGCTGAGGAAGGTATTGAAAGATGACTATTAAGAAAGGAAAGTTTTCAGTAAGCTTCTGAGATATGAAACCAAAATTTCAAAGGAATGGAAACCATGTACAGATGGAAAAAAAAAATTAGGAAAAGGAAGCATGCAGCTTACACCACAAAATTTACATCTCTACAAAATGCACCCATGTCACAGAATCACAGACTGGGTAAGGTTGGAAGAGACCACAGTGGATCATATGGTCCAACCTCCCTGCTCAAGCAGAGTCATCCCAGAACACACGGCATGGTATTGTGTCCACATGGCTCCAGTCCATTATTCATTTTCATTGCCCTCCACTGGACTTGCTCCAGGAGCTCCACATGTCCCTTGCCCTGAGGAGCTCAGAACTGGACACAGTATTCCAGATGTGCCTCACTAGGGCTGACTAAAGGGGCAGGATCACCTCCCTCAACCTGCTGGCAATGCTCTTCCTAGTGTACCCATTTCAATGTTTCTTTCAGCAATTCAAACAGGAACTGTTTATGGGGCAACTCTGTGAGAGGCCAGATTATTTTACCAGATGGAACCAGACACAGATTCCATTAGCTATTCTATTGTATATTCACAGCCTGATAATCATTACAGAGGTATTCCTCACATAGGGAAGCTCTTTCCTGACAGCAAAACAGCAGCGAAATTCAGCTTCTCTACCTGCAGGCAGCCAACAACAAGTGATCTCCATACCTACCTTAAAAGGTGGTTCCAACACACCTGGAAGCAGAATTAACCCAGTCAATCATAGAAACAGAAACAAGAAGCAGGATGTAGGTCTCTTTCCAGCCTTCTTCCATGGCAAAACACGTAAAATAATGAGAATGGCAAGTAGCCTCTGTATCATCAGAGCAAGACTGCGTGAATTGTAAGGACAAAGAGCTGAGGAAGAACTTAAGAGGGATGATCTCTGAGAACACAAGTGTCTTGCTGCTTTATTTTATTAACTCTAGAAGGCCCTCACGCTGTATGCAAATTCATGTAAATCAGAATGTATCAGTGACCTTTTTTGCACAACTCCAGTCCAAAATGGAATAGACCAAAAATGCTACTGAAGCAGAGAGATTTCAATTAATTTTTTAATTATGAGGCAAGTGAACAAATATTAGTAAAATGTGTCCCTGTGGCTTGACACGTTTTCCTTCCTCTTAATACTATTAGATCTTCTTTCCAATATGACAACAGCAGCAGACCGTGCTCAATATATTGAGCATCAAAATTTATTTCCTTAAAACTTACCCAGAGGAACAGTAGGTTTGACATTTACCAAAACAAGAACTCATTTTCTAGACTGTTAGCCACTGTATGCTTTCATTACTATAATCAGAGGTCTCCTGTGCCCTGTCTCAAGTAAATGGAAATTGAAAAAGCAACAGTCACCTAAGAAGAGTTTGGCTTAACCACCTGGAGGAGGGACACTAACACTCGAACCAGAAACACAATAGGGATAATGCTTACATGGCTCCCACACAGTCACAGCTTAGGGCTAAGCTGGTCTGGGTGGACAGAAGCAGAATTGCAGTCAAGGCAGGCTAGGGGCAGGCACGAGAGAAGGCAGGCACCCACCAGTCAGGGAGCAGCAGAAACTATGGTCTGGGCAGAGCACAGGGGTTACAGCCTCAAAAAGCCCTAAAGCAGCAGGCAGCATCAGAAATACACACAGTGGTGGAAAACTGCACC
The DNA here is from genome assembly GCA_034509185.1 of Euphonia xanthogaster. Classification (NCBI taxonomy): domain Eukaryota; kingdom Metazoa; phylum Chordata; class Aves; order Passeriformes; family Fringillidae; genus Euphonia; species Euphonia xanthogaster. The sequence continues at coordinate 17,085,455 of JAYDZK010000001.1, read as the reverse complement.
AGGAATGATGCCAAGGATTCGAGTACATGGGGGGTGGGGAGAAGGTTAGGAATTAAGGTACAGAGCCTGACTTCAATTTAAACTGTCATTCCAGCCATATCCAGCAAGAGACTCACCCAGAAGCACTGTCAAACTGGGCAAACCAGAATCAAACAGTTTCACCATACAGCCATCTTCTTTTAGACCATTTCCCTGCCTTATTCACTGGAAACTTAACTTCTTTAGTAAACAAGATAGGGCTCCACTCAGCAGCAAACTCCTTTTCAATCATTGCTTGAAACTACCCTGGTTCACTGTTCATCTCGTGCCTAGGAGGCAAAGCAACATTCCAAGGAAAATAACAGCCTTTCCAAGAAAACACAGCATATCTGAGCATAACTCCTTAGTTATGCTTTACTTTGTACCATTAGCTTTTTGTCAGGATTGGATTTCTGATGTAATTTCCTGATTAAAAATAAGCAATATAACAACCTCTGCTGTGTAGCATTGTCATTGTCCCTATCATACAAGATCAGCAGAACATGAACCTTGAACTGACAGTGACAATCTCTTTCAGCTGGACAAATGGAGGAATGATTTAGTTCAGCAAGCAGTAGTCACTGTCTGCCTGGATACCAGCAACAAATGGAGTACCATGGAAATCTGCTTGAGATTGTCCTTTTTAATACCTTGATCAATGATCTGGAGAAGGTGACAGAGCAGACTATAGTCAGATTTTCAGATGTCACAAATTAGGATCACCATCCAATACTCTTGGGAGCAGGGCTGCCATTTAGAGGGACCTCACCACACCGGAGGAATGGGCTGACAGGGATGTTATGAAATGCAACAAGTACAACTGCAAAGTCCTGTATCTGTTTGGGAGCAACCCCTGCAGTGATACAGGCTGGGGACTG
>JAYDZK010000001.1:17047247-17084470 GCA_034509185.1 Euphonia xanthogaster | reverse complement strand
AGGTCAGCAGTGTCCAGGGCTGTATGAACAGGAGCATGGCCAGGAGACCGAGGGAAGTCATTTCCCCCCACTACTCATCACTTTTCGCACAAACTAGATAACCTATGTCATTTCCTACTCCCCACATTTAAAGGAAAACATCAGTAAACTGGAAGAACTCTGGTGGAGAGTTGACAAGATAGCCAGAGGCTAGATCACCTACTGAGGGAATGAAGAACCTAACACGCTAAAAGAATTTGAAGAGTTGAAAAATGCTAAGAAAATACTAAGTGCTATCATAAGCTATTGGCAATTTCCACTCTAAGGATTAAAATTAGGGTAGCAACTGAAATAGGACCCTACTCAAAGCATGTCTAAGTTTCACATTAGCAGTGAAGGAACAAGTCACAGTGTCATTTTGGACCTGACAGACCAGAAACACTCTTATTAAGTGAAATTAATTTAATAGCGGCTCCCAGGAAGAGGTTCCTATCTGAGCACTATACCTCTGCGGTGTTCTGCAAGCACTGATAAAAAAGCTGACAGAATTGAGAGCGTCCAAGTGCCACTGAAGAAAAACACATATTGCTGCTGTAGAAGGTATCTGCACAAGAAAACAAGCAGGTGAGTGCTTAAGGTTTCAATCTGAACACTTATCTTGCTGTAAGCTGAGTACGAAAGCAGATTTCCCCTGTCCTTCCTAGTTTATACCACAGAGCCTACATTTTGTACTAACTGCCCTAGAGAGCCTGGCCAGCCATAGATATTTGCTTGCCCCATAGACACCATAAACATTAAAAATTCCTGTCACATAACACATGGAATAAAGCTGCTTCTCTTCCTTGTAGCCTGACATCTCGGCAGCCCATTCTGCAGGGGCTGCTGCCCTTGCACCTGAGGCCACAGTCCTGACACCTCCCCATCTCCCTGCCCTCCTTCATTTGTGAAAACAAACACAATCATCCAGAAAGTGAGAAATCACAGAATTATCCCTAGGTCACACATTTCTGTTTCTGTATTTAATTGGTGTTCCCAGTAGAGCAAGGCTGTGTGGCAATCACGTGCTGTTGTCATCTTATTGCAAAAGTTCCATACCTTCTTGGTGATTGCTCATGGGCAGCTCCTCACAGCACTGACTCCGACTCCTTCTTCACAGCACAGCCAACAAACTGCAGCTCCCTCCTCGACCAGCTAATCCACTCTTTTGTAGCACTCATTGGACACAGCTGTGGCCTCTAAAGGGCAGACCTGTTCCTAATCTTTGGTGATTAGTACAGCTGCAAGTCCTCAGGTGTGAGATTACCTTCTGCACTATTCTCTTACATTCTATCCCTCCACAATGTGCAGCAGAACAAGCTGCTCAGCAGTCTGCAGGAACAGCAGTACAAAAAAGCACCACAGCTCTGCTCCCACCTTGCCAAGTTCCAGCACACGTGCAGAGCTCTCCCAGAGTCAAACCTGCAGCCTGGGAACACTGGGACACGGTGAGGAGGCTGACTGGGAGCACCTGTCCTGGGCACCCATCTCATGGTTCTGCCCACAATAATTGCCATGCTGTGATGACAATATGCAACCCAGTGCTCAGTGTTTTGGGGTGAGGGAGGGAAGCCCCAGGGCATCACTCCATCACATGGCATTGACCCAGCTGTGCAGCCCCTAACATCCAGAAGCAGGGTTTGACTCTGAAGTGAGACAGTGCCCAGCCTACTCACCTCCTGACATGTCACTGGCTCCAGAATGGGCACAAGCCTGTGCAGAATAAACACCCACTGAGCATGCATGATCCTCTGAGTCATCCAATACAGACCCTACACTGAATTTTTGCCCTAACAGTCATTTGCAATTAGCATTTGCATTAACAGGATCATTATTTTTATCTATTAGAATCTGAAGAGGGGAAAATACAAATCAGGAATATCTGCTGTATAAAGCAGCTTGTGATTGTACTGACTGGTCCAGTTCACTAATTCCTCCTCATAAAGTAAAAACAAAATAATTTAAAAATCAGCCTAAAAGACCACACTAAAATGAGGCCTGTCCCTCAAAACAGCTGCTGAGCAGAGACATATTACTACCTGATAAAAGTAATAAAATTGCCTGAATAGAAGCTCAGCTTGAATCAAGAGACAAGGGATTACAACACTGAGGAGAAAGCAGTCACAAGAGCAGATTCTTCTATACCCACTTAGAATAGTGTCTGTAATGGATATCATTCAGCCTCTCTGTCTTGATGAGAAATATAGCAGATTGCTGGCAGGAGCACCAGGCCTCTCTTGATTCAATCTTCAGTCCAGAAAAAAAGGGGTTGAAAACATGCTGAAGCAAAGCTATTTTTATTTTTGGTTTTATTTATTCAAAACAAGCAAGTTTGATAAACACACTTCAGAGACCTAGAGTCTATACACAAGTAGGTCAGGATGTAAACAGAGTATTTTATGCCTGTTCAGGTGAGGATAGTGAATGTCTATGACCACCACCATCTTATGAGTTCAAAAGAGTGAAGATTTCCCCTTTTCGCAGGGAATTGCAGCAAACACTTCAGCTATGGCTGAATTTTTTGGTTGCAAAGACAGGAGGGGATCCTGCTTTAGCACAAAGTACTTTTCATGCTACATCCTGAAGTCCAAAAGCAGAGGTTAAAAGTGCAATAGCAGCATTTGAAATCTGGCTGGCCAGCACATTCCTCGGTTTACCAAACATGATTAGTTTACCTTCTTCACAAAATAAGTGACTTTACTTTTCCACTGTATATTTTCTATTTCTCTAATCTCAAGGGTGTGCTTCCTAATTATACAAACATTCTCTTTGCAAGACCAGGAAAGAGTTAGTTAACTAATAACAGAAAAATTAATAAAACATTTCAAAAGAGACATTATGGCAAAGAGCCATGACAGTACTGCAACCACAGGTCCAGTCTATGCAGAGCTATTCTCTGTCTCTTCCATGTCCATCCTACCTGCTTCTTCCTGAAAGGCATGGTAGAAGGTCCAAGTGGCATTGAAATAAAACCTAGGAATAACCTGAGGAAGGACCAATTTGTGACACCTGGAACATTTCCTAGTTTACCACAACACTCCAGATGAAGAGGTGTGTAGTTCAATCAGGGCAAGTCTGCTTCTTCTGGCACCTTTGTGGAGCCTAAGAGATATTGAGAGTAAGAAATACTGTCTGCTGAATGAAGTAGGAAATGTGATTTCCTTCCAGGTTCCTCGGCCAAGGCCTATTTCTCAAACATCCACTGAATTTATCCCAAGCACTGGTATACACAGCTCCAGTTGGATATGCCATTTATCTCTTCCAAGGGAGAAGCCTGGAAGTGTTTCTACCTTTCTATACATTTATTAAATTCTACTGGATTTAGAACTGAGCTTAAAATTTCAGTTTCTTTTTAGTCTGCTTCACAATCTGGATCACAGACCTGAGAATATTTCAGTACACTGTGATTACCTGCAGAAACCTGACCTCTGTGCCAAAAAAGCATTAAAAAATACACACATAACAGGCATCCCTAAAAGAATTGCTTACATTATCAGAGCCACTATTCTTTTAGCAATTCTGTTTCACTTAACACCTGCAAAACTCCCATTTTGTATTGGGCCAGAGCTCCTTCACACAAGGTACAAAGTGTTGTCTTCGTTTCAGTACTTCATTTAAAACTAATGTTTTCATTCCATTCCCCATTCCCTCTCACCTGACATCCTGCCTTCCAAAAAGTAGGGTGTAACCTTCATGCATATCCACTCAACTTCTGCCTAAGCTCTTACTTGAAGCTTGTGAGGTCACAAATTATGGATTCCATGTATTCTTTAATACCTGTATATTTCTTCAAACAAACCAGGATGGGGATGTTTTTACAAACTCAGTCGGTCTTCACCTTCCTATAAATATTTTGCCAGCCTGGATCAAGTTTTCAGCTCCCCTTCAACTCACAAATCATTCCCATGTCAGATCTGTAATTGGATAAGCCTTGGTTTAGGCATCATTTTCCACCTGTGGTTCTCCATGTTTCTTTACCAAGGAGGAACATATATTTATCTCTTTTAATGAATGATGGAGACAAATACATTCACAATCCATAGCAAGCTCAGTAATGACTCCTACAAATGGCTGTTGGAACTCTGTCACTAATTTAGCTAGAGGGAGAACACCCATTGGTACCAGCAATTTCCACATGAGGAAAAGTTACACAAATATCTTACCTGGTTCTTCACAAAAACAAAACACTCCAGAAATTAAAAAAAAAAAGAAATGGAAGAATAACATTCTGCATATTACGTTATTGAATAGCAACTCCATTTTTGTAATAGGTTACCTGAGCCTCAAAAATGTGGTCAGCAAGACTTTGTTAATTACTATGAAATACATTTTCTTATAGAAAAGCAACAAACTGTCTTCCAGAGACACAGGGAAATCAAATAGGACAAGTATGATACTATATCAGCAACTTTTTTTGCTTCCAACACCATTCACTTTCTTTTTCTGTGGTCATAGCCAAACTGTATGGGATTTGTGTCAGAAAAAGGGTCTCTCTCTCCATCTAGCAGACACAAGTCTGATATTTTTTAACAGCTGGTTAGTTAAAATGGGCATATTCACATTAGGAAGGATTTTTAAAAGTATTGAAGAGATCAATTAACTGTTGAAACAACTTTCTAAGGATGATAATGGCTATCTCCATCACTGGAAACTTTCAGCTAAAGCTGAAAGCAGCTAAAGCAGCTAAAGCTGATCCTTACTAAGTAGTAATTACATTAATGGGATTTTTGTTGTTGCCTTTATTAGTAAATTAAAATAGATTATCTGAATTTATTTATCCCCAGCCTGGAATATAAATCTCCAGAGTTTACATACTCCTTTAAAGGTCAGTAAATCTATAATTCTATTAATTTATCCTGCATATTGAAAGCTCTTACCAAAATGACTTTAAAAAGCAGGTCCCGTTTTCCTTTTTGTAGAATGAGGTCCCTGGAAGCATGTACAAAAGTAACAATTGGACAGGGGAAGGAAAACAGTTCAGACAAAGCATCCACTCTGAAATGTTTAATTTTATTAAACAATCGTGTTTTACATCTCATCAGACCTAACCCCTGAAGTGCAAAAATGTTTCTGAGGTATTAAGACTGGAGGAAAACAGGCACAGTATTGGTTGTTAGGGATACTGCCCTACAGCTCAGTGGAATTTGCAAACAGGCCTTTATACAGCATTTGCAGGGTCAGAGAAAACTGAGAACAAGACTGTATTTGTCTTTAGCCTTGAGAGCCAAAAAGCCCTGATCATTAGCCAGTTCTGTCACAGACACAGTTAACACAGGATGATGATAAATATCAATGAGGTGTTTCTAGGCCAATATGTACAGTACACAAAAAATGAAATTTAACTGCTGTATGTGTGACCAAAATCCCAACTGTCTATCCAGTCCAGCTTAATATGTTGTGTCTATGGTGGCCTCTCTAGTACCAGCATTTTTGTCTACTCTACACAGCTAAGCCACCGCCTTGTGCTCCTGTTTGAGGGCACCTGCCACTCACACTCACTTCAGGTAAGTCAGATGTTCATCAGACTAACTAGAGGCAACAGGACAGTACTGCTTGTAGCCTGTTATCCTTCTAGTTGCCCTCTTCCCCTCATCCACGCAGTGAACAAGTCTAACTGATGCAGAAAATCTGCTAAAGAAATAAGCACTGATTGATGACTGTTCATGTGGAAATGAAGGCTTTATCTGAGAACTGAAAAACTCATGGGGCAAAACTTACCCTGAATAATTAGTATATTAGTGAGAGCTTTTGTCAGTTGCAAATTGTGCTCCAAAAATAATTTTCTGTGAGGAAGGTTTGGGAGATACTTGGTACACGATACCTCCACAAGCCAATGGAAGATATACATGAGAAAATACTTCCAAATTACAAATAAGTAAAAGTCACTCGTTCAAAGCCTCTCTTCAGTTATTTTTAGCCAAGACAGCTGAAAACAAATTCCTCCTGAGACACATTTGTTTTTGTGAAAAATGTAATGACAGAAGAGAAGTTATCCTTATCTTACTAGGTATTCATGAACTTACGAACTTTCCTGAATATGTCAGCCTTTGTATTAAAGTGGCATACTTGGAAAGATTCTCATCTGCAGTCTCTTCAGCTTTTAGACCTTACTGAGCAGATGAAGACGTGAGCTCCGTTGTCAGCACTTTCATGGGCAAATGTCATGCAGTCTGATCACAAACACAATTGAGATTCTCAACATTTTCTAGGCTTCTTACCAACATCACTGCTGCTTGCCTACACAATGTCATCTAGAAAATCTACAAATACAGAATAGCTGGAACAGAAGCTGGATACCACTGGAGTGTTGCCTTAATATTACTTTTTAATGGAATCATACTTCACAGACGAGAAAGGCAACCCCAAACAAAAAGTGCACACAAATCATCACTTTCAGTTGAAAACTGGGTTTCGGATGCCACTCAGGACCGAACTGTTGGGCCAGTTTCTGTGCAGAAGGGTTAGAGAACATACAAAAAAGAAAATGCTTGAAATTCCTAGGACGACAATGCCTGAAATCAGCGCACTGGTGACCGTGTTCATCTGGAAAGGAGGTCCATTTGGGTGAGCTGCAAGGAGAAGAAAAATTCTCAGGTGACATCTGGTTTTACCTCTCATGAGTGCCAAACACTTCTGCCTTCCCCTTCCAACACCCAATATACTGTATAATTGCAATGAAGGAACTAAAATTAACTGTACCTCATAATGAGCACCTGTCTACTTGGATAAAGCTTATCTAACTATATTTTGAAAACAGTTATTAATTCTTTCAATATCAATCATGCTGGGGTATAAAGATATGTGCCTTCTGAGGCATTATACCTCATCTGGCAGTGACCAACCTCGACCTGTGTTACTCAAGGCAAAACTATCATTATCCAAGGACTTATCCAAAAACTTATCCAAGGACTATCAAGGTAGATGTATAAGGATTTGTGGCCTAATCAAGTTAATGAAAGGATTTCTTCCCTACTATCATTATCTACATTTCAATTCAAAGTCTATATAAATCAGCAGACATGTCTGGCACTGGATATTGGACATTCTGGAAGGTTGTTGCACACCTTCGGAAAGGGCTTCATAAATATGTTTATCAATTCTCAGGTAGGAAAGGTGACATATTTAATACTTATTGCAGATCAGCAAGCTGCTCATGGACCAGTTCTGAGATAATGGGCCAAATACATCCACAGCAAGTACTGTGTTTTCCAGCAGGAGAGCATTTGCCATTACCAGTGGTGGAGAGCGAGGTGAAATGTCAACACAGTCTTCATGTGAGAAACCAGACTGCTCCTCCCAGAAGCAGCCACCTGCCCTCAACACCATTAATCCCACTCTCCTCACCCAAGCTGAAAGGAAATCAGCACTTTTGATCTGGTTACCCTCCCCTTCCCAACGCTGTGCTGCTTTCTGGCTGCTGCAGCAGCAACCTCACCTCACTCTACCTCTGTGCTCTCCACAGAGATAGCAACAGGCAAAGGAAAGGCTTTTGCTCTGGGATGGAGAGTATGCTCCTTTTGTTGGATGGGAAGGAAACACAGCAGCCATCAACAGAGGAAACTGTGTGCAGCAAATAAAGAATTTGCTTTTTATCATTTTAATTATATCCATGGGTAGGAGCACACCAGGGAACAATTAATTACAGGGAGAACTCTCCATGACAAGAACAGCAACTGCTTTTATATGTTCTAAATTGAGTAAAGAAAGGAACAAATAGCATTAGAGTTCAGAGAACAGAATGGATTCTCTGTTCCACTCAGTCCTGTTATGAAGAAATACAAGGTGGAATGGCCCAGTGCACCACCTGATCATCCTTTCTTAGCCATCAGCCACTCCTTGTTACTAGAAGAGCACAGTAACAGGCTGAAACAAGTATTCCAAGTGCCCAAGGAAAAGCACCCTAAAACTTGAAGAGCTGAACTACCCTGCAGCCTATTTCCTTCACTACCCTATCAGGGCTCAACTTCCATCCAAATTTCTCCCCAGCTTAACTTCTGTGGTTAAACGCGAGGAGAACAGTAGCTGAAGCTCTGACCTTCTGGCTTTGAGATGTGAACCAAGCTAGACTGCACCATAACAACAATTTTCCTGTTCTACTCCTGTGTGGCATGGCAAATTTTACTGCTTAAGTCTGGTTTTGCATCTGGTGGCTAAAATGTACCCTTTACCCTCATATGCTGTAGCATTAGATCTTCATTTCGATTTCATCACAGTAATTAAATGTTTCAATGTAGATGGTGCTGGGTGCACAAATTAAACTGAGAATTCCATACTCACCAATTGCTTTCTTTTCAGAGCATGTTGGTATTGACTCATTTAAGCAACAAAAATAAATAAAAATTAAAAAAGAAGAAAAATACCAGTGCATAGATATTAATCAAAATGGTTCATCCTCAGTTCTGCTTCCCTCATAAACCCTCTCTTATGTTCCTTGAAACTCTGATTAACTTACCAAGCTGTGAATTGTTGGTTGGCGTCTCATCTATATAAAAAAAAGAAAGTGTCATATTTTTAAAATACCTATGCCTACCTCCTCCCCTCTTGCAACACAAAAGCCAATAGTTGTAGCTTTATTTTGAAAATACATCAGGTCTACTTGCCACATGGACTAGCAGCTTTTAGCATCTCTGTTAAAATATGAACAATAACATTAAATGCATGACTTTGCTTAATTTTTAATATCAGGAGATATTAAAACATTATTTAAATTTTTTAATGTCTTGTGGAAAAACAAACTAACATCACCTTAAATCAGGAATCTTTTTAATTGAAAACGTGGCCAGTTCTGTTGTCTCCCTCAGTAACAACACAAGCACAAGCACAATGTTATATGCAAGGCCCTTCACTTAATCATATTATAAAATAGCTCTATAGGAAAAAACTTGAGTTTTACAAGAAAAAATATGTCAGCGACCATTAAATTATTACAAAAAAGCTCTTTTTGCCATGCTCATTTTCCTCTTGGCAGTTACATAGTGGCTTTATATTCAGGCTAACATTTGTATTTTGTCTTGAGTTTTTACTTACCAGCGTCCATTTCAGAATTACGTTTCTCGTCACTGTTTTGGGGGATTTTTGTGCAATCTGTGAGCACAGTTCACACATACATTTGTTTTGAGCAGCTGTCTCCCAAGCTTAAGTGAGATATCCATCAACAGCTACATAATTTTAACTTCACAAGTAGGGCCCTGCTTTGTTTCCATACAGAGACTAAAGCATTTTCTTCTGTGTATGCTTCCTGTAATGACTTATTTTGGATTAACAAAAAAGAATAACGTCTCTCTGAAAAGAGCCAAATGCTAGAAATATGAGTTCAGAAACACACGGGAGAAGGACCATCACTCTTTTGCAGCAGCACTCTTCCATTCCTACCAAGGCAGCTGCATCAGCAGCCCCACTGCCAGAGCAGCTGGTGACAGGCCATGGGGGGACCTGGCTACCTTGAGGAGCCTCTGCAGGTGCTGATGTGCCCAGGCCAGCCCTGGGACAGCTGCAGCTCCACCCTACATGAGGGAAGGGCACATCTGTGTAGTCCTGCTACTGGCATATGGACTGTGGTGAGCCAGGTGCAGCAGGTTTGATGGACAGATGTATCTGTGCTAAAGCTAGACCAGAGCTGGCCTTGAAAACAGTATTAGCACTTCCATGCACCCTCGCATCAATGCAAGCCAGCACTACACCCCGGTATTCCTCATCCAAAATTTACCTAAATTCTAAAAAATTATCCAAAATTTTCCAAATTTATGCAAAATTATTCATCATCCAGATAGTTTTGGCCAAGTTCTCACATGATCTTCCCTCTTTCAGTTTGTTAACAATAGTATTCATAAACCTCCTGGTTCTTATGAGTTTATTTTCACAAAGGGAATTGACAGCAGGACTAATTCCGTGTTTCTGATCCAGAAGAAAAAGGGAAATGCAAGGGAGATTGAGGGACTTGCCCCATGCCCCATCATTAAATTTGTGGCAGAGTTTAGAATTGAATCCCATTTTTTTTCAAGTACTTCCCGTTAAACCATCCTTCTGTCAGCATGAGTGGAATGCTCCAAAACCACACTATGAAGATGGAGAAATAAAAAAACCTTTATCCACCCACCTTTAGAATATGCCTAAAAAAATATTTTCCTTTCTCAGCCTTATTCATGATTTTATTTAAACAACCTCAACAGTTGAAATTATAGGATTGTTTCATATGATTATATGAAATTATAAAATTGTTTATACTTTCTTTGGTGCCATTAAACATCCATCAGATCTCTTTGCTTGAAGCTATGCAATATTTAAAGATAATTGATTATTATCCCTTTTTTTTGTAATTTTTGAATTGTAAAAATAGCATCCACAGCATTTGAATCATGGGCTATGTTACCTACCAGGGGCTGTTTGTGTAAGAAGCTGTATCTAGTTTCCATTCCTTGCCTAAGGCAGCGTTACTCCAGCACACTAGTTTGGCTGAGCAAATCCGTCATTCATTTCCCTTATGTACTCATGTATGCAACTTTGATGTTAGTTCTTCTCACTTTTTCTTGGCTAATTAGATGGCAGCAACTCAAACGGGACCATGTATAATGAAAAAAAGTCGCTCATTTTCATTACAGATATGCTGCTCATAACAGAGCCTGTTAGAAATGGTCTCTTGTCAGGTGGTTCCCCATTCTGGAGGGTCAGTTGCTCTCTTTATATACAGGTACTTGGCACTGAGAGAAGGACTTTTTTCTCAAGTTTTAAATCAGATTTCCTAGACCAGGTTCTGTCCTACTCTCAGCATCCTAAACCTAAGACTGCTGAAATCAATTGCTTAACTGCAACTACTTATAAATATTTGTAATTTGTAAAACTTAAACAGCAGTCATATAAATTATTTTCAGAGACTGCAGGTTACATTTAGAGCTGCCTTTTATTTTTTTCCTAATTGGTAATAAAAAATGAAAATCATGGAATTTTACCCTCAATTAAAAGGGGATTCTGTCCCACTGCTTAAAATTTACAATGGTTTTGTCCCATTTCTTTCTTATAGCTGAATCTAAGAATAGTGTGCATTAATTTTAAGCAATATGTAGATAAAAACCCAGAGGGAAGCTGGAAGAAATGCTGAATAGAAAGTGACAGTGAATATTCATTATCCATCCAAATTAAATTGCAACATTGAACACAGTGCCTTAAATCCTCTTATCTCCAGTGAAATCTGACCAAAAAAAAAAGTCAACCCACTGAGTCTGGACTTTTATAATGGCCTTATATGTATAACAGTATCCTATGGTGATTTTATTGGAGGAAGAAGCATGTGAGAGCCAAACAAAAATAGTAGCTCAAAATTTCTACCAAACAAAGTAGTAAAAAATGTCATAAAAAAATTCAGTAGTAGTAAAAAAATACTCAGCAAAAAATCACTGCAAATTTACATTAAACTGCAAAACATTTCCCCAGGTTTATGAAATTCCTGCAGTCCATAGAGAAAGATTGCTTATTCCTACCACTTCTGGTAATGATGGGGCCAGCAGAGATTACAGCATTGCCAGATGTGCTCTGAGGGTGCCAAGTCGTCCTTCCACCAGTGTCTCTTCTTTCTCTGTTACTGCAGATCTGAGTGGTCAATCAAAACAATCACAGACTCAGAGTGGAACAGAACTGTGGCCTTTTTGTGCTTCCTCATGTAATATGAATTCTTTGGTAAGCAATACTACAACTTTATTTCTTAGTATGCATTAAATCACTTTGCAATAAAAACATCTGCAATATTGCCTAGAAGTGCATCTTATCAATTCCTGGCTTCCTATTTTATTTTGCCTCTCTTTGTTTACCAAACTACATTGCTGTTGTGTACAAGATCCATCTTATAGTATATTAAATTTTCAGTAGTTAATTTCCCAAAGCTATGTTTACAGACAGTTTTCCCCAACAAATCTGTTTTGCTTGACAATCCCTATTCTAGCAAGCTTCTTGAGCGACAGTTTGCACATCTTCCATGGAGTTCTAAGTAGCAATGACACACTAAAACAATCCCCAGCACTCTCATCTGGAATGGGCCTTTAACATTTGTAACCTACATCTACCTTAATCTGTGGTACTCAAGCATGCTCCAAACAAGAGTATTTCCTTAGTTTCAGCTTCTTGTGAAAGAACTTCAAAAACCTCAGAATATAAATTGAATGCAAAATGAATTTTGTAATTGTGTAACATAAAAATATAAAATAACGTACAAAATTTCCGGAGGATACTGAACTGACTGCACGTTAAAATTCTAAATGGGAAGTCATTCAGTAGGAAACAATGCAGTGTTCTGAAGACAGCACAGAACTTTGTGCTTATATGTTTATTTAAATGTTTCCATTTCCAAAATTTATTTGTTGTTCCTGATAGTCCTAAAATTAGTTAATTTTAAATAGACATAACATCATGAACTTCAGCGCAAGACTACTTTTCAGATGATAGAGGAGATGATATACTCTGAGGGGCATGGTATTTTTTTTCACTGTGAGAAACTTCCACAAATTTTCCTTGTCAGTATTACAGCACTTTCTATAGCTTTAACTTTTCCATAAACTATATTCTAAGATATTTCTCTTCATCCACCGTGATGATGGATACCTTACTACTATACTAAGAACATCAACCTGAAAGCCCTCTCAGAGTTGTTACTTCTAAAAATTAAGGACCACAAGGCAAAGAGGTATTTTCTCATATATTCAACAACCTGTGCTTTGCTGGTCTAGTATTATTTTATCTCCAGATGACAGTATTCATTTCCATAGTTTTCATCAGTAATTTCACATTCCTTCAGACACAAAAACATTCTTACTTCAGCCTCTACAAGTCACTTTCATTCTGTGCCATCCAAACTTCCATAACACTTGCACACAGAACTCCAGGATGCCTATTTTATATCCAGATAATTACAACTTACTGGCACAAGAAAGGGACAGTCATCTGCTCTGCACAGCTTCGTCACACAGTGAAGGAAGACCGTGGACATCTTCTGGTTCTTGTGCTTCACAAAACGAAACACCTCAAAGGAAAACCGGCCCATTTGACTCTTGCCGTTTTCGATTATGGTTGTCTGCGGGTCCTTGTCACAGCTGGTTTTTGTAGGGAAGAGTGAAACTGGGATGAGCAGCTCTGTTAGTATTTTGAAGCTCTTAGCTGGGAATATGATAGCTTAAGCAGCAAGATCAACACTTTAGTTCCTTGGAAATTAAAATCTCTGCAGACACAATCTGCCTGTTAGGCTGCAGGTTCCTGTGTTGAAACACATTCCTACAAAAACACTGTTTTGTTTTGCAGCACCACAGCTATAACCAAGGTACCATTTAATTCCAGTGCTCAAAGAAACTTGAGACCTGAAGCAAGAAGCAATCAGGTATGCTAATCAGTACAGACAGGTAACTCCAAATGAAGACAGTACCTCTCCATTAGGTGTCATGGATAAAATTGAATTTGAGATATTGCCAGGATGTTTTTCAAAGTTCCAATTCAAATAAATGTTATTACTGGCAGTAGTAGTAGGAGCATCTATTTATATTTGATCATTTGCTTAACTACTTTCCTGGACTGAAGTCGCTGATGTTTTACATCACTGTCATTCACCACATTCACCTTTGGTAAAAAAAAAAGGCCAGTTTAGCAATTCACTTTAAGCATTTATGTTATCTCTGGTAGAACTAGTTTGGATATATGCTTTTCTACCTTCATAATTCTTATGACTTGGCTCCTGCCTCTATGTTTATGTTCACCCAAAAAGAAGCTCTGACATGTTATCTATAAGCCTAGCCCTTGGTCCTGCCTACTAATAATTCGTAAACTTTCCAGACAGTTTAAGACACCACTATCGAAGAGGTTTATAATTATTTTTTTAAAGAAGGACCAACAAAATACTGGGTTTGCACGGGCCCTACCTGAAGAAAAGATCATATCGAAGGTCATCGCTAGGATTGCCAGATGGTGTGGTGTAACAGTAGTCCATCAAAACATTCCACCTGCACAGGGAGTAAAGGGATAGATGAGGGGAGCTGGCAGTGCAAGCATGGGGGCGTGTGAGTGAGGTGAGATGGAAGGACAGCAGAAAAAAGCATACAAACAGGTAGTGCAGGCTCTTACAGTGAAACTGAGTTACTGTATAAAACAGGTCACATGCCAGTCATCCTGTTTCTTCAACTACTTAGAAGATTAAACTGCACAACATAGCAGCAGAACTTGATAAATCAAATAATTTGGCTTCATGTAAGTCAACCACCACACCAACACACACTGCACACCTCCTCTCAGAAATCATGGCCACAAAGGACTAGAAATCAAAACCAGCCCACTTTTAAAAGCCCTGGATTCTCTCGCTTGGTCCAACTTTAAAAAAGCAATATAGGATTTAAAGCCTAATTCAGGAAAACTTTCATAACGAGAACTGCAGCAAAATATGCATTCACTGCCAAGGACCTGACACCCTCCAGCTGAGAGCAGTGATTATTGAACACCAACCATTATTTTGAAATACAAAAAGCTACGAGGAAAGACAGATGCTTTTAAATCAGGTAAGTAACAAGAGCTGAAAAGCAAGCAAGACAAGAAATAACACCCTCTGTGGTACCTGCCATCAAGGTTGGTTGCTCTTACAGCTGCGTATATTTTAGTTTTCAAAGGTAAACCTGTGCTTGGAATAAGGAGTTGCTGGCTGTAGGTTGAATCCTGTAAAACAAACATTGCCTCAATTGTAACAGAAATTCCACTTTAACAACCCATCTGCATCCAGACTGAGCTCTCAGCAATTTTTCTGACCCTTCTGTGTAGAATGATTGCTTACTTTGTCCTCTGTAAGGGAAGAAGCAAGAAGCAATGCCAGAGAAATTGCCTACAAGTTTGTATGTAAAGACTGACTTTGCCCCATGCAACAATTTGGGAGAACATATGATTTAATAAGGTGGTTGGATCAGTGATTGGATCAGTGATCATCATTTAATAAGGTGGTTGGATCAGTGATTAAGGAAAACATATCATTCATTGCCACTTCAGTAAGTCTCCCAGAGCTTACAGGCACACACAGGAGCGTCTCTGGTTTTCTAATAGAGGAGCTTTACTGGGTTGTCACGCTGCGCTCTTTCCCAGGAAAGGTTGCTAAGGTTATTTGACTTAGTGGAGTTAGCAATGTTATCCATCAGATGTTATAGATTTTAGGCTATAGTCTGGTAGAACAAAGACATTCTGCTATGCCAAAGTGTAGTTTCTGTCGAAGCTGGCTTGTTGAAAACGACAAGTAAAAAACATTTTCATTTAAATTCTAGTATTTCGAAAGAGCTGTTTCAAGAAACCTGTATTCAACATAAAAGTTGGGAATTCCCCATATACTACTACTTAAATATAGCTGTTTTATTGGGGCTTTTGGTTCAAAATCTAAATCATTAATGTCCCTTTACGCTTTAGCAACAAAGCAATGAAAGAGATCTGTGCAACAGAGATTAATTGAGAATATCAGAATGCACCACCTGGTCAAGTCAAACACAGTGCTAATGCAGATAGCACAGTGACTCAGCATGTTGAGACCTCCTGTGAAAGTTCAAAACACTCAATATTTATGAAAAAAACTGGTAGATAAGAGTTCAACCAGGTTCATTGTGGCGAGACCATGGCAAGCAGCAAATGACAGCAACAAGAGGGTTTACACCATAGACTAAGGGTTTTTTTTAAAATGTCAAAATTAACAGCGTGGCCAATATCTAATCTCTGCAGTATCAGAGGCCTTCAGGTAGGTTTGCCTTCTTTCAAATTAATTATACATTTCTATAACACTTAGTTCTGCCACATTTTGCAACTGATTAAAAAGTGCAAGACCTTCACTATTACACTCCATAGTTGCTCTTTTATTCTTTAAGAGGAGTTTTTATCCATTTAGAGAGACACTTGCAAAAAGGCATAAAAGCACATAGCCACTTAGGCTCTGTGAAAGCCTATTAAACATTTTGCTATTAAACTCTGAGTCTACCATAACAGCTCTTGTCTTTCCTAACAATGACATATACTAGCATCACAAAGTAAATCTAAACAACACTTGGTGACAGAAGACAGAGGTAAGCTTAGAAGATGAAGAGTCAACATTAAGAAATAGCACTACAGCTAAATTTGGAGAAGACAGCTTGCAATCAAGAAACAAATCTGTACACATCCCCTCACTAATAGCAAGGGCAGACATGAGCCTCAAGGCCCAAAACAAGGACTACTAACAGGGATCAAATGAGCCCACAAGACAGTAGGTGTCCAGAGGCACTCCCAACAGGGAAAAGTGCAGGCAGTGCACAAGCTGTCCATGTATTTATCCAGCCCTAGGAAGTGAAGCAGAAGGGCATATCCACCACAGGAATCTGCCAGCCTTAGCAGTATTATTCATTGACAGTGCTACTCATTAGGGCAAGTCATGTGACTGCTACCAGGATGAAAAGACACCACTGGTCATGGTCAACTTGTAAACTTACAGGGGTGGGCGGGGTGAAAGCACATTTTGGCTTTTGGGCATATCTGAGGGAAAAAATGTGCTCAATATGAGCATCAATAGCATTTATTCCTGACTGCTTGCTGAACTGGGCCCTGAAAGGCAGTCAACATGCAGCTTGGTTTGACTGAGAAATTTGCCTATCTTCATTCTGCCCCATCTTTTTGATCACAGGTTTATTTAAAAATGAGAGAACTATAATCATCATTTTAATAGATTATAGGTTGTTATTTGGAGCTCTGCTCATTCAAATAAACATGATTTTTTAGAGAATGCCATTGAAAAATGTCCTGTTGCAATATTTATAGCTCATTATGTTCAAAGCATAAAGCATTGACTTTTAAATCAGTTGCATGAATTATAACTCAGCAACACGATGGCATGAATAATAATGCAAAAAAAATCGGATTCATAATTTACAAAAATGATGCTTGATAGATTGAAAAATTGATATTTAAATCAGGTATTTAAAATGTATGAGTAAAAATTTTAATCAACACAAAAATATAATTTCAGGGATTAATGTTAGGTAGAGGTCCTTGCATTTTTCATGTTTCAGTGTCACCAGCCCATTTACATGGTAAAAGCTTTTACAATAGTGCATATTCAAATTATCTAAAACATAAGGAAGAAGCATTGGATGAAAACTGTCATAATTATGAAGCCTAAAAATCTTTAAAGTCCACATCATAAGGCAACATATGCATCAGGATATAGATTTGGAACTGATGCATCCTTCGCAACAACGACAGATGATCCAAACACTCTGATGAGGCTTGAGCATAAAAATACCACAGCCAAAGTGCTACAGTTCATTGCTATGGGAATAGGTCAGGAATAATTTTATAGAATTCTACAGCGTACTCTCGTTTGAGCACAAAGCACCTATACACACATAGAGAAACATAGTAAATGTAAACAAAGTATGCACTCTGGAGTATGATTGTTATGGCTACAATTGATTGGTCACGCAGCACTACCAGCTGAAAGCCAGAGCCGTAAATCGAGGAACTGTATAAATACAGGACAGAAAGATTGTGTCTGTCCTCAAAGACCAGCCATATAAACACAAGACAGCAGGTTCATGCAAACAAAAAGGAAGAAGGAATTCAGAGGTGAAAGATGCCTGGATGAAAGGCTTGGCTCATGGGAGGAGTGGGAAGAAAACAGCAAGTTATGAAGAGGAATCTATACTTTTGTCTGCTAAAACAGTTTGTATGCACATAGCAGAGAGATTAATTTAGTCCAGGTCATACTGTGTTTTATACTCACATTGTAAAGCAACAAATTCAAAGTGCTGATAAATGTACCATTGTTCTCTCTTACAGAAATAGCAGCTGATGACCTACAACAAACCCAGAAACCAAAAACCATCATGAAGAAAGATACCTTATTTTTGTTTTTGCATACTTCAGTAGGCT
This sequence comes from Euphonia xanthogaster, assembly GCA_034509185.1. Classification (NCBI taxonomy): domain Eukaryota; kingdom Metazoa; phylum Chordata; class Aves; order Passeriformes; family Fringillidae; genus Euphonia; species Euphonia xanthogaster. The sequence goes on along the minus strand of JAYDZK010000001.1, from coordinate 17,066,563 downwards.
TTATCGTTAAAAAACTCAATGAGTCATATCGCAAGGAGTTAATTTATGCATTTGGGTTATAAACTTCAGAAATAGGAATTTATAGTGGAAATACTGACAGTCTTAACTATGCAGAAAATAATGGATGGTACTGGAAACACAAATCAGAAAAATAATTAGCAGAGAGGCAAAGTGACAAAAAGGAACTCACGTTACGTGAAATATTTTCTCTTGTATTCTATATTTACAAGTTTCTACTCCAAGAAGAATTTTTTTTTTTTCTGCTATAATTTTTGAGAAGAAAACCTGAATTTTAAGGGAAGTTTTACATTATCTAAGGGTCTCTTCATAACAGCAGGTCTTCATCAATTATATTATCTCATATAATGACGCTAAAGAATTTTCTTTTTCCTCACAACACTTCTTCTTTTGGTGCTTTTTCCTTTCCCTTTACTCTCAAACAGCCAAAATTGCTACATGGAAAATGCTGTTATGGCCTGCACATATACTTGCTTACACAACCATGGGGATGAAACACATAGAAATGAAAAAGCACACTTACGAGGCGAGCTGGGTATTGTTAACCAAGTACTCCAGTGGGTAGCTACAGCTAAATTTGTACAGAAGCCCAGGCAAATAGCTGATAATCGTTGGTGGGTCTGGTGTATCAATATAGCCTGAAACATTACCTATCTGTACCACTGAGGTATTTCCATAGGCATTGATACCTCGAGCTGAGGATACCTAGTGAGGAAGAGAGAAAATTACTATTAGCTGAAGTTAACTGTGGAGCAAAAGAAACTGAAGGACAGAGTAGATTATGGACTAAACTGATGGTTTAGTCCATAATATACCCTGAAATATCTTCACTAAAACATTCAAAAATTAATTAGTTTAATAACATCCTCACTGTGTTCTGTTTTTCACCTCCCTGGAATCATGCACATAAAAGTCACGAGCTGTATCCATGTTCTTAGAACAGACTTGAGCAACATTTGAAACAAATTATGAATCTTGGAAGCATATTTTTTGGTAGGTACTTTTTTTCTCTACATTCCCAATTAATTTATGCAACTTATTGGGAAAAACTAAAGCAACTTTTCTATTACTGTTAAAAAGTATTACCTTACAATGAGCTTCTATATCCAATAAAAAGGCCAATACACAAGCAAGAAACAATAATATTCTCTCGCTGTTGCACTTCAGTTCGGACATGTGAAAAATAAGGTACTTTTATAAGCAGATACAAGCCAAATAGTTGAACTTGGAGTGTGGCTTTGTTTATATTATATATTTCTAAATCTTAAATATAAACTATAAACTGTCAGAAAATACACAGCTCAAAAGTAATACAAAATTAATGTCAATGCAACCTGAATTGCATCCGTGGGCAGGTGCTATTCTGTATTGCTCAGCTCACAGAGTGTGCAGAGCCTGCAAGAACACACAGGAAAACTGAGGGACACTTCCCTGCTGGTATCAACCCAGCCTCACTCCATCTGTAGCTACTGATCTGAATAAGGGGGTTGTTTGAAAACAACTGAGAACAGCACAAATTCCTCTCTCAGGAGGCACAGACACAACGGGGCAAATTAACATGGCACTGGACTTCTACTGCAGCATTTCTTTTGTACAACTGTATTGGCAAAACAGATGTCCTCAGTAGCTTTAAAACACATGGTTTCTTTAAAAAAAAACATTTCATTACGGAAGAATCATCCTGAGGTGCACACGAGTTGTAACATTTTGCAGTAAGTAGCACAGGACACGCAGCAGGAATTTTGATTTCTTTGTCTATCAAAAACACACCTAAAACACAGAAGCAGGCATGCATTTTGCCCATAGAGTACTTAAAAATTTTTAAATGGCACAAAAATGTTGAAAATAGAATTTTCCAGGATCTGAGTTTTTGCCTAAACAGTACAGGCTAAATTAGTACAGTCAACCAAAGCTTTTTTAACTTCCTCACCACCCTACTACCATAAAGTAAAAAGCTGAGTCTGCTGTATTACAGAAATACATGGGTTTTACACAAGTTCTGCCTGAACTGTTGTCTTCCCTTTACTTTTATTGAAAATTAGCTTGAAGGGCTTTGCTGTGAAACACTGCCAAGAAATGCAGGGGATTGTAAAACTCCAGTGTGGGGAACATGATAAGAAATGCTCCCTGCTCCATTTTTGTCTTCATTTGGGAGCACAGCATGAATAAACAGAGAGGATATTTTTTGTTATATTTTTAGCAGCTGCTTTGTCTTTGTATTCAGCGCAGCCTGATGGGGGACTTCATGGGAAGCTCCAATTATTTGGATTTATCAGACTGGGGGGTCTTTTTGTTTTGTTTTTTAAACATCAATCTTTTAGGATTTTGATCAAATAGCAAGTTCAGGGAGTTTACAAGGTGACCAGCTACACAGGAACAGGGAGAAGTTGCTTTCTGCAAAATTCTTCTACTGCAAGTCATAGAGGTGCTACAGCTGGAAAAGAGAGTCTCGAATTGGCTGAACTGGTTTTTTGTTGAAATTTTAAAAGAAAACCCACTTTAAGGCAAAGAGGTCACAGAGCATAGCAAACATTTCAGCAAAATTATTAGCAACAAAACAGGGGGTTTGTTATAAAAACTGACAGAGATCAAGTACAATTAAGAATTTTGGAGAGAATAAAAGCCTTGAAAATAATACATTTTTAAGCTTGATTTTTTTAAGTTATTCATAGGTACTTTGATATCACGCAATGTGATACACATGAACTATCAAACTGTCCACTTCTACACAATCTAAGGCACAGTCAGCAAGACTTTTAGAAACATCTTGTAAAAATCTCATTCTTCCACTGAAAAAAATACTTAAATAAAAATTATACTTTCTAATCAGAGGATAAATGTGTGTCCCACCATATTTTCTCAATAGTAATCAAGATTATAAGTTACCAGCTTCCTCTGGAATTCTTTGATGTATGGGATATGTTTCTAACCGGGTAAGACAAAGTAAACTTTATCCCTGAAAGATACAGTGCTGTCAAGGGCATTCACTTGATCCTATGTATACATAGCCATGCTATAATTCCACTTTGATTTGGTCTTACCACTAAAGTGTTTCCACAAGATTCCAAAGTACTCAGATTGATGATGAAAATGACCACTGCTGGAAAGGTGTTGTTATTGATGAAGCCCCTGCAGTGAGCATCCCCATGTTTCCCATTCAGTGCCAGGTCTGTCTCAGAATAACCAGAAAAAAGAACTGTGCAAAAATTTATCTTCATAGTAATTGTCTGTACTCCACAGAAAACATTGATATCTCGCTCAGCTGCAAGAAAAACATGGGGAAAGACATTGTAAGAAGATTTGAAGTAATCATTATACAACTATTGTAGCAGTTAGTTTAGCGTTGTGACTGCCAATCAAATAAGTTTTTAGATTTCAGTTTCAGGAAAATATTCGAGTATAAAGGTATGAATTGCATTAGTCTGAAGAACAGATTTTGACCATTTTGCTGAAGAAAAAAAACAAAAATTAATATAGTAACATAGTGTAACCAAGTAAGAAATATATAAATCCCACAGCAAATCTTTAAGTAGCACATTCATAAAATGAAACACTGCAATAGAGTAGAAAACAGCAAGTGTTTAAATATTTGGAATCTGACTAAGCAGCCCCCTCTGGAACAGAATTTCCAGCAATTTTGAGAAATAGAGAAGGCCAAGCTCTGCCTCCCAGCCTAGTCTGGCATGGAAACTGGTTACATTTTTCTGAGCTGTCTGGAGTCCACTTTGTATGAGATCACAGTCTCAGGCTGTGCAGAACTTTGAAGTACAATCAACAGCATATCAGAGTAATTTATTATGATCTCTCTAAAGTTGGTTTTCCCTGGGTTTTGGCTTTGGTTTTGGTTTTTTTTTAAGAGCCATCACTTGAGCTTTAATGAAAAATCAGTTGGCTCTTGAAAAACTATGATCAATACCACAAAGCATCTCGCAATCTTTCATTCTGTGCATTATGACAACACAAAAGACCTAGAAAGAAGCAGCTGTTAAAACTGATCAATTTTTGAACAGCAAAAAAAGTATCTTCGCCAGTTTGGCCTTTTACTCAGAAGTTTTGAAGACTTTTATCTTCTGAATGGAAAAGCATCAGGTTCAGATACAGCCATAAACAAGAGATTTTTTTGATTTAAAGCTCTAACATTGCTCTTCTTTAGGGTATTTTGCTCATAGATGGCTGGGGGGCTGTTGTGGAGTTTCCCCCCAGTGCTTTACAAAAACACATACTGCATTGTATTAAACACAGACATTACTTCTTTATAGAACAAATTTATTACATCTGCTTAAATATTAAGGGCTATTAAAAATTGTAGAACAACTTAAGTCAATACTGTACCATTAAGCCTGCTAAAACGAATTGTTTCACTTCGTAGTCACAGCAGAGAGGAAATGAAATTTCCATTACAATGAACTAGTTCTTCCCCCATGGTACAGGAGCACAAGTAGTTTAATTTAGACAGCTTTAATGGTGGCTTTCAATCCAAAACAATCAAGTGCAGAAAATAACAGGCTAAACTCAGTCCTGAGCTAATGTCATGATAAATGTTACTCACTGGATGTAAATCCGGGCAGAAAGGTACTGGAGGCAAGACAGGAGCTGAAGTGATTTGGAATGAAATTCTCCTGGTTTGTACACAATCATAATCCCACTAATGTAACACACAAAGATCAGGAAGCAGCATGCCTTCGTTTCCTCTGCAGGAGGACTATTACCATCCATTTAATGAGTGTACCAAGGTAGAGGGGCCAGCACAAAATAGGGAATGGCAAAGTGTGCATTTATGCTTCCTTGGACCGATGCACAAACAGTCAGATCATAACCAATTGCAGGATGTAACAAAGCAGCTCAGTTGATTTCAGAACTCACTTCAAGCCTTTTCAGAAAGCAGAATAATAACTTTACCAATTAAGTTATCATTACTGCTTGCAAAATTATCATTTGACACTATGGGAGATGAGATCATTCCGTACAAAACCAACTTCTGTGAGATACGGGAGGAGGATAAACAAACTTTCAAGACTTAACCTTTTTTACCCGCTACTTCATGAGGAAGTGTTGCTGCCAAATTAGTCCATTCTGGAAATAAAACATTTTTTTGTGCAGAAATTTATCTGAAGCCAGTCCCAAACAGATCTAATGCCCTCCCAGATGTTAAATATCTAGCGCATTTCTTGACAATTTGGGAAGGTAAATATTATTCCTATATAAGTTAAAAGAAACAAACAAAAAGTATTTGCATTCCTGCATTAAAAGCCTCTGGTTTTCTGAGTCAGAGGAGTGATGACTTGAAGGTTACAGCACCCAGCTGATGAAACCTTAACTGTAAGGGCCTCAGAGTTTCCATAGAGGCAAACCACTTGGTTTCTTTCTGACTCAAATCACGCAAGCTATCTACAGCCAGAAGTGCTCATGGATGTCTCCCAAGCAAGAGTGTAAAGCCCAAGAGGTACACAGATCCTACAGAAACAGGATCTTGAATTATGACTCAGACATGGGGGGCCAGACTCATGGGGGCAAATGCTGGGAGTTCCACTGCTTACTTCTGCTCTGTTACCCCTCCACACACTGACAACTCACCCCAGGGCAGGCAGCAAAAAAACCCTCAGAAGACAAGATTTTCCACAGAACGCCATTGATAAAAGCCATTCCATCAGAAGAGGAGTGAAAAGACCTGTGGAGTTCAAAACCAGTTTCTCCTCATGAACCTTCTCTTTGATCTAATCCCTGCTTTGATATTGAATTAAAATGCACAGTGTATGTGAAAAAGCTGCAATTTCCTCAGTCCCAACAAAGTTCTCCACATGAACTCAAGACAAGAACCCCCTGAATCAAAACTGCAAGTCCCAACTGGAGACACACTGATATGGCTCTATGCCCCTGAAGCCTGCTAAAAGCTATGCTTCACTGCAATGCAGAACTAAAGCATTTTCCCTATGTAAGTTTTCTGAATGATGGCAAGATCTAACCCAATTATATATTCTCTAGAACAAATCTAGCTTTGGTACAAAAAAATCGCTGCATTTTCAGTCTACCAAAAATGGGGCTATTTTTCCTTCATTCCTGATGACTATTGCATACCTGCACTCTAAAGTAAACCTTCAAACTGCATAAACAAAAGTTCTGTTTGACTGTCATCCTTTTTCTGCAGCACTATTCCTATGCAAGAAGTCACCTAAGTGATAAATGATAAAAGCACAAAGAAATGAAAAATGGATGAGCTCCATGGTTCCTCTAGGAAGGCTTCGTTTGTCCTCTTTGTTGAAAACAACTTCTGTTTCTTATCAACATTTAAAGAAAAAGAGGAGACAACTTCAACACCCAATGGCTTCTCCAGTACCTGCGCGTCATGCTTGGAATTCCAGCTGGCAGCAATAAAGACTCCTTGTGTGGAAGAAATAAGGAACAGGAAGAAAAATCGATCCATAAGAAAAATCTATCACTAACAAGGTTCTGTGAGTACTATCTCAGCCTAGAAGATACTGGTTTTAAAATGTTCTCCTTTTTGACGTCTCCTGAGCCAAGGGCTGGGGAAGTCAGCAGAGGAAGAGTGAGCCCCTCCTCCCTGCAGAGGCTCTCTCCACCTTCAGCAGCCTCATATCTCCCAGCCCATCACATAGCAGACCCTTCAGCATATTGAAAATAACACCTGTCAAATTTGGGGAAAAAGGGCTCCTGGCTTTTACCTCCATCTCATATGCACAACTAACAAACAGAATTCTTTTTCTTTCCTAGCTCTCATCAGCAGTAAGACTGTTGATTAAATCCCAGCCTTGCTCTCAGCTCTTAGGGCCAGTTAGGGGTGATTAGAATTTACTTTAAAAAAAATGTTTGCCTGTAACCTAAACAGATTTTCTCCCAAGTCAATGAGATTTGGCAGACATGGAATCTGATACGACTCATTTTTATGAGGCAGAACTGCAAGAGGCCCCTAAATACCCTCAATAAGAGGTGCATAAAATGACCAAAGAAAAATTTTAAAACACAGGAAGAAGAACATAAACTTCCCTCTATCTGTTGCAAACATCTCAAGAAGCCTGAAATGGGGACCAGATAAGCCACAATTACATAAAAACTCAAAAGGTAGCTCCGAAGCAGGTGGGCAAAATTCACTCACACTTCAGAGGCAAGTCTGCAGAAATTGATGCTAAGAAGTGGAATATGTATATTATGAATAGAATAGAATAGAATAGAATAGAATAGAATAGAATAGAATAGAATAGAATAGGAATATATATATTTTTAAAATAGCTTGCAAAATACTCAGCAAAACTGTGATTTTCTCAGGAAGGGAGACTGTATTTGATCTTCTTTGCATGTCTTATTTCTCTGTTCTTCATGTTCATATTGATTAAGTGGAAAAGAATCAAACCCACTGTTGGTCCTTATGTCAACAAAACACCTAGCAGTGTGATAGTAACACAGGAATCAATAAACCGACTTTCTGCCTTCTGCTGACTTAAATTTAATAAAAGAGCTGACCCTTCCAGAAAAAAAAAATAAATCTAAACTTTTATTATTCAGAAAGCAACAACAGGAGAGGTATTACAGTGTAATACTACACTGAGTGTTCATTACTGAACTATTAAATTCAATCGCTATCTCAGAAAAACAAGATGTGAGAGAGACACTATTCACAGCCTTCTTTTGATTATTATTATTCTACCCAAGATACAGCTAAAGCAGGAAGGATCAGCGATGTAATAGAAACCAAGGGATCCTTTGCCTGAGTAAACCCTGATACCATGCCACCAAGACTGACATTTCATTTCTATTTCTCATCGTATTAACAGCTGTGAGCATCCAATGTCCCCAAAATGATTTCATTCCCATTTTCTTAGAGGAAGGAAAATATGTCATCCATAGACAAAACTCATTGCTTCACCTGTCCCTAAGCAAGGACTTAATGTTGAAGTGAGGCACTAAAATTTTGCCATCAAGGTAATTTTGCTTAAAATAGATACAAATATCTTTATTTTACTAAAAGGATATAATTATATTCTCTTACCCAGGAATATAAACATGAAAGAAAACCCAGTTAGAAGTGAGAGTGTTAAATCTATAGAGAACATTTATAACAATACGAGCTCTGGTTAATGTCTTGGACAGTTTAGAGCACTGGCAAAAGCAGGTCAAGCCCCACTGGTGTGAGGGGAATTGTTTGCCTTGCTACCAGGCTGAATTTGACCCATTGTGCAATTAAGAAGGAAGTAAAGTGCAGCATTATGCAAGTTCATTGTCACAAAACCAGTTAACACTCACTTAATGTGGAGTCCTACCCCCAGGCCTTAGACAGATTTAAAGCTCTGTATTTAAAAATAAGCACTGCTTTGAACCAAGACAATAAAGAAGCCATTAGAAAAAAAGTCTATTAAATACTTACCAGGAAACCTGCTATGGAGGTTAGCATCACAGTTGTATCCATTGAACTGAGCAGTCACTGGGAGCACTTTAATCGTCAGCAGGAGCAGCAACCATACCTGTTCCATTGCAAAACCTAGCAAAACATGGAGTGGTTATTACACACATCTGTTCATTGCACTAAAGATGCTCACTGCAAACATTCTACTGCTCGGGAGGCGATGATCTCCAGCAAAGGAACTGGGGATAAAGCTCACAAGCTTGTGGGAAAGAGGTCACAGACAGCAGGGCCCATTTCTCTGCTCCTGAGTAATGCCTAATTTCTATTAACTTCTACAACTTTCAGTCATAACTTGTGGCAAAATAAAAGGCACTCAAGGACAATAGAAAAGGGAAAAAACAACCCTAAAATATATTGATAGATTAGAATTGCTTGAATATTTAAATTCCAACCATTTTTTGACGTTTCGGTGTAAAATTGCTTAAGAAAGACATCTTGGCTAAAATAAAACTATTGTTCCAAGTCACAGAAAGCCATAGAAATAAACGGTTACTTCAGAAATTCTGAGGCTCAAAATTCTACAATAAAAATTGCTTCATATCTATTTGCCAAACATTTGTTCTTTGCAGCATAAATGCAATTGAATTGAGCTTACACAAAGAGCTGGTACAGACACTTGCATCTACTTGAATTGTATCTGGCAATCAGAACACATGAATTTCAAGTGTTTTCAGTAATGATTCCTTTTGCAAGGAAAGCTCCAAGGTGTAATACCTGTGGCATTTACCACAACCAAAAATTCCCAACTTCTTATACATGTCTGTCAAAAGCATCCCAAAATATTGAGATTTTTGTCAGTGAATCCAAGTGCACTATTTTTTTTGTTTGGTTTATTTTGTTTGTTTGGTTGGTTTTTTATATGTGCAAGCTTTTGTCATTCTAGAGAATATAGCTGCTGATGTAGACCCCAAATGTGGCAATGTTCTCCATTTGCCTAGACAGGAGCTCAGCAATTCTAAGATTTGGGAATTTGCTTCCTCTAAGACTGCACATCACCTCTCTCCAAGTGGATAAGGTACATGTGCAAACTCCAGAGATGTAGCACACCTAAATGCAGCCATACCTGGCATGGCAAGGGACTGTCCTGCACTGCTGAGAAGAGCTGGCCACAGCACATGGAGAGAACATTTGAAACAAGCCCTCACCCTTACTGGGACCTTCAAGGCCACACAGCAGTCTGAGCTACTTCTCCTCAATAATGCAAAGGCTTTCACTAAGTTTCAAACCATGCTCATTTAGTGCTCTGCGCTGAAAGAACGACCCTTAGAGGACACTCCCACACGCTTTGTCAATGAACAGATCAACTCCAAGAAAACAGTGACCCAAATTCTTCTAAAAAGTCAAGGGAGTGTCCAAGTGTGCAGCCAATGATTCCTGTGCAATTCTGCTCGGAAGTACATGGAATAAAATGCAGAATTGGAAACACCAGCTAAGCATGCACATTTGGGAAGTCAGGTGTAACTTTTGCTATTATCACATCCAAAAGCAGCGCCCCCACCTAGTTCTTCACAACTTTCTCAACGAGTGAGTTACAGCAACAATGCAACCTCCTTTTTGTTTCAGGTGGATACTAAATTCCAAACAAAAGCACTCTCTGACTCTAAACACTTTTTCCATTAGATTCCTGTGGAGATTGACAGCACTTGCAGCTAATGTTGATGAAGAATTGTGAAAACATAAGAAAGCAAATAAAATGTCCAACTGAGTTGCTATGAAACCTCTGTATTTTCATGATCTCTTCACCCTGTCCATCACTCTCAGACGTAGAAGCCCAGCAGTGTTTTGCTTGTTTGTTTACTATGAAAATTCATATGTTATTTTGAAATAAACATCTTTTTTTTCTGGAATATTGGCATTTCTCCAGTGTTCTGGAGACTTACCTCTGCTTGTACATACAGCAGTTACATTGATAAAGTGGATATTACTGTTCTCTTGTATATGGGCTGGTTTCTGATGTCCATTACAATGGGATACATCAAGGGCAATTTACCAAGATCTAAATCTGAGTTTAATTTTCTAACATCCACAGTGGTTTTCTGCTAGTAAAAAAAACTGTTTGAAAAGAGTTAAATGAATGATATCACTGATAAAGCTGTAGTTATTTTATATGAAAAGCAGAACTTCACAATAAATTCTAAAATTTTAAATTATTAAACATAACTTAAACTGCTGCATTTTGGAGGAAGGATAGATGATTGCTAAGGAACAAATCTGAATTAAGACATTAAGTATTTATAGCATTATTTCTCTAGCTGTATTCAGAACAATTCAGATTTTGACACAACCAATAAAGTCCTACTTGCTTTTTGGCTATTGACTCATCTGCGTATGCATCAACATGCAGATCCACATCACAATTGAGCTGACTCCTGCTGCTTTTGGTTAAATAAGCTATGAATATGCATAATTTTTCATTTTTCAAGAGAACTGTAGGGCTAGAAAGCATCCTGAGAGGCCACATCGCTGATCTGCCCACCCCAGACACAAGTAAGGCAGCCATTCTTGCTTTCCTAGTCTGGTCTTAAAGGCCCCTAGCAAGCTATTTCTCCACAGGAATTTCTGAACTTCAGCCCTCCCAAAAGTTTTCTACCATACCAGTGTGGCTGACCATTTAATACAATTATAGAAGCATATAAGTTTTATCAAAATAGTAACAGGAACATGATATTATTGCTGGCATATAAGTATGAAATTAAAAATCCATGTACAAAACCATAAGATAGCATGCAAGTGTCAGGAATGGGATGATTTATAATCTTGGAGTGAAATACAGGAGGATTTTTTTCTTCATTTAGTATGCAATTTTTAGTATGCCTTTTTGAGGAATGCAGCTCTTGGTGGTAAAAAAAAAAAGGCTTCTTTGATCTACAACAAACATATTTGGTTGTTAAGAAGGTTTCCAGGATTAAAAAGATGCCAACACATACTGCAAGGGAAATCTGACCCTGTCTGTTCATTAAACTCCTAAACAACAAGCCCATATTGTGTTCCACTGATGTACCAGGACTCAGGCCCTGCTGTTCTGTGCTGCTCATCACTGAGGAATACAGAGAGGTCAGACTTGCAACAGGCAGTCCTCACTTTAATTGCCATCACTTTACAAAGCCCTTGTCCCTGCTTTGATAAACTTCACCATGTCAGAAGACCTGCAGAGAATTCCCAAGTAAAGGTGTTTATGATTTAAACATCACAAGCTTTTGCAGTCAATTTAGGAATTTAATTCCACTGAGAAGCTATAGTTTGATTTAAATTCCCTCTTCTTTCCTCTGTCATGACCTGATATTCATTTCTCTTCTCTCCCATCCTCTCTATAAAAGATCTTCAAAAATTTTCCATTGTCAACAGTATTCACTGACTCAGCCCTACATTTTTATTGAATTCCATTTGTTGCAACTTCCAAGTACATTATTATTTCAAATATTCTTCCTGTATTTTAGAAGAACTTCCTATAGTCCACTGCTTATTCTCTATTTTTAATTCACAGGGTGTGGCAGCTCAGCAGAATAATACGGCAATCCTCATGCCTTCTGACTGGATACATCTTTCAAAAAGAATAGTTAATAGTAATAACAAAAATTTCTGAAAGAAAATTATAGATGTGATGAGCACATAATAAGCTGGTGCCACATTATGTGGTCTCATACATGCCTGGTATACCTAGTAACTGCTTAAATGTTTTCTAGCAATGTACACTAGGTATCTACAAGCAATGGAATAGGAACATTACTTCTGCTCACAAAAATATTTTTGAATTATCATTACATAGCTCAACAAGCCCATCTCAGCCATCTCATGACAAAATAGTTCCTTGTCCTTCTGGCTTGCATTCATCTTTCTGCCACACTCGCTTCTGCATGTGCTCCCAAGATGTGAAAAGTTGTGAAGTGCATTTACTGTGCCAGTGTCAGGTCCTCCAGAACCACTTTGCTTCTAAACACACACGAGACCGTTTGCCAACACTTTAAAGTAACACAGTGAGCAAAAGCAGAAGAATATCTCTCTACCAAGTTCTTCAGTGGAACTTTTTCTTTTGACTTGTACATCCTGTTGAAATAAATTATCCAGATTGTTTTCACTATCGCCTTCTGCTTTATATCCTCGGGTCTAATGATGCAGACAAAGCAGGACTTAGATCTTTACAGCAACTGTTTTAAAGATAAGCCTATCAAAAGGTGTTAATTGCCTTTTTTAAAAGTTTTTTTAATAGATAAAGGGCAACTGAGATCAAAGAATTTTAAGACACATTTCAACTACAAAATTTCTCTATGTTTGTGGATAATCTTTGGTTCTGAGACTTTGAAACACGTATATCTTTTTTAGAGTGTTCTGTGATTTCAGACCCCATAGTGCCATCACATTTCTGACACCTAGAAAAACCTGCAAAATGGAAAAAATAGATATATACAGACATGCACATGCATATATGTACATGACAAAAGCAAACACACAGAGGCACACACATGAGCCTTGCAGTTCAACAGTTTCCTACTAAACTTATGAACAGCCTGTATATTCCCAAAATTACAGTATTTAAGGTCACAGCAAATGTAATAATTTGACATATATGAGGAAATAATAGAACTAAGAACATCAGAAATCAGTGCACCTCAGAATGTACAAAACCAGCTGATTGTTCATATATGGACAATGGGAAAATATTTTTCTTTAAAATAAATAAACTAATCTCTCTCGTAGCTATTCAGAACACAGCAGTTGTGGACTGAATGAGAAAGACCATGATTTAAAAACACACATTAGTCAGGCAGACTTGCCTTCAGCATCAATTATCTGGCCTCAGAATGACCTGTATGTATTTCCTAGTCATATTTCTGCCCTCAATTCTTGAGATTTATAAAGAAGAATCCTGAATTAGCTCCATAATATATTAGATTTGTAATTAAATATTGGGTCAAAGCTTGGAACACCTCCTTAATCAAAATACTACCAGAACTAAATGGGAGCTTTCCCTGACCAATTCTAAATCATAGCTAAAGTCTCAAATGCCAAGATGTTTCGTGAATCTAGTAGGTGCCCATACTGTCTAAGGAAAATGAGACTGAAGAAATTTTTGCAGCTTTTGAAAAACAAAGCTTTTGCTTTTGTTCAAAAGTTTAAAAAAATCTAGTGTAAGTTAAAAGAATTTTGTGTTATTTTCAAGTCTTTTTACAATAATTTCTTTCACAGAACAAAAAAGCCAAAGGGCCAGAGAAAGAGATGTTAAGTTTCCATAAAAGGAAGCCACATCAAAATCATTAGACTTTAATTTGAAAGACCCCATATTTTCACCAGCACACTACTACAAGCAACTCATATTCAAGACCATAAAATATTTATATGGAAGCAATACATAGTGTGCTTATGAATTGAAATGAAATAATAATTCTAAACCCTTCTGAACACCAAAAGGGTGAAAACTTACATCTGCTTCCAGAATTCACAGCTCAGTATTTTTTTGTGAATCTTATGACTGTAGTGAGAAATAAATGTGTATGTTGGGTAAATAATAGAAGCCTTACAGCTCTGGAATCTATAAAACCAGGTGTGTTTAGAGAGAGGCACTAGCACAGGTCCATCTGGAGCTTCATCTCAGAGCCTCAGATAGGCAAAAATCCAGCTGAGACAGTTTTTCTGCCTGCCTAATGACTAGGGAAATTTAATTGGTGTACCATACTGCCAAACAGCTCTTAAAAAAAAATTACAAGCCTACTGTCTAACACTTCAAAACATTCCTAATAAAATTTTAAACATTGTGCCTTAGTATATGTGTATGTCTGTATTTTTACAACCAGTCCTTGGATGCGCTGACTTTTTTTATTTTAGTCTGAAAAGAAACTAAGTTAACTGTAAGAAGAGAACAGTGATCAAGTGAATACTACACCTTTATGAAATATTTCCAGGAGATTTATGCAAAGCAGCATAATACCTTCTTCCAATAAGACAGACTACTGGGGAAATACAATTATAATAGTATAAATCAATCTAAACAACTATTTGTTGAACAAGCCAGAGATCTTGACTTACTAGGTCTATTTAAATTTATTCATTTGCAAGTGTTGAGGTCTCTTTTCCTGCTATTCTGTGCTAAATAGCAGATTTATTCTAGCGTTTCCTACATCCACTAGTGAAATAATATTCTTTAAATGTGATATCTTCTCCCTACACTGTTCCATATTACTTTCACCATAGCTCTGCTTAGTAGTGTCTACTGCATCAGAAAAACTTTGACATCAGCAAGATACCTGAGAAAAAAAGAAAGGAAATTCAATATAAGATCTGGGGACTATTGCAGTGACTAGTCTGAAAAGATCATTTTAGCTCAAATTTGGATGTTCCTGACAAATCAAGACCTCCTTTTAATCATTAAAATCCACATATCTTGGCTTGTTGTGCTCTGCTTTTCTTTAATTTTGTGGTTAAACTCTCTAGGACAACCGCAGAGGATTCAACTGGAGCACCAGGAACATAAACTGAAAACATTGATAGATCCCCTATTGAGGTCACTGCATTTCTGTCTCACATCATAAAACTGAAATAAAAATCACGTTGGATTTTCTTAATCTTACTTCAGCCACAAAATACTATAAACAAGCTGATTACAAAACAAGAGCCATCAGATAAACACCAGCTGTGCCACATTCACTTACAGGCTGGCAAGCACATATAGAAGTATCTGTAATGAACAGAACTACAGTGTTTAAGATACTGTCTAATTAATCCAATAGTGAGAAAAAAATGGGACCATTTAGCTCTATTGCAGCTGGTCTACATCGTGTTTCTCTTTCAGTGGAGACACTGCAATTTGACAATCACTGAGACTAAAGCAAGTCCAGGATCACCTTGGACTGAAACACAAAAGTAAAAGCTGTGTCACGTCCCCCGCACAGGAGCAAACAAAGGCTGTCCCTAAAACCTGGAACTAAGAGACTGCTCCTAAGCTTAAATACATTCCCCACACATGCACATTCAGTCTAGATTTCCTTCTCAGACCACTAATCATTATAGGTGTTCCACCAGCTAGCAAATTTACAGAGACTGTCAAATCATCTGATGGAGGCCCCTGAAATGTCATCACAGTCTACTGGCCTTCAGTCGCCTCTAACCATGGTCTGGATTCAAACATACTGATCTAGTGATGAGATGCTCTTAATCCTATTGCCTGACCCCAGAGCCCTGCAATCACATGGGCAGATAAAGATCTAAATGAGTATCATTCTACTTAATTATGCTTTTTATGCTTTGGAAGAGAGAGATATAAACATAAATCTTCAGTAAAATAATGCTTGATGTCAGTAGCGAGTAGCTTATACTGCAGCCATCTGTTTGCAGCTTAAAAAGTTACCAGTAAAATAAGACTTCCCTGACAAAAAGCACCAAGAGTTTACGCCATCATGATTGCTTCAATTTCCTCACTTTTAGAAACAGCAACTAAGCACTAAGGATGTAGAATAACACTGCAGTAGAGTACAACCTTACCTGATCCTTGGAAGTTAAACAAATTAGCAGTAAATAACGCTGCCAATATCTTGGTCAAAGAAAGCATGTAAAACCACAGATCTCATAAACTATGACATCAAAGAGATTCTGTTCCCAAATTTATATTTTAAAAAGGAAAACTACTTCTACTGTGAAATAGAAGAGATTTGCTTATGGCTGTTTCTTTCATCATGTTTTGAGTCCGTGTTGTAGCCATTTGGGACTTAAGACAAGATTTGAAGTAATTTTTGAGCCAACCCATAAAACAAGCCTGAGGTGTACTGCTGAAGACCTAGTTGAAAAAACACAAATCATCATGCACTGGTCAAACTATTCTTTGACCAAGAACACGCAAGCAGGGCCAGCATTCCTATCTCCTGCAGCTCTTAAAGCTTTCCCCCACAGTACACAAGGCAATTACAGTAACTATGTCAATTTGGACAGTATCAGTTCATCAGCTTAACCCAAGACTTGATTCCAAATCCCCGCGATCTTCACTGAAGAATATATCGCTGTTATCATTATTTTAAAAATAAACAAAGGTGGTGCAATTACCATGTCCAGCCAGCTTTGTGTCCAGAAACAATGTCACTTCCAATCAACAAACTCTTGTCATTCAACTGCATTGGAGCCAGATAAGAAGTCCTGCTTATCAAAATTTCCCTTCATCAATGCAATGACTGTGGGAACAGGCTGACTGACACCACAAGCTGGATAACATTGCCTCCTTCAAGCAATTGATTGTTTCCCTCCTGGAAACAACACGAGTGGGTTTGACATTCACTGTCACCTCCACCTTGCACAGGGCTTATAACCTTCCTCCCCTAGTATTAATAGCACAAGTCTGATATGTGTATCCTTAGGTAAAAGCCAACTTGCAAAAGTCAGTCCCAGTTGCATGCTAACACCTTCATGTTTGCATCAGCCATTCCCTGCATACTTTTTCCCCAACAAACTACCACTAAGATTTGCTAGTGAGGTTAAATTTGCCTGACGGGTGATAAAGTAAGAATTTCCTTTTAAAAGTAATGAATACTGTGATATTAACCAATATTTTAGTAAGTCCTAGGTGGCTGACGTGGTGGGCACTTACCCAAATCCCCTGTAGTTGTTGAGTCAGCTGTACTCCATCTATCCCGTGCTCCTGCATGTGATCAACTGTTCAACTCCTCTGCCCTGCAGAACTTTTTCAGAAAATACTCTGAGCCTGTGGATGGAGGAAAAGAGACACTCATTATGAAAATTCTTTTTAAAATAGGTCTGGATTTCTGATGGGAAAATTTGACAGGTCTCAGAATACTTTACAAGCCTGTTCATCATCAGAATGAAACCTGAGTAGGTTCTTTATGGTGGCTTTTTTCAATCCTTTGCCTGTTTTTTTCTTGCAGGCTTTTGATCTGCTTCTCTCCACTTGTATGGAGAAATCCAGAGGACCATGTGGGGCAAACAATCAACCTGGAGAAATTATTCTGTCATCAGCTTGTTGAGGGAAAACCTTGTCTGCTTAAAAAGAGGGGTGGGAGGAAGGAGAGAGATGGAAGCAATGAGATAGGATCAGTAACTAAACTGCAAGGTTATCAATGTACCATTGTGTGTTGTGAGAAGTCTCTTTTGGTTTTTTTTCAGCTCTGGGCTAAACTCATAGTACTAAACAAAACAAAAGCAAAAAGAGGAACATTTCACGCTGTGATGAAAATGTGATATAGGGGTGTCATCATGAATACAGGTGACAACAGAATGATAATTACCAACAGGACATCAATGCACACAAAGCCAAGTGCACACAAAGGCAAAGATCAAGCTGCTAGAAACTAAGCCTGCTTCATAATGTCTACTCCTCTGTTTCTGGGATTTGCAGGGGGGAGGAGAGGTGATGTTTAACTCCCATTTCTGGCATTAGACTTTCTTCTTCCTTCTGCCCCCTCCCTTCAGTTTATATTGTAGCCATCTATGCTTGGAAGCTTTTGTTAACCTCTGGCCAGGGAAAACAGTAGTTTGTAGGCTTCTGCATCATAGGGACAGTTTTGAGGTGCCTGGATTTGTTGGAATGTGGGGCAGTTTTTTAGAAGAGAAAAGCCCTGCCTCTGCCCTGCCTTCACTTTGGCCAGCTCCTCTTAAACATCAAAGTGCTGCAGAGCACACTGCATACATTGATGGCGACCCAGGCAGGCCCCACAGAGCAGACATGGCAGAACCAGCATAACATGATGCACTGACTCACCTCCTCCTCATCATCCTCCAGTGTCAGGGCAGTGACAGAGGAAAGCAGATTTTCCTCTTAACGCTGGAGTGTTGTACAAATCCAAACTAAAATTTCTCTATGTAATATCAGTTTCACAAACAAGTGGATTTAAAGAACAGCCTAGCCTTGAGTAGGCTTCCAAAATGAGAATCTCTATTTATGCTGTTTTATCATTTAAGCCATGTCCAATAACAAAAGCCATCCCTAGCCTTTTGGTCTTCAGATGAGATTATTGAAAGCATCAAATCATTATAAATCACAGTGCAATTCCTGTTTCCACTGACAGCAATCACAGCTTCTGCAACATCTGGGTTTCCTCCCTCTGCAGGAGTATGTACACAATGCAATCCTGGCAAGTGTCAGCCCACCTTTCCCTTGCTGCAGACTGTTTTTCAACAAATAAAGGAGACAAAGCACAAGACTGCGGGACAGGTCCTTATTATGTGAGCCTTACTCAAGGAGCTGCTCACCAGCAGCTACCCCCGGAGGAGCTGAGGCTGTGCTCTTCTGGGAGAGAGCTCTCCCCAAAATCTGTAGGAGCAGCCTGGCTGAGGTGAGCACACTTCCACCTGCCCAGGTGGCTGAGCAGAAGTGGGTTAAAAGCTGGCTGGGCAGCACAGCCCACAGTGGCTGCATCGCCTTCATCCCAGCAGGGCACGGCACGCTCCCCTGGGGCAGTCACTGCTGACAAGCACCTCTCACCTTTACCTTCTCAGGGAAACAGTGACTGATTACCTAGATGTTCCCAACCCCAAACAGCTTTTGCCACCTGGAAGGGCAGCTGGTTTCCCCTCAATCTATTAGAACCCCATAGGCAGGATGAAAAACAGCCCAACATGTATCATGATTAATTAACTGCTCTTGTTTACAGGAAGCTGTCAATCAAGAAATCCCTGTTCTTAGTAAAAACAAGCCCTTCACTGCTAAAACACTGTGCCTATAAGTGACCTGAAGGATATGCCACATGGCCTCAAAAACATAAGTTTCTTTTTCAACTTTTCTATGGAGAATTCAGTAATTCCCCTGCTATAGAATGTGCTATTTCTCTATTCTAAAAAAAAAAAAAAAAAAAAAAAGAAATCCCTGAATCGTTTGACAGGAAAAAAAAAAAAAAAACAAACCAAAAAAACCTGTCTGCAATGAAAAGGATGAAAACAAAACCAAAAC
>JAYDZK010000001.1:17022931-17044546 GCA_034509185.1 Euphonia xanthogaster | reverse complement strand
TTTTTTTCCAAACCGAAAAAAAAAAAAAAAAAAAAAAAAAAAACCCAAAAAATCACATTACCATTTGCTATCTTATCTCCAGTCATAGAGAGTTACACTTTTCACACACAAGATGCAAGTTTGTTTTTAAGGCTACAATTTTCAAATATACACACTCTTTGGTAGCATTAGATGAATCCTAAACACTGCACACTTGTATGTAACAACTGAGGCACCCTCCTTTATGAACATATTTCCACCTCCCAGCCAAACCCACAGTCTTTATTCCTGTCCTGGATTATTCTTAATTTTTCAGTAGTTGAAGCATTTTCTTCTTCTGCAGAGGCCCCCTCATCCCTCAGATGAGAAAGAAAGGGTGGTTTTGACCTGAAAGGAATATTCACCTGGTCCTCTTGCTTTACAGCATAGCCTTTTTCCTTGTCTCCCTCTGCCATTAGCTTCTTCAACTAAATGCAGATGTCACCAGCCTTTCTTTAGAAAAGGGAAATAAGTGTCCCATTAAGTACTTAGAGGAGTGGACAGATTCTCCCATTCAGCTGGTTCCCTACACACTTGCTGGTGCTGAACAGCAAATCTTCTATTTCTGAGAAAGGGCTATCACAGAGAGGTCATTTTCCTCTAAGTGGTTTCCTTATTTCATCTGTTCTCAAGTTTAGTGTTAAGTTGCTGAAAGATTACCTCATTCATATGATTGCGAGCCTGTTCGCCTCCAGAGTGTAGGGTGAATGAAGCAATAATTATTCGTTGGAAAAATACAGGTAGTTTAGCTTGCATTGCAAAGAAATATGCCTGAAATTTTCATTATTCCAGTGACAAATCCTGAGACCTTTATTTCCTTTTCAGAGTCAGGCCCTGCTGACAATGGTGAAAAATTACATGCAGATAGTCCCAGCTTCTGCTCCAGCTCAGTGAGAGTTCCAAGTGAGCTGGGCAAAGGGACTGCCTGACCAAGCACTGCCGCAGCACATGTATGCACCCACAGCCTGCGGTTTCTCCAAGAAGGAAAGCAATCACCAAGTAAGGTAGGATGAGAGTTTTATGTACTTTAATGTACACCAGTGAAGTTCCCCAAGTCAAATGGTTCCCCGCACCTCCTTTGGCATAAGTGGGTTTTTCAGCTTCAGAGCCTGGTTTACATTACACCAGAAGGTTCTTTTGGGAGTCTCTTATTTTTGGAGGCAGGGGGGATTTAGACTACTTATTTTCAAAAAAGAAAAAAAAAGGCAAGTGCAGTGTGTGTGAAATAAATGCAGAGTTTACTATGTTTAGTCAATTCATGGACAGATTTTTAAGACCATTTTTGATAAGATTTTTCCCAGCCAAATACAGTCACTGTTGTAGTTACTAGGAAATTTTTTATAATTAAATGCAAGATTAAAACTTCAAAACAATAAGACCATTAAATGTCAGGAAACTCTAACAAAGAAGTAAAAAAGAGTGACAGAGATCAGCAAGATTTTTCCACAGAAGAGCCTTGACCCATTCCTCCTAGATTGCACCTGCTCTCAGAATACAAAAGAAGCAAACTGCCCCTAGGAAGAAGAAAGCTTGCTACACAGCCCCTGTGAACTGCATTTAAGATGCATGTTCATTATTTTGCAGAAAGAACGTTCATCAGGATCAATATGCCATCAAGATAAAAGAGTATAAATTGTCCAGAGAGTTGGTCAGAATTTTCTTTCCTGTCAACCCGGGAATTAAAAACAGGGCAGGAGGCATATTAAAACTGTGCTTTTATAAGCCTAATCAGTAGGCTGGAAAATGAGTTTCACGAAGAGATAATGAGCTCCCAAATCATAATTTGCCAAGGATGCATTGATTTTCACTCGTCTTCAGATCATTTACGAGCACCCAGCACAAGAACACCTTTCTGCCCCAGGCTCCCTCCAAGCAGGGACATGTGCCAGAACAGCTCTCCTTGTGCAAGGAGGAGTTCCCAGCTTAGTGGTTGCATCAGCTAAAAAAGGACATGACTTTGGATCCACCCAAGATGGATATTTCATGGTCATTATCAAAGCTGAGAATAAAAGCATTCTTGTGCGCCGTTGAACAAATATTTGCTCTCCCTCTTGAGCATCTTCACAGATATGGCAAAGAGCTAATCATAATAAGCTGATGATAAAATCAGTTGTGCTGCCATCGCTGTGGTTTTACCAAGACTGTGTTCTCATCCCAGTCCATCCCCAGAGCTGTTAGGGCATTTACCCAATGTACAGAAGAACAGGCTGAATGTCCCTCCTCCAGCTTCACCTTGGGGACCACTCCATTAGGTCAAGGGATGAAACTTACACCTGGGTTAGTGGCAATGGGGTTTGTCCCCACCAGCTCATACTGAAAAAGTTAAATGAAGACTCTATTGTCAATTACAGCAAATGAGAAAGTAATCCAGTTCAACATACATTCTAGATCACTGCCTACAGCACTGTCCAGAGAAACAAAGTTGAAATAATTCTCTTGGACTAGAGAGGAATTAAACCTAAGTCTTCTACATCTTAGTCAAGCAGCCAGATCCCTGAATTAATAGAGAGGAGCTACTGCAGAGGCAGCTTTCTATCACGGCCAGCAAACTTTTTTACAAATAGCATCGCAAAGGGATAACAGAAGTTAAAAATATGGTCTTTTCATTCAAGTTGACACTTGATTTCTTCTTTTATGGCAACACACAAAATCCACTTACATATCTACATTCTTGCTACCAGGAGTCAGGCTTGTTTTCCTCTCCCACCCATACATCACCAATCCATAAACACCCTATGCTAAAAGCACTCACTGGATTTTTTCAGGAGAAAGGTTGGAATCAGTCTTGTCATCTGACTCCTTTACACATTAAGTTATTTTAATTCCTCTGTAATTTGTACTTAGATTTAAGACTTACATGTACAAAATTCAATGTTAATTCTTCTCACTTGTTTCACCCTCTAGTGCTTTATATTTGATTGCACCCTGCTCTTGTCAGCAATTTAGACTGACTGACTATTAATTGTATATTACATCACCCCTTTATTGTGTAGCAGGCACAATTTTCTCTTGTAAAGAGTTATCTTCATCCCAGGACCTGGTTGGATTCCAAGGGAGCTATTTGTTTGTCAGGGCAAAATTCAATAAAAAAATGTTGTTTATCTTCAGGAGCTATTTATCTTCTGCTAGAGAGTAGAGTAATTAAAAAATGGTATAGTTTGGGGAAAGGGAATAGGTTGCTGAGATGTTGTTTTCTGTTTAAATTTGGTGTTGTACTCCAAAATTCACTACTACTTCAAAATCGTTTTTGCTCTAGCTAAAGGCACAGAACTATAAGGGGGAGGAGTGCTCCAATTTTTGGACATATCCTTTCTTTTTCCTATTCTGTCACATCTCTGAACAAGTTAGACATTCCCTAAGTTATTCATTTCAGTGGAGAATGAGGATTATGTCCCTTACCTTAGTAGTCAGTCAAATAAGATCAGATATTTTTGTGGGGGGTGAAAGGGAAAGAACCTGTTACTGTCTCTCTTTGATTGTTTGAACATGTATTTTTAATTGCAGAGTTTATCTCCCAAGGCAGGAAACAACATACCCCACATTCTTCATTGAGAGAACTCGAAGCTGAGCTTCCTCCCTTTGTTCGTTCACTAGCTGAACATGCCCAACACTAGACCTCAGCAGATCCATCTGAACTGGTAAAACTAATCCCCACTTTGAACTGCCCTTCTCTGAAATACTCTGAAATTCTGTACTCTGCAGGTGACTGAGCACTGGAACAGGTTGTCCAGAGAGGTTGTGGAGTCCCCCTCACTGGAGATATTCCAGACCTGGGTACAACCCTGGGTACAACCCTGTGCTCTGGGATGACCCTGCCTGAGCAGGGAGGTTGGACCACAGGGAATTGTGGCCCTTTCCAACCCACCCAGTCTGTGATTTCATCCCTTCTTTGCTGTTGTACAAGGGTCTGGAAGACAACTTCTCAGGACTGAAAATTAAAACATACTGGTGGTTCAGCATTACACATCTTAATTTTCATCTTCCTCCATGTTAAACCAGCACGAAGAGCTGCAAAGTTTAAGCTCCAAATTTCATACTCATTTTCTAGAGAAAACATAGAAGAAATGAATGCTTGCAAATCTTCATTAGTCTGTACATTACGGAAAGATACTGTAGGCTAAATATCAGAATTGCCTATTAAATTCCATAGCAAAAGATCAAAGTATATTTTAGTACACTAAACAAAAACACTGCAAAAAATGAAAAAAAAAAAACATTGTGATTAAATATATTTTTAAAAAGTCCATAAAGTCAAAAGTTGAGGAAAATATATTTTCTCAAGAATTACAGCTGCACTTGATCTATTTCTTTCCTTACTATTAAGTCCACTGAATTATTTATTCATTCAAGTGCTTTAATCAAGACAACCACTCAGAAGTAATTTGATTTAAAAGTACTGTTACTGCTAAATGCAGCAGTAACAGATCACAGGAATTTGCAGCTCACAGTTACCTGTGGCAGGACAAAAAGCTTGCTGTACTGAGGACACACTGCACGGCTACAGCCAAGAAAGACATTTGAGGGAGTAAAAGGATATTTTTGTCTTTCTATGATAAAGAAATGCTACTGTGAGAGACAAACCTCCCCCTTTTGCTCAGGCCCAGGACCCACACTAACCACACCAAACATGGTTTGAAAGTTTATCCTGAGAGATGAGACGGAGTGTTTAACTTCAGCACGTTTCAAGCACACAGCTCTACCCAAGGGAGCCAGGCTGCAGCAGCAAGGGACCCCAAGCACTTTTAAAAAACTATCCCTGAATCAGGTAAATACCCAGCACATTTACATGGACAAAACACACTGTGTTGTGCCTACACAACCTGCACAAGTGTTGTCAGGCTTTTGAATACTGAGCAGCAATGGCTGAAAAGACACAGGGATAGGCACAGACTCTCACATTTGTTACCAGCTACACAAGGACAACAGTTCTTACCAAAACATGGCTTTTCAGGTAAAGCAATGTTCAACAGATGTTTTATTTCTTTTTCTATGTATTCTCACACTGTGGCTGGAGAGTCTCCTGTACTTTATTCTTTGTAAAGGTACTTATTCTTTTCCTCTACACTTTTTTGAGCAGTGAAAACAAAATGAGATTAGAAGGACCAAAACATTAGCATGTTGGTCATTGAAAATATCTCAAGTAAAATGTTAAATAAATCATTAAAACTGCATCAGAGTTTGGGTTTGGAGGCTTTTTTGACTTGATACATCTGAAAGATTTTTTTTTCAGAAACTGAATTCCACAGAACAGTTGGAACATCATTTCCATTTCAAATCGGGGTGCTGAAGAAATAAAGAGATCATTTTTCTAAAATAAGTGTAGGGAAGTTCTCCTATGAAATGGAGAAATCCATTTCTCAGCCAGCTGGCTCCATCAGATCTCTTTCTGAAATCAAACCACCAAGAAATACAAAAACTTTTAAGTAACATGAAAAGGAATACATTGAACACTTCAGCTAAATTTGAACACAGACAGTTTTAAAATTAGACCAGAGAAAAGAACATATGAATAACAATGGGTCACAAAACTGAGAAGAACCAAGAACTTTAGCAATGCTGTTCCTGAATAAAATACAAATCACAGCTTCAAGAACATCCTTGTAGCAATGAAGAGCTGCAGACCTATGATTAACTTAAAAGAAATACTGGAGAAAACTAGAAAGCCCACATCAGGTTGCAGAGCTGCAGAAAATGAAGATCATGATTTAAAAATCTGCCCCACACATACACACAAACTCTACTTAGGTAATAAATCTTTTTATACATAAAAAAATTATTTTTCCCTCAACAGGACCCACGTACAATCTCAGGGACAATCACATATAAGACAGAGTCACATTTGTGCTGTAAGCTCGTGGCAACATTATCATTAGTAAAATATAGAATCAAAGTAAAGTAGATGAAAACTCTTACTAAAATAATCTACAACTGCAACCACTAATGATTGTAACGATCTTTGAACAGATGCATCAGGATGTGATCTTGTATCTGTTTTAAAGCAGTATATCCACAGACCACAACTATACCTGTTGCTTACAGCTTAAGCTAGCACAGGGGAAGGGAGAGCATAAGCAATGCCGCTGTTTTCACACGTTTCTAAACAGTCCACATCATTTTCAGCTTTACTTCCAAACAAAAGTAACTGCTATTGCTTTTATTATTCTGTGCAAGAAGCTGCTCTCTTAAGATGAAAGCCTGTTCCTTGCAAAACAAATACATTTGGGAAAACAATTGTGCTTTGGAGAGTTTACTGTCTATTTTAATTCCAAACACTATAAAATAAAAAAAATATGGAAACAATATACAACATAATGCACTAATTTAAAAAAGACCACACTAAAATTCATTTTTCTTAAATAAATAACATTTTCAATTCTCTTTCAGCTTTGTATTTCTATTTTCTTTCAGCTAAAGCTCTGGTTAAAGAACTTTAACTAGATAAAGCACTGTCTATAAAATCCATTGACAATTATACACTGTTTCTACTGTAACAATCCTACATTCGTGCCAGAGACTGCATAAACACCCAGATGACAGCACTTGTCCCAAAAGCTTAGGAATATTTGCAGTCCACGAGAACATGTGGCTTGCAGACAGGACATGCAGTAAAGCCATGAGACCCCACGCAGCAGCATGAGGAGCTGTGGTGCTTGGGCCCTTGTCTTAGAGCAGCAGGGAAAACAGACCAGATAAATCACATCCCCAGCCATAAGCCCAGCCCCTGCTCCCAGCCTTTCCATGCTCTTTCCTGTCACATTGAAGCATCTTTTCTGGGAATGGAAGAGAAATGGTTTAGACCATAAGCAGATGTGTTCAGGCCTTAACATAACAGAGCCTTAATAGGGAGGGGAACAGGTATATTTAGAGATATTTGCTAGGATTTCTTACCTGGCTTGACAGGAAGCAAAATGATGAAGATAATCTTTCAAGTTTTAAGCAGGACACATCATTGATTATAGGAAAAAGGCAACATTATCAGCACTGAATGAGGAAGGAACTGTGACATCTAAAGCCACAAAGGATCTTGCAAAGAGCACAGACACAAGTCAGTGAAGAAGAACTCAGCAACAAGTGAACAAAGAAACAGGCAACGCTGACACAGCCAGCTAAAACTGCACTTTCACATCCTAGAGGAGTACAAGCAGAGCATGGATACACTCAGCAAGCCACCAGACAATGAGGCAGAGCCCCCATCTCTGGAGCAAGACACAGAGTGTCATGACAAGAGTGGCCTCATCTGCTTGCACAACGAGGAAAAACAGAGATTTCACACAAGGGAGCTGCAGTACTTAGACACTGCCCAGAGATAATCACATTAACACAGATCAATACACTGGGTGTGAATACCAATGTTTGAAAGTAATTACTTCCAGAATTCACTTGCTTCTACTTATACTCACATTGTTTCTGTGCACACACTAAACTGTAGCATTTCATTACTTTATTTCAAAAATCTACATTAATAGCACCAGGCAAGGGCTCTCAGCTTGTAAATAACTCATATTGGGATAAAATAAGTTCCATAATGTCATTATTTAAAAAAATACTATGAACTATGAGCAAGAGAAGAACAAAAATGACTATCAGCATAAATACTTGGGCCAGATTTATAATCCATAACTTTGCAAGGACAGATGACCTTGTGGGCAGGTTCTTTTACAGTAGAGAGGCTTGTTCGAGGGATATAAAACGTCATGCAATTAATGATGTGAACAGAGTTAGATTTTAATAAGTTTCATCTGAGTTCATTTATTGACTTAAGTTAGCATGGTACATTTATGAAGAAGTATGGAAGCTAAAATACACCTATAGGAGTAACAATTAGGTCACACAATTTTCCCATGCCCTTAAGAAAAAGGTTATCAGCCAACCTAACACTTCAGACCACTTAAATTTTCTATCTAATTTTTATTAGGAAAAAATATGGGCAGAGACTTAGATGAGACTTCAGTCTATTTTTATACATGTGCATTCTTATTGTACTAGTAAATAGTTGATGAAGTAGATTTAGTGGCTCTACTAAATTAGGGTGTCTTATATTTACATGATTATTTCATTACCCGTACCTTTAAGTTATTTATCTGGGAGAAAAATTACCTCAGCTTAGATCCAGACTAAGGCCTTTTAAACACCAAGTAGGAGCACAGCAAGCTGGAATTGCCCATATGTCTTGTGTAGATCAGAACAGAAGGATAAGTGTTTGGAAGCAAGCATAGAGGGCAAAAAAAAAAAGTATGCAATCTACAAGCAGCACTGGTACAGACAAACTAGCAACACAATCCAGTACTCTGAAAAGAGGGAAGCAGGAAGGTTATGTGATATAGGCAGTTAAACAAGATTGTTACTACTGTCCACAAATTCACCTTTCCCAAGACTTTCCATTTTTAGCACATTAGCTTCGGTCACCGCCACAAGCACCTCCCTCCTTCCACACGAGAACAAAACACAAAGGAATCCACACTCTGAAGAATATCCTGATGGCAATCATGTTGAGTTGTTCACAGAACTCACGTGGTTTTTATGCTTCCATGATACACAAAAGCTTCTACCACTGACCTCCATCAATTTAGTTTCCCATTTTACTGCAACACATTAATGCAGCCATTCTCTTCTCCACTCAGGAGATGCATACAGGAGACTTCACTGAAGGGTGAGATGTTGTTTTAATGTAGGTAACATGAATAAAATTTGTACAATTCCTCCCTAATTTTAAAATTGTCATAGAAAAAGGAAAATTAAAAAGAAGTTCCCACAGCTGAAACATTTTTCAGGTTCATCCTTTCTCCATGCTTTTATACAGCAGAACAAGTCCAAGCCATTCCCAGCCTTGCTCCAGCACCTCTGAAACAGTCCTGCATTGTGATGACCCCAAGACAAACCACTCTTTCCACTCTTGCTTGGTGGCTGTCACCTTCTCCCCTCCCATCACAAAGGAAAGCATTGAATATGCTTCATGTTGTTTTGCACGTAGAACTGTTGCAAATACCTTTCAGGCTGGCTTGGCTGGTACCCACATTCACTATATTTCATTAACATCTTGCTAAAAATCTTTCATACCACCAGCACATTTCAGGTTTGTAAAGAAGCATTCCATAGTTGAAAACCCAGTTTTTTCAAGTGCTGTGTGTCTGTCAAAACAAATGGCATATATATCATGTTTTAGACCCCACTGTGCAGAACACCACAGTTATTATACTACTAAAGGTCTTGGGCCATCATGGCATTGCTTCATTATGCTCTGCAAGCAAGGTATCAAGGAGATATTTTCTGTCACAAGCTACCAGAAATACTAACATTATTTCCCCTGTAGAGCTAACAGCTTAGATAAACAAAGAGACAAATCAAACACTGGTTTCCAGGACCAGATTCCTCAGGAAAGCACTGACAAAGACCCGCAGAATCTTTGGGCACCTGAGTCACCCAGCGTCAGGCAGCAGCAAAGGGCCAGGTGCTTGCCAGGGCAAGGCAGCCACCAGCCATGGTGGCCCTCAGCGCCAGCTCCCAGGGTCTGGGGACAAGAGGCAGACCTGGCCATGGGGTTCATCAGTGCCCCTGGACAAAACAAAAGAGGAATCAGATCCAAGGCCCCTCTGGAAGCCACAGGCAGGACCACACAGAGCTCTCTCCCAGACCCTGCTGTGAGCCAGGCAGTGATGCCACCATGCTCACCCAGCCAAACACAGGTGGGGCTGGGCTCCCACAGGTGGAACAGGGTGATTTTCCACCCATCAGCCACAGATCTGGACCTTCCTTTTCAGTAACATCCAAGGAAATGAGCCTGGCTTCCTGCTGCCTTTGGCTGCAGCTGCTACCCATGCCTCCCTGAAAGGCAGCAGGCCTCACATGGCCATAAGGCATGGCTGCTCATGCATGGGAGATGCAGGAGCCCATCATCCCATGGACTGAGCACAGCACAGCTGCTGGCCTACTCCCAAATTTAAGATGCTTATTGCTCTCATCAAGCAAATACATAAAGATGCACCTCTGAGACTGTGAATAATGTTTGGTTTTATCAATCATCCAAAAGTCCATCTTAGGAATTAGCTACTCTTAATTTATTTTGATTTCTTAAGTCAAATTATTGAATAATCAGAAATATTCTTTCTTGTCTTATATACACCAGAAGGATATAAACACACCAATGTCATGGACTCCTTGTTATGCTGACTAATTACCCCAGTTACCAGCCTCCAGATGAATACTCTACTCCACTATCCATTTATTTTTAGCTGCAAAGTACCTGTGCCAGGGCCCTGGAAATGCTCTCCCAGGAATCAGTTAAACAGGGACATTGTACCATGCCAAGTATTCTTGCTGAGAAGTCTCTTTGCCAGAGTTGTCACTAAACACCTCCAGGAAAAACAAACACCAATGAAGCAAAGGCACAGTAGAGGGAAAACACCACCAGCAAAAATATCTCATGAAAACCGGTATTGTTCCAAACCCTGCAAAGTACCAAAGTGTAGAACCATCTACATCTAATGGCAGGCAGAAAACAACCAGCATCATAATTTGTAAATGCCAAAACCAAAGTTCTGAGTCCTCTGTATCGTGTTGCATAGCGTGAATTCAGTTACTAATATCTCCACCACAATCAGAAACATTCAGCCTCAGAACAGCATAAATCTGACTTCTAACTTCAAATCTGTATTGAAGACAAGAGGAACCCCTGTAATGCTCTAGTCTGAGCTTTTGCACAACAGAATGCCTTCCTTGCTCTTCCTATTTCAGGTTCTAACTCCTCCTTGAAAAGTTGTTGGGTTTCTTATATTTTGTTTTGTAATCTTAGTGCTGGCAGAAAAAACGGTAGTCAGAGATTTACATCAATGGCCAAAAGCAGGTTTGATCTATGCATTCCCTTTAGGAATTTATTCACCTCATATAAATGGCACAAGTACAGAAACAAATGTCCTTACTTTAATACAATCTTTCACAATCAGCTTTGAGAACAACAGTCTCCTTAAATGGCTATCCCAAACAGTACAATATTCATCAAATACTCCAATGATCAATATCAAATTTGTAATTAGATGAACACTAACAAACACACAATGCTTAGTCATACATTATTAGTGGGGTAAGGCATGCAACTCGTAGTCATACCTCATTAGTGGTTAATTATGTCTCTGGTTTAAGTTCCAAATCAGCAGAGAAGCTGAGTGTGGCCAAAGACACATGGTAGAACACAACACATTTGATCAGAGGAAATATCTATATTTTCAAGGGACTGAACATGACATTGCCCCCCTAAAAAAAACAAAATAAATAAAATCAGTTGCAACAATTAAGATGGAGACAGGAGCATGCTATGTAAAGGAGAGAATTTTTTTTATCTCAGGCAAAAGTTAGTCTAACAAAGCTCAGACTTCAGAAATAAGTACAACTTCTGTATGGAACAGTTTTCCTTTGTGAAAGGGAGAGGCTCAAGCAGGAAGGTCTCCCTACAGTTTTTGCTTCTGACCCTAGAATCTGAGAACTGTGCCTAATTCAGAAGCATTATAGGAGAATTTATTGTATAGCCTTATTTAAATTTACTCTGCAAACCACAGCATCAAATTTTCAACAGCTGACAAAGTGATCATAAAACTGATTGCTCTTTACAGCAATAGAACATTGTCTGCTGGATCTAGCAGCACTCACTTACTCCAAATCTTTTTTCAGGCACCAGCTATTAAGTGCTTCAGCTCTATGGAATAGATAAGAGCTCAGACACACACACAAAAAAGGAAATAATTATGAAAGGAAAGCAAAATTCATGTTCTTAGAGACCAAAAAGATGAGATGAAAAAATGTTATTCAAAAAATTGTACTTATGAAATACCAAGATATTTGAGGCTCAGATAGCTTAAATATATAATGAACAAATATCCTGAATTTTGATACACTTTATCTTGAAGTAGAATCGGGAAAATTAACTAGAAAAATCTTACTGCATTTGTTCTTGTTTAAATTTCATTAACTTCTAGGTACAACTGTGCTCTCAAGCAGGCAGAATACATGAAAAGGATAAGCACTCAAAATGCAAAGAAAAGCCATGCCAAGACTCAAAATTAATTCTGCAAACTCAAAAGCAGTTGTCAAAACATGCCTAATTTACCAATGCTATACTATCTTTCCATTGAAAGACTTCCATATGATAGAAATACAACAATTGGCACTAGAAGCCTCACAAGAGAAGGCTGATACATTATTCAATTTTCTTAAATCAGGATCTTCCAAACACCATTGGAGTTTTACACACAATACCAAACATGTGGTGAACAGCAACAACTCCAGATGGAATTCTGACAGCTGCATTAACTACACTTTAAAGGTTACTTTAAATTTAAATTTCTTGGATAAAAATCACCACATTTTCAAGCAGCTGTTTTGAAGGCCAAGTTCTTCATATTCACATTCCTTTCACAATACAATCTATTGGAAAAAACCTAAACTGTGGTCAGTAAAGAGCATGTGTTTCTTTACATACGAATATATGGATGATAATAGGCAATTACATAAACTGATTAGCTGTATATAACTATACAATGTAAATACAAGTACAAGCTCACATGAATAAATTTACAGGTGTTTCTTGTGCATGGCAGCAACTGCTTACACATCCTTGTCATTTCATGAGGGTATTTGCTTTCTGTTATTTCAAAGAATAAGAAAGCATAGAATATCCAGAGAAGCACTAGCCCACCACTATCAGCTGACATAGGACTTTAAATACCAAGGAAAATCTGTTCAAGTAACGAAATAAGCACAGAAATATACCCCCCAAGTATTAAACTCCTGCTGAGTAGCAGACAAGTGTGGTTCAGTAGCCGGATATTCCTTTAAACCCCACATCACTGGGCTGGAGATTCACTCCTCATCTCTTACTCTCCACACTTATTTCACAGACTTAACACTCTTTTAATGTAGTTGTTTGTTGGTGCTGTGAAAACAAGCATGTATGCATTCAGCTGCACTGAGCAGAAGATTCATACCCCAGGTGAGAGACAACTTGAAATTCCATTCCCACTTCATAATTACAGCACACATAAATGGAACAAAACATGAAGCAACTTTCCACTCCACACAACACACGGCAATCCTATATCATCAAAATGTATTCAAGGAAACAGAGCACTAAAAGGACTGAACTACATTTCCATTTGTCAATATGTTTACAATGCATTCTCAACAGGAGGGCTCATCATGCTCCTCTAGCAGCCCTTTTATTTTGATTGCTATTATTATTGTCATTATTACAATATGTTTTTCCCAGCCTGGGCAAGCAGCACAAGCACGGATTGATGCGATAGCCCTGCCCAAGCGGAGAAATGATAGCTGAGCCACATGCCAGCAAGAAATGACACAGCCTTTGTGTAATCTGAAGTGTCTGTAGCCATAACTATTTGCCACAAGGTGTGAGGACTGTACTATAGTCTTGGCACCTCTACAGGTCTTTCCCCCTGTTTTTCCTTAGGAGTAAAACAAAACTCCACAATGTTGTTCACCTGCAAGATAGGCAGAGAAAGGTGTTTATGTCACACCTCATGTAAGTGCCCAGTGTTTCATTATTTATAAGTTCCCCTCCAACAGACAGAGCAAAGGAGAGCTTCCTTCCACTCCTTTTTCCTGCTCCTAAACACAGAAGACAAAGCCAACATTTGCAAGGCCTTTCCCAAGGCTTTCCAAGATGCTTGCAAAGAGAGGACAATATTTCCTTCCACAAGGAAAGGAGGAAGGAAATATTACCTCCTGTGTAAGTAGGTTTTCACAGCTCTCCCACTCTCCCTGCTGGCCTCATGCAATTCAGTGCCACTTGAGTGCCAGCCAAAGCAGATGATTGCTTCCATGGGAAGATCCTAGCCCCAGAGATCCAGAACTGGGAAGGCAACTACTGAGTTCAGAGAGGCACTCAGAACCTGAGCTATCAGGGCTGACACCCACAGACAGCGTTTCTTTTTTTCCCATCAGCTAATGGGAATTGGGCCAGAGGGACCAGGCAAAAGCCCTGTCAAGAAGTGGACAAGATAGACCCCTCCTCAAGCTCTCACATGGAAAACAAAAAGTAAATAAGTGAGAAACACTGTCTCTAATGCAGCAGGGACACTGCAAGGCAAACCCCCAATCATGTTTTCTCGCCACTGCTTATTTTCAAGCCAAATTCATGCTTCACACTTGTCTTGGATATGAGGGACAAGTTTTGGCCTGAAGCACATTCTTCAAGTCCATTGATTTCATCAAACAAATGGAAAATAAATATCTGTTTTCATGCCTATCAACAGGAGCTTATACAAGCAACATTTCAAATCAAAACTAGACTAATTCAAGTTACAGAATGTTTGCTACATACCTATTCCCTATTAAAAGTATTGCTCCATAAATCCAAGTAACAAGGTGAAACAAGTATGCCATTAAATGTAGTAATCAACTACTTTGAATTTGAAAAAATCTAGCATATCATTTGTCCCATTCATTCCCAGAAACAGTAGTGATGATTGTACACTATTTTTTGTTTATTTATTTCAACATCTCCCATGATTAACCTCCATATATTCAGGCAGTCCCAGGCTCTGCACACAAGAAAAATTCATTAATCACTAATTTTATTCTGCCTACAGACAACACCAGTCTCTCCTAGCAAGGTAAATATTGATGCCCATCATTTGGCTACTTTTGGCTACTGAAAGCAGTGCTTTAGAACTTCGAGATGCTTCATTTGGTTTGAATTTATTTTTTTTTTTGTTTGGTTTGGTTTTGTTGAGTATAGAGCTGAAAATCTGCAAGATTCAACATTTTAAATCTGAGTATTAATCAGGTATGTGGAAGGTGTTATATTGCAAACTATGGAAATGGAAGAAGATCAGAGAGGAACAAGTGCTGGCCATGGGGCCTTCACCTTCATTTATTTCTTTGTGTTAGGATATAGGCTTCACATGATATCCGTGGCTCATTCCTATGAAAGCAAATAAAATGTGAAGAAGAGGAGAATTCCCTTCACAAATGAGTGCTACTCAAGCCAACATATGATAAAGGAGTGTGGCAAGTTTTCACTGGCTTCCTTTAAGTGGTTCCTGATTAATTGCTTAGAGAGTCCCAGATAAAAGCCAAGATATGAAATAGGTGGCAGCATGTTAGGGTATAAGTGGTCTACTGGGAATCAGAATGAACCCCAAATAGCCATGGGGGTTGTACAGTGACATTTTAGCCATGTCACTGTATAGCAAGAAAGTCAAAATTAAGAATTTGCAAATAGCTGATATTCAGCTTAAATACCCCAAAAACTCCAGTTTTAGTAACTCCAGTAAAGTTGAAAGTAATTTAGAAATTACATCATTTTAATTCTGAAGTAATCTGAGAAAAGACAGCAGTAACTGAGCAGCAAGACACTGAGTTACTTCAATATTCCTAATCTTTTTATCTTCTTTTTAAAAATATAACAGAGGACACCAACTCTTCCTTAGTTACAAACATAATTCTATTTGGAAAGCAAAAAAGAAGAACAAGAATAGTTTCAAACATCATTCTGCTTTGAATTATCACACAGAACAACTCTTACATTAGTCTTGAGCTAATATGGTGAAATATTTGGACAGCAATCTGTCATTTTCCTTTGGCCAGTGAGGGTAACTGCTGTTGTGTCAAACTGCTCTCATGTAACATGTGCAACCACAAAGAGTGGCCGCAGCACAATGCTGCAGTCCAGCTTCTTCCACAGCTGCAAGGGCACCTAAAGACAACAGGGTTTTGGTACTAAGGAACTGGCAAGACAGGTAAATGCAGGGCTTTTCTCCTCAGCTCCCCCCACTCCTACGGCCTGTCACTCCTACACACATGGATCACACACACCCACACTGCAGTCCTTTACATTGCCCATACTCATTTAGGCACCTCTGCATCAGCTGGAGCCCACAGGAGCACTGCTGAAGTATCCATCTTTGTCAGTGCTGTGACAAAAATAACACTGGGCAACATAACACAACTGCACCCTGCTGTTAGACTGACAACTGGCTTTGCAAGTATTCTTGTTCCTGTGCTTATGATCCCCTGGTAGCATTTATGGGAGACTGAGTGCTGGAGAAAATATGAAAGTACAGAGCAGCACATTCACTGGAGGAACTGGATAAGATCAATAGTATTTGTATCTCCTTTGCAGTAAATGAGCTGCTACCTATGGCAGTCCATACACTTGGCACAAAAAAGGTAACTAAAATAAAGATGTATACCTAGAAATCCTGCATTATTGATTAGGAGCGTTCATTTAACAACTGTTTCTTTGGGATTGTCAAAACTGATGACCTAAAGTAAAGTGCTCACTTCTGAGGCAGTATGTATTGATAAAAGCATAAACCAATAATGCTATTTATATTTCTGCTTTCTCTACAGTGCTGTTTAATGACCCATGGTAGTTCTTAAAAAGGTTATTTTAATTACTCAGATCTTATTCCTTTAAGAAGAAATGTCCTTTGTTGGCAGCTCTTCTAGCTTGGAAAGGTGGAGAAGGAAGATAAGCAGGGAAAAAAGACAGAAATAGACCCAGTCCATTTGTGGAAGTCCATGGGAAAAATCTATGTCAGTAGGTTTATGTACTTATGATTAAGTATACCATTACGTTGCCTATATGGAGAGTAATTTTGCATATGGAACATTCCAGGCAGTCAGGACAGTTCTTAAACAACTTTAATCAACCAATGATCAGAACTAGAAAAGGCCATCTAAATCCTGTACCTGTATGGTACATGGAAAAGTTCTTTGGGCAACTTGTGCCAGTGCTTCATGACCATCAGATTAAAGAACTTCTTACTAATATCTCGTCTAAATTTCTCCTCTTTTAGTTAAAAACCATTATGCACATGTAAAAATTTATATGCACATGTAAAAAGTCGCTATATGCACATGTAAAAAGTTGCTCTCCCTCTTTTTTATAAAGCTCTTTCTAGGTACTGGAAGGCCGCAATGATACCTCCTTGGAACCACCTCTTCTCCAGACTGAGCAATCCCAACTCTGTCTCTCCTCACAGGGGAGGTGCCCCACCCCTCTGATCATCCTGCCCTCCTCTGGGCTCACTCCAATCTTTCTTGTGCTGAGGACCCCAGAGATGGATGCAGCTCTCCAGGTGAGGTTCTACAATGACAGAGTAGAGGAGAGCATCACCTTCCTACCCCTGCCTTTGATACTGTCCAGGGTGTGGTTCGCTTTCTAGGCTGTGAGCACACAGTGTTGGCTCATGTCCGGAATTTTATCCATGAAAAGACCCTAGTCCTTCTCTACAGGGCTGCTCTCGATTCCCCTACCAGTCTGTGCTCATGTC
Source organism: Euphonia xanthogaster (assembly GCA_034509185.1). Classification (NCBI taxonomy): domain Eukaryota; kingdom Metazoa; phylum Chordata; class Aves; order Passeriformes; family Fringillidae; genus Euphonia; species Euphonia xanthogaster. Next base: position 17,027,240 of record JAYDZK010000001.1, on the reverse strand, counting down.
TGAGATTGCTCTGACCCAGATGCAGCACCTGGCTCTTGGTCTTGTTGAACCTCACGAGGCTCTTGTGGACCCACTTCTCAGGTTGGTCCAGGTCTGTCTGGAAGGCACCCCTACCACCCCTGAAGCAGCAAGAGGCAATAAGGGACATAGAAAATAAAACTGAATGGGTAGTCTAAGTCTGTTTGCCTTATTTGGTTAAAAACCCCCACATGCCTGGTATTTTTGGTCTCAAGCCAAATAGCAAGACACATCCCAATCACCACATTTAATCCTAAACAAATACGCTTTGTTGCCTCAGCCAATGGCTAATTGCCAATTTGTTTCATGAACAAAACCTGACATAGAAAACAGAACCCAGCTATTAAGTGTAGAGGGCTACAAAAGAACGCAGGTAGCTTTAAGCTTAAGGCAGAACTGCTCTGCCAGCAAGCATCAATGTGCAAAGCAAAATCCCACCTTCTTTATCTCCTCTTTTGAATCTAACTTTTTTGCAGTTGGTTATCTCCCTCAAGGGAAAATGTATTCCAAACATTTAAGGGCTCTTACAAAAGGCCAGCACTGATCTCTGTGCTTGAATAATATCCCAAATGGACCCTCATTGGTAACACGATAACAAAATCAGTGTTTCAGTCAAAAGAGAAGAGTCTTTCTGCTCCTCTGTTCTTCTCTTTTTGTGCATTGATATAAAGATCAGAGTCACCAGCATGAATAAGATTTAGAATTCTGATGAAAACAATAAGAGATACTAAACACTTTCTGGCCCTCCCAAATTTGTATTCAACCTCTCCCTTTGTTAAAGCTGTAATCACACTCCCATCGGTATTCAAGGGATTTATGCAAACAAGGTCTCTTCTGTCAAAAATCATAGCAATTTAATGCAGTCACAGCCTGTTGGGTTGTGTAGATTACTGACACCAAAGACATAACTTAGTATTCTGGTGTGTCAGCTCTCTAAAATACAGGTCAGATGGTCTTAGTAGACACCTCAGCCATTCTAGCATAAGATACTGCATCCACATGCAACAGAACCAAGGGAAAGTAGCAGAGGGTGACTTGAAGTCAAAGTCATTAGAAAATGTAACAATTAAGCTAAAACTCAGCCTGATGCTTAATTGAAAAGACAGTATTTGTTGAATATCCTAATGTGGCTCTCCATGCTTATGGATGATTTCATCCATTGCTTAAGGATGGACCCAAATAAATAAAAGCCTGCTGTCTTTACCTCTGTGCAAGTGCTGTTTGTACCTATTACACCTTACACACCCAACACCCAACGGAGGAAAAGGAGTCCATTACGAAGGTCCTAGACACCAGGACTTAGCTTGTTAAATCCAGCTGGGAAAAAATCAACACTTAAAGCTCCAGTGGCTTTCTGCCTGACATTCTCACATGTAACACCAGTTCCTCCATCCCTCAGGGCCATATCCTGCCTCCCCTGGGCAAGCTGTGCACTTTATTTCAGTGGGCACAATTTAATCCCTTGAAGTGCACCAGCCACAGTTTAGCCATGACCTGCCCCCATCACGTTATTAACTATAGACAAATCTGGCCGTGTTAGAGAAATTCTACCTGCTCTTGCACAGGGGATCACGTCTGTGCTCACTGTCACCTTTTCAAGAACAAAGAACGGATTTCTCTTCCTGGCTTAATACTTTTTTCTAAAATCAGTTTGATGTTCTGAGAGAAAAGGCAGGGAGCGAGAGCTGATTAAAAGCCGTGATGAAATGCAGGCAATAGAGTGGAGTACCTGCAGTGCTCTGTCACCTCCACCCACTTTCTCCTCAGGCAACCAATGGCCATTACATCATCAGGGCAATCTCTAATTGGCTGCATTCTGGATACGGTTTCTGACCAAAAATACACATTAGATAAAAAAAAATGCCATTCCCAAAGTTGGTTTTAATTTAGGTATCATATTACCAAACACCTTGGAGACATGATAACTTCAGCAACTTCCCTGAGTAAAAGAACAATAAGTTAAGATCTGTATGAATACTATATATAAAAATTTAATACATATATATGTATGTATTAAAGTCTCAAAATACAAAGACTGCCTTTGATCACGTGGACCTCTTTTGCATTCACTTTCCAATGTGTTTATGCCACCAAGTCATGCTAGCAGATATGGTTGAAAAAAATAATTTAAGGATTTAATTAAGAATTTAAGAATTTCATTAAGAATTTAAGAATTTATTTGCAAAAAGCAAGTGTTACACTTAAGCAGATCTTGGTGCCAAGATGACTGTACTGCTCATGTATTTTCCAAAGGCGAAAAACAAGATTCTATTTGCAGGATGAATCCCTGATTGTGTATTATTTACTCAACTGTAGTACATTAATAGCTGGTTGCAAATAAGGACATTGAGGTATATTTAGCACATAACCTGAGTATAGAGAGCTCATTCTGCCAAGTGAATTGGGGCCAAATACTTGACTTAGTAAGTATTATTCAAATCTAAAGGGACCAGAAGTAAATCAGGTTCTATTCCTTACTTCATTCCAGTCCTTATCTCCTCTCCTCAAACACATGGCATGCATAATCCAAACACAGCATTCAAAAATGAGCCTCATTATGTATAAAACGAGCCACATTAGAGAAATCCACAGAAGTGGATAAAAAAAGGTGATGCTCATCCTTTTTTCATGTTGACTTACAGCTCCTTAGAGCAAAATTCTCATCTGTGTTCTGTGTCCACAGGCTGCATATTACTGGCTGCTCAATTCACCGATGTGGCATAAATAAATCAACCAGTAAAACACACAACACAACAGCTGGTGTCTGTCAAGAGATGTTATTGGGCCTCACAGAATAGAAACACCTTCTTCAAAGAGAAATAAAAAGTTTAGCTGGTTTTCCCTATTAAGTGCCTTTTCCAGAATTACAAAACATGAATCAAATCCCGCAAACTTGCATTCTCTTCACAAGTGTTGAGAGAAGGCAGGAGCTCTGCCTAACAAGTGCCCTCATCACATTGTATTTATACTGCCTTCATAAGACCCTGAAAACTCAATATTCATCTACTTGGCCTCAGTTTAGCTGCAGAAGTTCCAGCTGCTTTTTAACATTCAGTCTAATTAGGGAGACAAAAGAAGTTTCCTTAGAAGTGTAAGTTAGCTTCAGTGGTGAATAAGATGTTAAAGAGTAGGTGATGGACTCTCTAAAACAACTTCTCTGATCTCCCAGTACTTCTTTCAAGATCCTAGCTGGTCTGCACCACTATTACCCTCCCTCCACACTGAGAATTAGCTATTTATTCTCAGCCTTTGTTCTTTCTCTCAAAGGGCCCCCTCCTCTCACACTTTAACCAAGAATTCTCAGCCATCTTCTATGAATGTGTATAACAAAAGCCTTTTGAAAGTCAAAATAAATTATATCCACTGGTTGGGATACAGAGAAGCCCCTATTTTGACCATTTACAGCACACTTTGAAAAACTGTGATCCTGATGCAATGCTGTTTTTACTGCAGACTTATGAGTTAACAGTGGCATTAGGAGCATATCCAAATGACCTCTCCAGCCTCAGTCTTTCTCTCTAGCACTAGCAAAGAGCATGTTCTTTGTCCTTGTGGTGTTCCAGCAAAGTAGTTTTATATAGCTTCAATCTTTAGCGCAGAGCATTCCAGCAATTTATCTACAATTGAGAAATAGTTCCTCCTGTCCCAGGATCTCTGTCAAAGAAGTATAACAAGGAAAAAAAAATCAAAAAACTTTATACCTCCTTAAAATATCTGTAAATGTAGGAATAATAATAAGAAAAAAACCCTCTTACCAAGAAATCTAAAAATTGAAATTGGCAAATTGTGAACAAAGCCAACAAAGTAACCATGTACAACACGATCTTTGTTAAAATTGGCAATCTCCACAAAGTGGAGTGAAGTGCAACTCCTTCCACACCCATAGAGTGTTCAGAAAATCCATACTGAACTTTATTGACTGAAAACAAATGTAACACTTAACTAATTCAGTGCCTAAGGACAAAATCTCACTCCCAGCTCCCACACATCACAAAATGTCACAACACTTGGCTGCCTTCTATCAAGCAAAAGCAAAATACCATGACTTCTCTCCGGGCAGGATTAAAGGACAGTGTCAGTGCTTCCTTAGAAAGCTGGCAAATGTCTTCTTGTTTTGCTCAAAGTCACCCCGCCAAAGCAGCACAGTGGTAAGAGGCTGAATGGAAAAATTGGCCATGAGAGAAGGAACACATTCCATCTCCCTATCAGTGTCTGAGAAATAATTATTAAATAATTGTGACTTTCTAACAGAAATACCAAAGCACTTTGCCACCTTTCTACTCCATTAGAA
>JAYDZK010000001.1:17009040-17022836 GCA_034509185.1 Euphonia xanthogaster | reverse complement strand
CCACAGAACCTATTTGAATGGCTCAATATTTGGCACGGGTCTGAGCAGTACATCACACCTGAAAATGGAAACTGCATCAAACCTTAACTTAGCACTATCTCAGAGACTTTGTTTCAGTTTGGACTAGGTGGGGATGATGGGTTTGAGTCACCAGGACTTCTCACTATCCCACATAAATCTTCTCCAGAGGTTCCACCCAAGCACTGCTGGGGCATAGTCTGTCAGATTTGATGAGACAGGAGGCCACAGAATGAGAACTGCTCATCCAGATCCGAGGGCAATCAGACTTCCTACAGCATGACAGGGTGTTACAGTAAAGCAGTGCCATGGAACATTGCATTCAGGCTTGGTAATCAAATAAACCTGTCATTCAAGACTTACTATACTCCTGTGCATAGTTATCCATTATCTGAACAAAACCTGAACTTACTAAATTACTTCATATTTTCAGTATTATGCTGTTGTTTATTACAGAGCAATATGAAGGAGTGCAGAAAGAGTAATTTTCTACTAATACTGAACAAGGAACATTATTAGATTAAGGACAGAACATTACCCTTGCAGCGTTTCTCTCAGCTTTGTGCCATTGCAGAACATGCAGTTATATACTTCTCCCTGATGCCTCCTGCCACAGATTTAAAGAACCAAGGCAAATCACTCCCATCACTTTTCTAACTCTGGGGAAGAGGCAGAGAAGGAAATATGTTAATTTTGGTAAGATACCAGAAAAGTACATTGGTGTCATATTCCTTCCATCTGCAGAAAACAAAAGGCTAGCTGGTTCCCACCACACACCTATAAGATGAGACAGGCAGAAATGCCCAATGATAAAAGGGGGTTTACAAAAAAGAAAGAAAGATGAAAATTGATACACATGTAATAGCACTACCTGGGTAATGGACAGGAGGGAAATCGTGTTTCAGACCAGGCCCCAGAAATCCCTTTTCAGTGTTTCAAAGACAATGCATAAGTTGGGGGGTGGGGGACACACAAGAGCCTGGAGTCTCTGCTATTATTCCTCCCGTTCCAATCTTGTATGAGCAGAAGCCCCAGGGCAGGAGTTTAGTTACCAGCCTTTGCCCACAGGTTGCTCTTCTGGTTGTTCATCAGTCTGTCACAGCTATTTTAGTGCTTGCAAGAGCTAAGAGCAGAGGCACACGGAGAGCAGAGAGCAGTGCACAGGCATTGCAGAAGGAGCTTTGCAGGCAGTCTTATCTCCTTGACCTCCTAGAGCCACACCAAGGGAGCAGCAAGTCATGATACACAATTCTCTGGTCCCCTCAGCTGAACCCTCTGAGGCAAGGTGGAACAAAGTAGAAGAGGGGCAGAGAAGCCCAACCAGATCCATTTTTCCAAGTGGAAACCAGCAAGGTCATCTCAAACCCTGACAAGCTGTATTCTACTCACCTCTGGGAACATATGTTTGTGATGAGGAAACAGCTCTGCATGCACCTGCCAGTTATTTTCATTTAGCCCCAGCATTTGGCAATGCCCACATGTGAGACTCTGCAATCTTTTTACTGAGTTTCTATGTGTTTACAGGGTCATTATTCAGAAGCTTTCTGATCAGTTTCATCATTTGCCAACCGTATTTAGAGTGCTCAGTATCTATGAAGAACAGATACATGGTATAATCAAAACCCCATAGAAATAAGGATTATTTTCAACTTTAACTAAGCTTTCTGACTTCTGGACACTTTTTTTGATTGATTTTTTTGATCATGAACAATGAGAGAGTTCTGCAGTGAAAACCTTCTCCAACCTCCAAGTCCAAGATCTTGGATCAGGAGAAGAGAGGCATACCCAGGTGAATGTTGCCTCGGGATGAGAACAAACTTACACTGCTTTTCTCACTGTGAAGGGCACAGGAGGAAGCCACAAGACAAGCTAGCAAGGGCAAAAGTCTGATCAGCCTCTGATGTGAATAACTTAAAAAAAAAAAAGACTTGGATAACATTTTAGCCCGCAGGCAGAACAGGAGGTTTATATGGCTAAAGGATCCAGAATTAGATTTAACAGACTATAAACACAGCCTGCAATGTGGGCAATACATCTTACCCACTTGGGCACTGACTGCTGCCACCAAAGCACAAAAAAGCTGAATTCAGACAACAGGGCTCTTACAAGACCTACAGTACCCTTAGGCTGCCCTCAGTGCCTTGAGGAAACTCAGAAGTCAGGGAAGTCCATCCTTCCAAGAGACCTTAACAGAATAAAACTATTTCTGGCTTTCACACAAGACAAAAAAAAAAAAAAAAAAAAAAAAAAAAAAAAGGTCTTACATTGTTTCAAAAGTTAAAACAAGGGAACAGAGACAGGCAGGGAGATATCTACAGCTACTGAACTTGTATCACGAAGAACACAAGTAGGCGAAAACTGAGAAGAACAAAGTTTCTGCCAAATGGAAGTAATGTGAAACTGTTACCAACTTCTAACTGTAATTTGCAAGAAAAGAGACAGAACATTCCAAAGCAACAGATAGAAAAGTTGAAAGAGTTACTATATGTGCTATCAGCATGCTGCAAACTCTAATAAAATATGGGCAATGTGTACACTACTGTCCTCTGGACTTTTCTGATTGCACCATATGTTGGAAGTGCACCTCTGCTCTTTACATAAAATGGATATAAGTACTTTAAAAGAAAATGTGAGGGATTTACAGGGTAGAAGATGATTAACATTGAGCTCAGCACATGAATTTTTCAGTCCAGTGCCACATGTCTGACTCACACAGTCATGCTGGTGCAACATTCTTTAGGTCCATTGCTGTGAGCCTGGAAATTGAACATCTATTCAGTGCTAACAGCAGCAACATCTCCAGCAAGTGACTCCTGGGACAAATGAACCCTTTGCACAGAAATATTGGGCTTCTAGAAAAAGCATTTCTTCCCTTTTACCAGGTTATACATATCTCAGTCTCATTTGTATAACAGAAAAAAAAGAAGCTTGGATTGTGCAAGAATCTTTCAAACAAAACTGGGTTACAATTCTGTGGCAAAAAGTAGATGTATGAATCTGTGATGGGCTGCCGATCAATTTTTGACAAATCAATATTCTCATGGCAGATTAAGAGGGCACCTATTTCACAATTTATAGCACTCACAATATGCAAACATAGCAATGAGCACTTGGGGTACAGTTTCCTGCCCAGGAACATTTTTACATTAGGCTTTTAATGTATTTTCTATCAAATTCTTTTAAATATTTTCTTTTCAGTAATATATCTACTCCCTAATATTGGAATTCTCTACAAGTGGGTGTTTCAACAGATCACTATTATGCTCAATTTTTCCTTGCCTAAAACACAATTAATTCTACCTCATGAAAGAGGAATTGCCCAATTTCTGTAGAAATTGTAACAGAGATTATCATTATTACTATTAAATAGAGACATCAGACAATAGAAACCCTAACATGACAGCAGACATAATGTGTCAGATTTTTGGGGTTTTTTTCCTTCATTTTGGGATATAATCCCATGACTAGAGAGTATCAGGAAACTACTTCGAAGAGTTACATGAAAACAAGTAATGCCCTCTCTTAAAAAACAAAACAAAAAAAACCCACCACAATGCCAAAACCCTCAATATTTTGCAGAAGTATCATTCCTTCTCTTCCTCTTTTCAACAGAACTGTTTGAAACTCTAGGTTTAATAAAGTTAGTCACAATTATGCAGCGCCTGTTTTTGAGCTGTATTAATTCTGGATGGAAATGTTCAATTATTTCATGCTTTTTATCTAGCTACAGTTGTTTCTAACATACATCTAGATAAATAGCAGCACCCTCTTTCTTTGCACTTCGCAATATTGGATGCAACATTTCATTTTAGGAAAATCTCTGGGTTAGGACAGCACTGAAGAGACAAAACAGTCTGGCTTTCTGAGCTCAACCCAACTTCTGATAAGAAGGCTGGATTGAAAATAATCACCCATGCAGGAAAACTACCTTGAAGTCCAGAGATGAACATTCAGAGAAGGAAATTAACTCATACAAAATTAAGGAAAACTACCTCTCAGTAGTCTGGCTCACATTTTGTGAAATTTGCAGTGTATTGCACAAAAATATTGCTTTAACGTTTAAAGAGTCAAGAAAGCAAGTTTTTCTAGATAGAAGTTCTCTCTTGAAGAAAGGTAATCTCCACCCCACCATTGTCGTCTCCAGGTAGCTGGAGACTACAATGATGGAATGGGATAAAAAAGACAGCAGGAGCTGACAAAGCTTACAATAGCTACAACCACACTGCCACCATATTAAACTAGTTTTATTTATCTAATTCCATCCTGTACCATGATAAACCTGAAATAACACCAAATAAGACCCACACTTGAAGCTAATTTCACTTTTCAAAACATGCCCTACTAGGACGTTATACCTACAGAAACCCTGTTTGAAGATGAACTGCCAGGATGATTAACAGTGAAAAAGATGTTATTTCCTTTCTTATTATTGACAGGTACTTTTAAAAATGTATTTTATAGAACTACCTCAATATTTTGTTGTATGTATGTATATCTGAATACAGCACGTGTAAAGCATTTATATCTACATCACTTGAGTTATATTCCTATCTAAGAGTTATTTCCTATTTAAGAACTGAATTAAATTTTTTATGCAAAAAGTGCCTGTGTTTCTAGACTGATGGGTAGATAAGTAGATGTTACTAAGTGCAAAAAGAAGAGTTTTATGTATCTCTAAAAACATGTGAATTTTGAAGCCTGAAGACTATCCTAAGAGAGAAAAGAGTCAGTCCAGTTACTTTTTGTGAGTAAATGGTCCAGTGTTTACAAACCTATTTTTACTTTGCTGAGTCATTCAAAATCAAATCCATCCTCTACAAATATCTTTGCTCTTTGCAAATTACTCTCTGAATAATTTATATGAAGGAAATTCACCCTAAGGGTTTGCCTGCGAGCTTGTTCACTTTTACTGTTCCCTGCCTATTATCCAATGTGTTTGAGCAGTTTCCCAAGTCACACAACTTCATTTCTACTCCCCAAGTGAATGAGTGAAACTTTAAGCTGCTATATCCATACAAGAGGAATAAAAAATCATGAATCAGGAACAGCTATTCTTGTTTTCTACTGAAAAGCCATCTTTACCTAGCTGTTTAGGAGCTGACAGTACTCTCTCAGAGAGCACATCAAGTGTGACTCGTGAACCACAGCAGCAGGGCTGGCAGGGTGCTTCATCAGAAGGCAAACCCCATTTCAGACACGGGCAGAAGGGTAAATGCTACAGGGGCTCTCAAAATGGCTTTGCTTCTGTTTCTGAAGCCCTTCAGACCACTGACCTCCCTAGGACAAAGGCAAGACTTCACATTTTGCAGACATTCATAAGCAGTTATTTGGCATCCCTGTGACCCCGTGGTTCTTTTGTGACGTATTCTGCTGTACTGTACAAATCATGAATTGCAAGAGCCCACCCAAAATAAGTTCTCCAAAAGCTCACCACTGTTTTCAAATGGCATGGCATTCAAAACTACAGAACAGTCATCAAGTAAGCTAGTTTCTAAGATTTCTACCCAAGCTGAGATAGAGATGGACCAGAGAAGAAGAACTGAACAGAGGCCATGGAAGGGACAGGCAGGGAGCAAGATGACACAAAAACCCATGCACTGTTCAAAACCATGGCTCAGTTAAAAGTCAGGCAATTGTTTAGGAAGACTGACCAGAAGACCTGGTCTGCACAGACCCATTCACCAGCCAGCTTCAAGGTAGATCCTGCCTTGCTGTAACAGCTGTGGCTCTCGAGCCTGAGAAGCTGCAAGCACTTAGTTATTCTGTAGTAAGCAATGACAGCAACTCCAACAGTCTGCTGCATAAAGAGGACAATATTCAGCACTTTTCAGGGTTATGTCCACCCAGTAGAAAAAACACTTGGGCATTGTCATTGACTTATCACCCTGTCTCAGAGCCTTCGTTTGCTTTTGATCCAAATTCAGACTGCACCAAAAGAAAAAATTACATGTAGAATATGTTTAGTAAAATAATCAATTTTTATGACCTGAATGCTACACACAGGGTCCATTGAAATAGATACATTACATTTCTGGATTATCCTTCCTCTTTTCCTTTGTGCATGCATATAAAAGAAATTTTTGCACAGGAATCATGTAATGCTACCAATACTGACTTCCTTTTCAGCCCACAGAGATTAACCATCCCTTGAGGATTGTATTGACCCTGGCTTTGCTCCCACCACTATTTACCTCTCTGGTCAATGAATCCTGATGCTGGTTACAACAAAGTCAATACCTGCTTATTACAGTTAGAATAAGAACCACTGAGAAGGCTTGTGAACACTAGCTTGGTGTCTGCCAAAACTATCCAGTTAAGGAGTCTGTCAAGGTTTCACTCTGTCTGTCTTCTTTTCTAGTAAAACCTGTCTCAATGAAAAAATGGCACTTGAAGACTCAATAATCCAGTCTGTTCTTATAAAAAGAGCCCTGACAAGAATATTTTAATATTTGATATATGCAAGTATTCATTAGTATACAAATTCAAACACATAAGCCCAGACTTTATACTGGATAATTGTTATTTGGAGGTTGTGTGTAATTTTGTGGGTTTTTCAATAGTTACTGCAACTTTTAGGATTTGATTCAAGTCTTCTTTGTATTAAATATTGAGTGCTGGTCCCCAGGGTAGGTAGCACATTTAGTTCTCCCTTCCCATTTACTTTTATTTTTATGATAGATTTTAAATGAACTCCAGAGCTCAGTTGTTGTTCACAACTTTCCAAAGAGAGATCCAGAAACTGTCCAAGTAACATCTTTACAATTCTAGCACCAGAATCCACACAAATCCATACATCCATCCAAATCCTGAGCTAGGATGCAAGAAAATGATGAGAGATTATTTTGGAGGGAAAATATCAGGGAAGAAGGGTAGCTAGTAAACCTTGAGAAGAAAGGTGTGATGACCATGCAGCTTTGACCAAATCTGTGGCAAACATGCAGACATTCTCAGTTATGCAAACCTGGGGTGCCCACCCTTCCTGCTCCTGCTAACAAGATCTGTCCTTACTGTGCAGTTAAGTTTACTGACAAATTTATACTTTTTCATGTTTTATTCCATTAAGGTATCATAAGTGTCTCAAAGCCACAGACAACAGCTAAACCTACATTAGACATCCTGGTTCCATGCATTCATTGAATGCAAATTCAGACAAGCACTATCAAAATTCTGAAGACCTCCCCCCTTTACTCATGCCAGAGGCACATTCATGTCCATTGCATTCAGCAACTCTTGTCTCTGCCCACTCAGCCAAACTGAGAAATCCTCGGCTGAGCTTTCATGAGCATTAAGATGTATAAGACATTGAAGCTTAATGCAAAGGTCATCACACAGCCTTAAGAGAAACATTTCAAATATTTTATGACTGCCCACTTCCTAACTGCCTTAAAAATCTGAGAATATACAGGCAAGGTGAGGTCTAATCTTGGTCTTAAGGTCCTTGGATAGGCAAGGACATTGTGCATGCTTGGGCTGCATTTCCCACAAGGTCCAACACCTTTCCAGAGGTTGCTATGTTTCTGCAAGGCCTGGTGTTTGCCTTTTGTTTAATCACCTGTCCACTCTTCAGTCTTGTTCCTAGAGGAAGAAAATAGTCTTCCTACACTGTTTGTTATAGTTAAACATAAAAATTCAGAATAGATTTTTCTAGTCAGTTAACCATATTCTTGAGGGAAAACATAAGGTAGTATGATTATTAAAGAGCACTCTCAGTAATAGTCACATCTTTATTGTGTCAACCTTTTGCCAAAAAAAAAAATAAGATTTATAGTAAAAGCCACTTACATTTCTTCTTTGCAGAACCAAGCCATCTGCCTCCAATATACCATCAGCCCCTGCTAGATGAATTCACACATATTTTAAAGCCCCAGAGTAACCATTAGAATGGAAATTGGACACTACTTGTCATTTGCAAAGCTTTCTTAACTGGAGAGGCTTCCCATTTGTTCAATTAAATGTTTGCATGTGCAATACACTTTATGAAATTTATCCCAAAACAGTGAGGACTGAAATAATCTTGGAGGCAGATGGCACAGCTGTTCCATTTAGAGCTATCCTCGGCAATATATGAAGTGATGGACAGGACGGGGAAGTAGGAGTGAAAACTTGGTACTATGAAGAATATTATCCATGGGTTTTAGCAATAAACAAACCATTTCAGTGCCAATCTTCCCTCAACTCTGTATGTAGCTGCGTGACTCACTTGAGTTTATCCAATTAGAAAATACCCATTTAATTCAAGAAGTCAACCACTGAAGCCATGTAAGGTTTTCCCCTAAGAGAATCCATCCTTCTGCCTTGAAATCTAAGGGAGTTTGAAAATATGTCTCTTACACTGACACAAGGAGGCAGATATGTGTATGGACTGGGGAGACAGCCTGCATGCAGGAGTGACACAGATACCAGTAGGAATAGGGAGCAAGTTTAAGCTGCTGCTTATTTGCATGCCTCTCACAGAGCAGAAATCATTGCACCGTGCTCCAGATGCTGCAAATCTCAAGATGCACATCCAGAGCTCATAATTAAAACTGGAAAACATTTTCACTGAGGAGAGGGAGGGAAAAACCCAGAGCTATCCCAGATACTCTACATCTATTTCGACATTTCTGGGGTGCTGATCTGTTCTACCACCTCAGTGTCAGGAAGTTCCATGGAAAAGGCAAAACCACTCCCTCACAGATACAAGACCTGAAAGAACCTGATGAGGGCATACCTATTTCTTTACAGCACCTAGACTGGAGTCAGAGGTTCAGTAAACTAAATGAGCAAAATAATCCAAAAATTTCTTCAAAAAGATTTTTCAACCTCAGCCCTCATGAAAGAAAATAGGATAATATGTAGAAAGAGATTTAAATCAAAATAGACTGTCAGGAAAGGTTTTCATCTCAGGGAGCACTGCTTTACTGAAAAAAAAAAGAATGAGGATCCCATTGTCCATTGCAAGCCAGCATATCTCCCACAGAAGATTTTCCTTAGATGCAGAACAAAAACCACTTGGAGCAAGAAGACAGATCCCAATTCTTATATCCACAGGTAGGAAATTACTGCAGCTCAGTGGAACCCCAGTCACCTTTTCTGCAGATTTAATAAAACACCAACAGCCAAAAAAAGTTTCCAGGCCAAACCCAGTTAAGAAAGAATCATAGAAACCAAAGGACAGGTCTCACCACCTCTTTTCCTCCCCACAGCCTACTCTTCCTGCTTTCCTCTTCAATCCTACAGCCTATTAGGGACATTCACAGCTGGAGTGCTGCTGAAAACAAAGAAAATCTGTTTTGTATGGACTGTCAGTGAGATGAAGAAAGTTCTCCATAGGTGCCATGTGACAATAAATGGCTAGGGAGAGAATGCTGAAAAGCCAAAAAGTACATCCTGGTTGACCAGAACACCCTTGTTTGAATAGGTTCAGCTGGAGACTCTTATGCCTAATGCCTTAAGAAAAATTAGAGAGGAAAAATGCTGCCAACGCACAAGTAAGGGAGGTGAGGGAGCGCTTTGGAAATGAACAGCACTCTGACTAGCAAAGGATTTCTTTGTGACAGTGAAGGGCCACCAGGTTGGACATTCAGTACCGTATTATTTAGAAAAATATTTTTTGACCTTGCTGTTTCAGTATAAAGGCTTCTCTCCCAACCACCTCTTTCCCAGTGGTAATACTATAAAAGATGCGCCCCAAGGGATAAGTTTCTAATAATGCTCTGATCTTGCTTTCCAAGCACTTACAGCAACTGCAGGAGCAATTTTAAAATAAGTAAATTCATAAGACTCAACCTCTTCTTTTTTTGCAGGAAACTTTGGCTATGCTTAAATTATTGCAAACTGTACCATCACAGAGAAATATATTTAATTTTGTAACTCTCGTTTTCTCACACTGCTGTAAACAGCACAATACATGGAAACTCCAGACAAGTGATGAAAAATAAGTGTCCTAATTTACTGGTTTTGCACCCTGGCTTCATTTCAGCTACATCTTAAAAGGCCAATATCCACATATGATTCCAGTAATTCTAATGACATAAAATGGCTATTCATAATTAGTTATTTTTCACCAAAGTTGTAAATATGGAAGTCACCACAAGGGCACAGCTAATCCAGAAGTAACCCTGCTTCTGCAGAATACCTCTACAAAGCATCAGTTGGAAGCAGAGGGAATCGGTGTACATTCTAAAAAGCACGTTCTCTTTGAATCACCATTCCCATAAGAGCAGCTCTTCCACTCCTTCCTGCCACCCCTGCAGCTTTCTCATCCTCAGGGGAGCAAGGCACGGAACAAGTCACCCTCAAACACAGAGCTATGATAATGGCATCTGCCTGCCTTCAGCTGCTTGTCTCGCTCTACCCTGGCCAGGTGCCCCTCTCCAGGGCCTCTGAGAAGGCTCAGGTCCCTCAGTGTATGCTAACTACTGCTCACCAGCTTCTGCTCCTGATTTTTGGAGAAGGAGTGGAATTCAGCTCACATCCACACAGCTGTCACCCAGTAACTCTCCACAGTTCCCTCCTTTTGAACAGCCAGGTAATGATGAGGGGCAGGAACTCGGCAGCTACAGTAGCCATTACACTGATGGACTGGGAACTGAAGGACAGTAGGGGAAGATTCCCACCTAAAATCTTGAAGTATTGCAGGAGGTAGGAACCAGGTCACTGATACCTCTAGGAAATGTGCACTGGAGCACTGATTTTTCCTTACCACCCCTATATCTTGTGGGGAACTTTTCACTTTCTCCTACAAGAAAATGAATTAATTGGTAGAAACTCTGGAAGTGATGGGGTTTTTCACCTCTCCACTCCAATGATCTTCAACCTGCAAGTTACCACGGTGGCAAAATGCATTTCCATTTTTAGGGTTTTAGTTACTGGGGAGACTGGGGGGGAAATAGGAGGGGTGCAGCAGCTTGGATGGGCTTTTTTGGTTGGTTCATTGGTTAGGGTTCTTTTTAAGGGACAACTGAAGCAAAGGTTCAGCTCTTCAAACAGAACAGTAATGAGCTTTCTGCCATAAAAACTGTGGATATCAGAAACAAAGGAAGATAGCAGTTACATTTTTTCACTCCTGAAGGGGTTCATGAACCCTCTGTTGGAACCTTATGTGCCCCCTACTCCCTTCAAGCTAGAGGACAAAGCTTCGGTATCTCAGAAGATGGATGTCCTCTTTCTAAAAATAACCAAAGAAACCTCAGCAAACAGCCAAATTCCAGCTGTATGCCTGAGGTCTTCAGCAGAACAAGACCATGCTTTTACAACAAACCCCTTTCTGCACTTCTGGGATACCTAACACAAAGGGAAAGAGTAAAAATGAAAACTGAAGATGTCTTTTCAATTCACTGATCTCATTACCAGAAGAGTCACTGGTGGCGTGTGGGCTCTGTAACTACAGAGAATTCAAATATCAAGTTAGTGTAGAGTCAAGGTCCCCAAAGCCATGTACCTAAGCTGACCCTAAATGCCTGTGTTAGTCCATAGGACTCCCCAAGGAATGGAGGCATTCCTCACTTCTACCCAGAGAACACAACCAAGTTGCTTGTCATCAGACCCCTCCCTCTATTGTATCCTCTGGGAAATTTTATGATCTGGCATTACTTTAATCATTACTGCCTCTGCTAAAAGGCTACTCCCAGGTTATGTTATTGTTGCTCCAGCAGCGGAGGGTGATACATTAGGCTCAGTTTCAGCAATGTTTAAAAGTTCTGTTATTCAAAGCACAAGATAATTTTTCTAGGCCCTGATGTCTCCTCCAAACCCCCTAGATTAAATTATGGGAGACTCCCCTACACCAGACTTCTCTTCTGCATGGTACTAAATAACTCCCACTGAAACACTTACAACTCACATAGTTTTGGATGTAACAAAAATAAATCCATAAGAAAGATTAGATCTCTTAAAATCTTTAATACCTATAGGTTGACAGTAGCATTATAATGGTGCATTAACAGGGTATAGACCTTCATGAATGATGCTCCACCAGCAGTGAGAAATAAAGCTCTTCATTGCTCAAATCAGAAGGATGCAAACTTGCATTTGCCAGCATTTACCCTTAACTATGCCACAAAAAGGTCTCAAGCTGGGGACCACTGCAATCTGCCGCAACTTCTAAATCCTGCACTTCCCATAAATGATTACCTCATTCCTTGACCAACGAAGCTGCATGAATTTTGCATGTTACCTCAAGCACTTTACTTTACTCCAAGAATAACAGTTCCATTTCAAAGCACTTTAAACTGAATCCCCATTTTATCACCCATACAAAATGGCTGCCAAAAGATAAGATAGGCAATGAGCACAAGAAACAGACATTAATACTTAAAGCACTATTCATAAGGAAAACCCAAATTAATTTCAAGGAATATATCCCCCTATTTAAAAAAATATATATAGATATATGTTTCCTAAACTAAATTGAACTCCTTGCACCTATTTTAGGTGTCTGTGGAGCATTTCCATAAAGCTGGAAGTACACTCAGTATATATTTAAACCTTTTAGTCTGCAAATTTTAGTTAAGTGAGAGAATTTTTCACTGTCGCTGAGATAAGGCCCTGCTTAGAAATGAGTAGTTCAGTTCACCAAATCATTAGAAATTTGTTCTAACCAGCAGAATAAAAAACTTTTTTTTGAACAGCACAAAAAGGAAAGAGCAAAACTGACGGTGCCTGACCCATGATGGTTTGCATCTGACCCCCATTTTTCACCTCTTGTCTCACTAATCCTGATTTTAATTATCTACAAATTTGTACTTACTCCAGGCTAACACCTAATTTATCTATGGAAATTCAAATCATCCCACGTTAAAATAAAGTTTCTAAAATAGACAGGTTTGTCAGCCCTTAATGAGATCGTTATTATTCATATTAAGTATAGTTGAAAGTGAATTAATAGCAAAATGCTCCCTTTCATTTGCAGGGAACAAGAGGGATGACACAGTTTGTGGATATCTTTGCAGTGTGGGACCAGTTTGCAGTCAAACCAAAAGGTCTTTCAGTTATGTAGAATCCTGCTCTCAGAGACCTGGAGTACATCCCAAACATTCTTCCTAAGGCAAAACCACCTAACAAAACAAAACAGCATAAATCTTGAGGATTTGCTCCCAGCCCCTGAGAAGGTGGTAAGACTTGAAGGGGCTCATACAAAATTGCATCTTCTCACACTATTGAGCAATAGGAGTTAACCATGTCACATTGCATTTGAGATTGTCACGTGCTGAGCTACTCAAGTGCTCAGCATTAAGAATTCACAGCAGAGGTGGCCAGTAAACAGGGCAAGTTTACTCTGTCAATGACTAAGTTCTCAAATTCACCTAAGGGATGCTTCAAATTTCGTTCTAAAGAGGACAGAAAAAGTCTAAAACATGAAGGTGTGAAAAGGTGCTCAAGAACCGAAAGTGACAGCTATGTAATACTCAGAGGCCTGGACAGCTGATTGGAAAAACGGGACTAGCACTCACAATGAACTTTAGATCTTCAAGAAAAGGGGAAAAAAAATAGTAGGGCTGTGACGGACGCTCAGGGGATCATGCTCCTGCTTTCCAAGGCTTGGAAAGTGAACTACAACCGATAGAAACCAGCAAACCTCTTACTGATTGAACACGCCTGTCAACACAGAGCCCGCCACATCCCTGCCCCAGGAAACTTCTTCCAGCGCTTCCCTGTCAGGCACCAGCCCGGGTTTCCCACCCGTGACCCTCACACCAGCCCCCGCTCCCTCTTCTCCACGCCCCGGCTCGGCCCGCCCGGCACCGCCGCTCCGGGCGCGGTTCCCGGTCCCGCAGCGGCCCCTGGCGCCCGCCCCG
>JAYDZK010000001.1:16980923-17009000 GCA_034509185.1 Euphonia xanthogaster | reverse complement strand
TCAGCAGGGCGGGAGCGGGGCCGGAGGCGCAGCCGAGCCCCGCCGGGTCCGACAGCAGCACGGAGTCCCCCGAGAGCGGCATTCCCAAGCTCGGCGGCTGAGAAAGGGCAGCGAGAGGCAGAAGGCAACTGGGTAGGACAGGGAGGGACTGCGCAGTGTGGAGGTGTATTTCCAAATGGGGTGGAGTATCCAACAACTTTGAAAAATGATGAAAGATGGAGATAGCGCTCAAATAAAAAATTATAGAGTCAGCCCAAATAACAGGGGCTTCTGCTGTCACTCTTGACAGGTGCTTACTCTGTTCTTGAATACCTCCGGTTGCTGAGTGTGCTCTCTGAGTCCCTCTTCCCATCCTTTCTGTCTTAATCCCCACAGATTTCCCCTAACACTTTGCCTAAACCAAATGCAGCAATTCAGGTCCATCAGGTCTCATTGCACCCACCACAGAGACAGGGAACACATCATTGCCCTCCTCTTCAACCCTCTACAGAGGAATGCCATTTTCTGAGCCAAACACCGTGAGTTTGCTCCAACCAGTCAAAGGTTATGTTTGCCAGAGCTCTCAGATGGTGCTCTCTGCTTGGGGCTTCCCCAGGAGATGACGTCTTTCCTGAGCACTCCGTACAGAACAGCTCACAGAACTCCAGCAGTGCCAGGACAGCAATGTGAAGCAGTATGTCTACTCAGCATGTCTGATTGACTGTAATCCTGTCTACCACACACTTTAGTAACATATTTGCGTCTTTTCTTAGTGTCATAACACTACTGATGCATATGCTACTTGTGATAAATTACCATTCCCTACCTCTTCTTTTGTAGGGGAGACCAGATTCACTCCCCTCCCTGAGATATGCCCACTGTTACTCCCCCATCCTGCTTCTGTGCAATTCATTGTTCATGCTTAAGCAAAATATCTCATACTTGTTCTGCTGAGTTATATTTTTCTTCCTCCCTTCTATTCTATGCTATTGCTCTCTATTACATACGATTTTCCTGGTCTCTCAAGCTATTTGTCATTTCCAAGCTACCTGCAGTTCTTTTGAACCCAGGAAATTTAACATCCAGCTCCAGTACACTCAATAATCATCTTCTGTAACTTCTCAGCAGTATAGGCTCCAGAACACACTTTCCAGGCTTACTTAGTTCTCCCATTTTGGTGGCAAACCAAACTGTAAATACTGTGAATTTCATTTCCATTCCTGTATTCCATCATTCTGCACCTGTTGTATTGCTGTCTTTATCTAAAACACACTTCTCTGGCTCAGAGAGTTCATTCTGTCTTCACAAGACAGCCCATGCAATCTCAAGGTCCTTCTCCACCTTTGGTAACCTCCACTCCTACAGTGGTCCTGTACAAAGATGCTGTGCAGGGAGAGGTAGAAAAAAGGATTCACCCCAAGGTCTTCTGAAAATAGTGAATACTCAGGGAAGTCCCATTGTTTTAAAAACTTTATTGACAGTAACTCAAATGCTCCTTGCCTCAGTGCCAACCTCTACTAGCAATCTGTACTTTGTTAGAAATTGCCAGTATTGTTTTTTCCAGTCAACAGTGCCTGAATTTACAGACACACCTCACAAACAAAATCCCATCTAAGACAGAGTTCTTGCATTGTATGCCAGGCTACAGGGACAGATATCATCATTGTTATATACTCTGGCACAGTGACATCTCTGCAGGGTGCCTTATCATCTTGTTGTCTGAAGCCAAGCTAACATGGAAAACAGATTTTTGATTAGAAGTAGCTCAAGTCAAGGTGCTGCAGCACATGAGCAACACAGGCACACAGCTCTCACTGCTACAATGATTTCATTCACCCACAACAACGAATAATCATAACTGACCACATGGGCAGAGCCCAGTTTCCATAAGCTTCAACATGAAAACTAGTTAAGCTTCTGAGAGCATTCAAGGAGCTTATTGCAAAGCCAGGGTCTAAAATGAGAGGAGCAAAGATGGCAGTATTACTTCAGAAATATTTCCAAAAACAATCTTGCAAAGGTCTCTCACTTAATACTCCGCTCAATCCACAGCAGGTCAGCCACTCCCCACACTTCCCCAGCTGATGGGGATGCCACTTTTAACAGAGGCAAAAAGCTGAGCTCAAAGAATTAAAATCTTAAGAATTTTTGTGACAAAGCAATGGTTTCAGTGCGATTTCACTTGCATACCCTAGGGTGGTCCAAGGCTTGGAACAGCTACTGAACACAAAACACAGCCAAGCATCTCTGGATGTATGGATCCTTGTGACTAGATCAGCTTGGAAGAGAAGTGCCTAACTTCCAGCTAATGTACAGTGGGATCTGCCTTCTGTCCTTTCTGCTGATCTGCTACCCTAAGCACAAAATTTTGGAATCCTTTATCAGAACTAAAATTCAAATCCAGATATTTCTTGTGCCAAAAACTGCTGTTTTGTGTCAAGAAGTGCAGATGTCATTCTCTCAAAATCATAAGTATTTTAAGCAGTACAGATCAAGCTCAACCATCAAAGACTTCAGGTGACATCTGCTGACATCCTTTATGCAACAGGTGCTATTCTGAGGCAGTTCTTTTTTCCACTCTCTATCCAAGCCAAACCTACATGCTTAAACTCTACATTTCTCATACCACAGGTGAACTTATGTATTGGGATCCACTCTGTTTGCTCCTACACACTGATACTGTGACAGCCTTAAGTATAAAACCAATTTGGATCAGGAAACCAGCAACTCAGTGGCACTACTGAGACTCACCATGTTTCATTTGACTAGAAGTACTTGACTATTTTGACTTGACAGTGCTGCAAAATATAAGGAACCAGATTAATATTTTTGTTATTTAAAGCAAATATATGAGGGGGGAAATATACCCTTTCAGCTGCCTGTCTGGTGCCTTAGAGGTCAACAGGGCAGGTGATAAACATGAAACAAAGCACCCATCCTGCTGACTGACCCTTATGCTAAGAGCAAACTCCATTTTTAGCTCATTTTCAAGGCAGCAAGTACTACATCCACACCTTAGAGTTATTTGGCTACACACAGGTTCACTGAGCTGTGTACTACTGCTCAATATGCCCAATAAACCCCATTATACAGAACACTGCCCTTTTTTTCAATTATTATGGTGATTGTGAGAAACCACTACCAGAAACATGAATGCAGACAAAAATGGCATATTGTCATGATTTCTGAAAAGAGTGCAGGTACTCTGTTTAATTGCACATTTTCCAGAGGTTATGTAATACCACCTGCATGTGTATAAAAATACATAATAAAAATACTGCTGAAGAAGAGCTGTGTTGCATGGGCAATAACCTTTTCTCATAGCAGTCTTATTTTGATTGATACCAGAACACTAGATCCATTGCTGGGAGGGCTTTTAATAACAGTAAAACATACCAACAAATAAAATCAGCCATTATTATATACAGTAAATGGCCTCTTCAGCCTGCTAGAATGATTACATTCACCCACAATAATAAATAATCATAACAGACACCCAGAGCTAGATCCTGGCACATAAGCTAACCATGCAAAAAAGGCTCATAGCTAGCTTCAGCAGCTGGCTGAAGATTTCCCAGAATAAGCTTCACCCTGGAAGTGATGGAAATTCAGAGCTGAAGCCGCCTCCCACCTTGTAACACATACAGGAGAACAGCAATGAGGACAAGGTATATTGAGAGTCCTACAGCTTTTGCAATTCACCTTTAGCTGCAGCAGCAACAGCCCCTGCTACTCAACACTCAAATAACCATTCATGATGTTAGTTCACTTCTTTTTCTGTCTGAGGGCTTCTGATCTCATGTCTCAAGGGAGAAATTGTTAAATATGAAGTTAGAGCTACTCTAGAAGTAGGTCTCTCCCAGTCTGTATTGGTACCTTGTTTCTCTTTGCCAAAGGCATCCCTGAGCTCAGTTTGGGAACAAGAGCATTCATCAGAACCACAGTTAAGAACCCCATGATGGGAAGCAGCACCTTCCTTTGTCAGTATTTACTGAGGACAATAACAGGACACACTGAGAGGACATCACCCTATAAAACATTATTAGTATGCACTTGGTGTTTAAGGATCTTTGTCTCTTTACAGTTCGCTTTCTTCCAAAGTGTTATTTTTTGTCAGCAAAGCATTGAACTCCAACACTTTCGCACACGGTTTGAATATCTGAATTCACTGCCCTCACTCATCAACCTCGCAGAAGGATTCAGTGGAGAATGCCTGAAGTTCTTCATTTGAGGCAGGGCTGGGGATGCTGCTGCGCCGAGCGGACAGGGCTCTGCCTTCGGTGCTCTTCTGCTGCCATCTGCAGGCTCGGCTGCAGCTCTGATCCTGCTCGTTCCCCCCGGCACGCAGCAGAGCCTGCCCAGGGAACAGACTAGCCTGGACTTGAGCCATTTGCCAAATATTCTGACAGTCACACCATGTGTTTCTGATCTGCCACGATAAAAAGGATGCTTCGGACCAGACACACAAGGGATTCCGTTTTTAAAGAGACCAGCATACAACAACAACAACAAAAAGCCATTGTCTTTGAAAGCATTCAGTTTTACATGCACTGGGTCAGAACACAAAGACCTTCTGTAGGTTCTTTATCCCACAGCTACTGTAAAAGCAAACTGTGGTGCAAAAAACAATTGCCTGCTTGGATGTACAGAACCAATCTGCAGGACTCTCTGCCTCTGAAAATTAAAGAGTACTATGTTACCTAGGAAAGGCTGAATCATTTTATTTACATTAATAATGCTTACAGCTCCACAACCTACAATAAAGTTTGCAATAAGATGATAACCAAATTTCATGCTTCACTGCACAGACAGATCACCCTTGCAGACAAGGAAGCATTTCTCACACATAGCTCTCGACACTTTATACACTTGTACTACATTTTAAGGTGTTCATTTTTTTCTTTGCCTTTCCCTGAAGCATCCACTCATATAGAAATTAGAATACCAGATGAGAACAACCAAGATCTGAGCTAGCAGAGAAAAGGCAAATGTAACAAAACTTTCTTCAGTTAAAGGACTTCAAAGGTACTATAGCTTCTTGCTATAAGTTGTGTATTGAGTTTATGCCTGTGAGGAACAGGTAGGCTAGAAAACACTGCTCAAACAAAGGTCTCTTTCCTGTCTTGTATCCTATTTTCCTATCCTTTCCCTTGCACAGATCCTTTTCCCAGCCCCAGACTGAGCAGTGTTATCCTGCACATGCAGGATAAAGCTGACTCCACCCTGCCTCTCCTGAGTATGCATTGCTCACAGAAGGTTGTGGGAGCAGAGGCTATTCACCAGGAAAAGCAGCTCCATCAGGAAGGCTAGACAGGGAGGCAGTTTTTCCAGTTTGCCAGTTACTGACACTTTTTAGTCAGCCATTTGAATACTTTTTTTAATTCCAAATGCTGTTTACGCATATTAAAAAAAACATGATTCTTCATGGTCAACATCCTAAGCTCTGTAGGAATCAGTTAGGGAAGATATTTGTGGCTAAAATATAGTTTAGCAATTTCACCCAAGCCAGCTTTTGACAGCCATATCTTTTCAGGGTTATCTGAGACATCACCATTTCCCAGTCTCATTACAAAGAAAAATAACACTCTCCAGATGTTAACATTAAGATGGTTTCTACTCTACTTTTCAGGCAAATCCCAAAAAGTTCTTCTTCTTGGCATGGCTTTAAAAAGCAGAGATGAGGCAGATTCTAAGAGAAATCTGAGGCAGATTCAAAGAGAAAGCAGCTGTTGAAGCCTTTACTGTGTCCTTAAACAGGAATAAGAACAAAAAAGGCAAAAGGTGATGTGAGGATCCTCTGAAAAATTATACCTTTCTCCAAGGGTGCCTAACCTCACTAGTGAGAGCATCCATGTCCCTATTAGACAAATACAAAAAAAGTGATTAAAAAAGAAATCAAACCTTCTTTATTTGAAGAAAAAAAGTCAATGGACACCATTGGAAAGCCTTGATAGACAGATACTCAAGCCAGTTTTTAGAAACACTGTTATGGGTTCTCTTTTACACACTTCTGAAAACTCAAATGTACCCTCATGGTGCTTCCAGTGCTCTAGCAAGCACGTGTTGCTCAGCACAAATCACAGGACAAAGACCACTGCAAGCAGGTTAAGTTGCAGCAGATAGAAGGGGAATTAAGCTCTTTTTTGTTTCCCAGGTTTCTGTCTCTTGCAGGGTGAGGAAGGCTCTCCCTAGCTGCTGCGGGGCTGGAATGACACAGGGCTGTGGTTGGAGAAAGGAGGAGCATGAGTTGCAGCATGCCTGATTCCCAATTACCTCAGACTTTTCTGGGCCAGCTGCAGGCATGACTCAGCTTCTCACAAGCAGCTGCCTAGCTGCAGCATCTTCATATGTGATCAGTGCCAGTTTCAGCTTTCCTCAGTAGGCCAGGCTGTTATTTGTGCTGTTCAGTGCCACAAACAGTTGAGTCACAGCTGAAGCAGGGCCAGATACCTCAGAGGGGAATAACATCTGAGTCAGGGGCATGATGGATGTCCAGGGAAGGCTCACTTTTCACCAGCACAATTTTACAGTTTGCTCATGTTTGTGAGTCAGCACCACAGAACAGAAGTACAGAATTGTGAAAGTTTCTTACTGCAAAGAATGTTTTGTACTTAACAAGTACTAGGAATAACTTTCTTCAATGTCAAGACATCCAAGTTGTGGGCAAGCACAGGTGTGAACACATCTGTTGCAGGATGCTATGAAAGGTGGGAAACATATTGCCCAAGCACAAAGCCCCCAGAAACTGAAAGCAAAACAGAAATGCCACTTGATTTGCCTTATCTGCTAGATGCTTATACAGCTTAGGATTAAAATGAAAGATAGCAGATAAACAAATAAGCTGATTGGTAATATGGTTATTGCTTATCATTTAAATCTGTCCTTCAGGGAATGCATCCTGTTGGGCTAGGGCTTCCTTCATTCCTAATACACTCAGAGTGAGCAGTTTTGCTTCTGCAGTTCTCTTGTGGAGGACAGTAGAACGTGCTCCAGACCAAGTGAGATGGGCTGGAGATTTTGAAACTACATCCTCTGACACCCAAACCAGATGTCTGCTGCTAAGAAACTTCAGAGGGCCTACAATAGAGCTTGGCAAAATAGAGAAGTAAACATTAATAAATTACAACTGCTGTGGTCTAATATTTACTTTGCCCTTGTCTAAACGGTCTCATCTATTACAGATTTTAGGTTTCTGAAAGTTTCTACTGTATATTGAAAAGTACCAATGCTCTGGCAGTGAGATCCAGTTGTGGCACCAGTTTAAGTTAGCACATCTCATAGTGGCAGCTCTTTTAGTGCAGTACTGATGAACTCAGCGCTGCTTGACCTCACCTGAGCAGGTGCATGATAGCAAACAACCTCTTTATTCCAGCTCTTTAGTGGTCATTTTCTTTTCTTTCAGGGATTTGCAGACCGTAATTAACAAAAAGCACCCAGAAAGCAGCAGATCACCAGCCCAGAAAGCCCTGGCTCCCAGTATCTGATATTAACAGACCACTAGAGGCCACACTCAGCTCACTTGGTACCTTTGTACCAACAGAGACAGGACCCTTCCCATTAAAAGCAGGGCTTAATGGCTAGTAGAAGATACAAAGCAGAGGCAGCTCTGGACATTGCAAGATAACACTGATGTGCACCTGGGTCAGGTGGCTGAGATCTGAGCAAGAGGAAAACCTTTGCTTGCCCTCATGGTTATCATCCCACCCTGGTGCTGTCCTGCCCTGTGTCCTGAGGGCACCTCCCTCCGCTAGCCCAGCAAACCCCACAGGTATCCTGTCATCCCCCACAGCACCCATGGCCCATAGCAGGGATTCTGGGAGAGCCCTGAATTCTGTAGGTGAGCGTAGGTAAGACACTCTTTCTTTTAGAGAGGAGCCTTGCTAGAATAAAGCAGCAGGGAAGTAGTCCTAAACATTTGCCTCAGATATCAGATGGTACTTGAATAAGAGCAAGATTATTGCTCACCATCCTCCCTTGCTTTTTTGGGGTGTATCATAGAACAGTTTGAGTTGCAAAGGGCCTTTAAAGACTATCTAATCCAATCCACCTGAAGTAAGAAGCAGGAACTTTTTCAACTAGATCAGGGTGCTCAGAGCCCTGTCCAACCTGACCTTTGGTGTTTCCAGGAACAGCATCTACCACCTCTCTGAGCAACCCTTCCAGTGGTCTATCACTCTCATTTTAAAGACTTCTTCCTTACATCTATTCCAAATCAACCTCCTTTGTTTAAAACTGTTACCCCTTGCCCTGTGCTGAAGCCCAGGTGCTGAGGTGACCTAATTGTAGCCTTCCAGTACCTGAGGGGACCCACAAGACACCTGGAGAGGAGCTGCTTACAAGGGCATGCACTGACAGGACAGTGGCTTTAAACTGAAACACGGTGGGTTTAGATGAGAGTTGAGGAAGAAATTCTTTATGATGAGGGTGGTGAGGCACTGGAACAGGTTACTCAGAGAACTTGTAGACCCCCCCATCCCTGCAAGTGTTCAATGGCAGGTTGGATGGGCTTTGAAAACCTGGTCCAGTGGAAGGTGTCCCTGCCCATGGCAGGAGGGGTTGTAACAAGATGAACTTTAAGGTCCCTTCTAACCCAGGCCATGCTGTATTATTTTGGTAACAAGAGGGGTGCCAGCCCTTAGCTACAGTCCATGCCACACAACTTGCTATAAAGTTAAAAAAGAGGGAAGAGCCTTTTGTCAGGTGTACAGAAACTACTTCTATTTGACTTAGCCTGTGGCTCCACCACACTAGACATAGCCAGGGGCTTCACCAGACAGTGCTAAAGTGGTGAGGACAAAAGCAAAACAGCAATGTCAGGGCAGAGCTGGGCCTCTGCAGAGTTGGAGCTGCTGTGGTGGTAGAAGGGGAGTGCACACCTGCTAACCCAAGTGGGCACAGGTGCAAAAGCCCTGAAGGCCCAAGCACTGACCAGTTATGGAAGCAGCTTTCAGTAGCATGGAGATCCCCAGCTTGAGCAAAGTCACATAACAGGAATGAATCATCACAGGTTTTTCCTGTCCTTGTATGCCTCTCCAGTCATTCACTATCCATCACTACTGCAAGACCACAAGCTGGACCTTTCGACAAAGTCGGGATGTCCTCCTTTAGCTTTTTTGAAAAGGACACACAGCAAAACCACAAAGTGGACAGGGCCATTCTGGTGCCTACCTCAGGGAGTTCTTTAAATCTCCTACACCCTTTTCAGAGCCACAAAAGGCTAAAATACAGCCTGGATTTAGATAAGAGAATGCAAAAAAAAAAAAATCAACTACATGACAGGTGCTAAGAGAAAAGTCATTGTTAAAACCTGGTTCCTTTGTGTGACAGATAATGCTCATAAGGAAGAGCAAGTGCTGAAGTTAATGGGAGACAATGAATGGAAATGGCACTTAGCACCAGCCATTTCAGCATGCAAAAAGGGAAGACTGTTTAATCAAGAAGGTGCTTATTAATCTAAGTTGAAATTTATTATTGGACAACACATAAATCGACTTATGTTGCCAACACACTCTTACATCCTATAGTTACATTTTGATCCGTCTAACAAGCTTCTGAACATACATTGTAAAGTTAATTAAACACAGTACACAGTTTCTCATTCCGTTATTTTCTGTGACATTTCAATTAAAGACTGTCTTGGGCATTTTAAAATCACTATGTGAGGAATTCTGTGTTTTGGTTTGATTAGTAATACAATTTGTTTTCATGGAGTATCTTCTAGCATTCAGCCTTCATTTAAAAAAATACCCGAGAGTATTCCATAACACTAGATTAAAATATTGTTGAATGTTTTTATTACCAGGGTAAGATACACTATATTGAAGAAATTGCTATAGATTAGGGGTACTTTTCTCATTTAAAATGTTGGGAGGGTCGAATTGATTGTAAATTACAAACGGCTCAAGGATACAAAGGAAAAACATTAGAGACACAAAATACCCAGATTTCTTTCAGGGATGTTAAAAGAGCTCTGTGTTTCACATGTTCCATTACCCACTCCACCTCTTAAATTTAAAAATCTGTGACAGCCTTGATATATCTTATGAAAAATATTTGGGGAAAGAGAACAGCTGCAGCAAACAAATTCAGTTTCACA
This sequence comes from Euphonia xanthogaster, assembly GCA_034509185.1. NCBI lineage: Eukaryota > Metazoa > Chordata > Aves > Passeriformes > Fringillidae > Euphonia > Euphonia xanthogaster. Next base: position 16,998,925 of record JAYDZK010000001.1, on the reverse strand, counting down.
AACCTCACTGCAGCAGAGCAATTGTGTGGGGAGCAGGCAACACTGCCTACAAAGCTCACAGTGACTTGCTCAAGAGACCACATGCCATGGCGAGGACACAAAAGAAAAGTTTAAAAACAATAAATATATTGTAAGGTGGGAATGAGGTAGAAACACAGCTAGAGAAGGGAAAAGAGAAAGGATGTATTAAGCAGAAAAAATCCTGTGTACCTCTACCAGAAAACCAGGGTGGGTTTTATTTAATATTAAACTCTCCCTCCAATACTTTCCAACAGCACTAAGTCAGTCCACAGCCAGGATCCATAAGATACCTGCTACCCTTTGTGGTATTACCTGTTTGCACTTATTCCCAAGCCTCACCACTGAGGAATAGTTCCCACACTCTTTCCCTCAGGTTGGTACATATTTTCCATTTTACAGAGCAGCCCTGCAAGCTTTTCCATCAGCCTCCAGTCCCACAGACCCAATCCACATGCAGCAAAGCAACCAGAAGGGCTACCAGAGAGCAGCTGGCTCAAGCCCTAACACCTGCTTGCTCTTCTGCTCCAGAGCAGTGCAACAAATGGACAGGCATCATGTTCCTGCCAGTCTCTACCTTCCATATGAGATCTAAAACCTAGAGCCTGTCTAAATGGCTGCTTAAGGTCACACAGTTCCCTCAATACTCCTTTCTTTCCCACATTCTAGAGCTGAGGGAGTATCTCACTACTCATCATCTGCTGAGCAGGCAGCATTCTGCCAGCATAGTGCCAACCTGAGTCAAGTGCAATTCTCCTCCCTGCTGATCCTCACGTGTATTGAGTCAGGGCTGTTAAACTCTCATGACACTTAACTGAGCACCACCTTCCTCCCTGCCTGTCCTGAACAGGGTTACAACAGATACCACCCAGGACAGTAGGGGTATCCAGCCTGAATGCAGTAGCCACAAAGTTATCCTTAAAGAATGCTTTGATCTTGATTTTCTACCACTTATTCACTCTTCCTTAAAAAGTAAAACCCACAATTCCTGCAGCAATGGAGTCTTACAAATCCTGATTTCTTTGGGCTTGGGGATTTTTTGGTTTGGTTTATTTTTTCTTACTAGGGCAACTTCACTCTCCTACCTTTGTTAGGGTGCTGACCTCTTTAGAAGTTTAAGGAAAGAGTAGTTTAGATCATGGGGGAATCTGACATCATTTCCAGTTCAGTCAAAATTTCCATGGGGCATTTGAGCTGATTACTCAGTGTGTACTCTACGTCTTGTAGACATTCGTGATGTTTCTCATTCACAAATTAGGGCTGAAACCTCCCTATTGAGTTCTATCACCAAACATACTTGGAGGCACACCCCCTAAGGCTCTAAATCTTTAGCAAACTAGGTAGGAAACCATGATCTGAATTAGCTAAGAACGTCTCCTCCTTCCTCCTCTTGAAAAGGGAAAAAAAAAATAACATCTTTTTTCCTTTCCCTGAAAATAGATTTAGATTTGAAATCAGCAACAAACATTTTAATACTGTCCATTTCTGGCACATGCTTTTACATTGCATGTGATATGTCAGTCCTTCTTGCAAGGCATACTCATAGACAACATTCTGGAGAACATAAAGCGTGCCTTGCTATCATGTTTGATGGCATCTTAGCTGCTACTTGCCCTGCCCCCACTGAGAAACCAGAGTGAAACAGGGAAGTGCCAGTTTAGAAAAACCCTCACCCTCAACCAGCTCACTATTTTTCTTTCTCAACCAAAGGATGTTTCATTCTGTGGCAGAAAGAAGTGTAAGCCTTGTAAAGATGCACTTCACTTCTACATGCCAGGGGTTGCTCTCTATGGCTCTGGTAAAGCTACATCTGGAATATTGTGGCCCAGAATGATTAAGGTCATTGTAAATGACGCATCCCACTTTCACCCACAGAGCTATGCAAAAGCCTCTAAAACATTAAGGAATGAATTTCTAATTCTTCAAACCAGGAGAACTGAGAAGGCAAAGCTACAATTAGAGAAAGAATAATCTACCAAAAAGCTCACCTTTTCCCTAGCTCCACTGTTTTCTTCTCCCCAGCCACACTTATTTTCTCATTTTCCTTTTTTAGCCATTTATACACTCAGGAAAATGTATTTAATAGCTTCCAGTAAGTCATACTGCTGACAGTAAAACCTCTACATACTGATGAGTTCAATTTGTATTCAGCCCAACAACTTTTAACAATGCAGACCGCCTCCTGATTAAAATTGCTCTGAAAGAGCAGATAAAACAGCACACATCTTTACTGTCTTTTTATCAAAACTTTTAAGAACAAGAGCTGAAAAAGCAACCTTTATGAACAAACGGTCTAGCAAACCTCACACATGATAGGTATGTGCATATATTACTCTTTATATTTAATTGTGTATAGCCAAAGAAATAAAAGTGTCTTCCCTTTTGGATAGAAGCTGCAGAAAAGTATGTACCATAGAAAGGCAGAGCCTGCATTCATGGATTTGCATTACTGAATTCAATTAGTCTGATTTTCCAGGGTCTACTATAGATAAAGATAGCTTTCCCAGGAAACTGCACTTATATTCCAAGTGATAAAGGAGAAGAAATTTAGTGATTTGCTTTGACTCATCACCAAGATGCAAAAACATTTAACTATCTGTTTTATACACCACAAGGCAGATGCCCAAGTAACTCTATTATTTGAATTATGGAATTTTGTATCCTATTCCAGGCTGAAGTTTTGTCAGAATCCAAGCTAGATATCTTAACAAAGAGCAACAAATCTGAACAAGATTAAACATTAAATCTCAATCAATTGAGATTAAAGATTTCATGCCATCTAAACACATAGTAAAAAGTTCCTAAAAGCCATTAAGACAGAGCCATAATTATAGTCAATATTTATTTAAACAAATGTCTGCATTTATAGAGCAAGCACTGGGTACTTTGGAGGGAGGCACATGTTTCCTAGTAACTGACTTTCCACTTGCTGCTGTCAGGCATCCAGACACAATGCACTTATTTGTGACCAAGATTTCTTTCTTTGGTTTTACAAGGTTGAACAGCTCTATAATTCGTTTTACATTTTATACTTCCATTTCTTTTTCATATCTGTATGAGGTTTTTTTAAAAGAAAACTTCATTAAAAGGAATTTGTCTGTGCATATATATATATACACAAGTGTTTATAAATACAGAAATATATACAAGCATGCACCACTACCCTGTACATTTGTACTTGTGTGCAATTATACATTTTCTCTGTCTCATAATAAATTTAATATTGCTGCATAATCTTTTACAGTCTGAAACACAACACTACTTTTTCAACTCTTTATGTTTATTGCCAAGTTTTCAATTTTATCTGGATGTACAGAACTTCAAAGAGGAACTCCTCCAAGCAGATTCTGTTCCTGCCAGGTTACTTGAGATGCACATCAATAAGCTGCTAATATCATTGATTAAAGCTACTCTACCCAAGCATTATTTACTTGAGCTTCAGGAGCACTTCTGCAAAGTTTTTTGAAGATGGTCAGTGTAAGAGGATTCTACTTCAAGTAGTATCAGATGCTGTTCTACTCAGGTTTCCATTCTTCAAAAACACCAGTAGTAGTGATGTAAAAATACTCCCATATAGCCTGATTTTTTTAAACTAATCAGTCAACTTGGAATTACATGCACAGTTTTTCTCTCCCAGCATTCACAGAAGACTCCTCTAAGATCCTCAAACAGGATGTAGCTCCTTTGCAGAGAACACATGAAAAGCACCACTGCAGCTCTCTTTCTTCCTTTCTTCCTCTTTTTTTCTTGTGTGGGTATGTCCTGGACCCTGCATCATCTCTCCTGCTCCTGGTCTTTCAAAAATGAGCTCCACTTCTCCTCTTGCACCCCACCTTCTTCCTGTTTGGGAAGAATTGCTGTGTCAGTTTCTTTCCCTTCCTGCAAACCTATTGTCCTTTAACATTTTTCCCCCTCCTTACAAACGTCCCCACAGTGGGAAAACACTCCCACCAAAGCCTGCCATGCACATGGCAATTTGTTCCTCTCATCTAGATTCAAAAGCCAAGCACAACTAAAAACTGTTCTGTGTGTCAAAAGAGGCTGACTGATCACTTTAAAAACATGATCAGCAGTCAGAAAGTAAAAGACCCCAAATGACCAATTGAAGACTCCTCATGTCTTCTAGAAAATGGAGATAGTGTCACAGGATATCCAGGCAAGGCACACAGCTGAGTTTAGCAGTCACACAGTCACAATTTAGTCAATATTCTGAGTTGGAAGGATCATCGAGTCCAACTCTTAGCCCTGCACAGGACATCCCCAGGAGTCACGCCATGAGCATTGAACTGTGTGTGTCCATGAGCTTTTTTTTTTTAAGGAATCCCAATCAGAAAGATGCTGAGAAAGCAACAGTTTTTCAGAAATATTTTAGTGCAAGGCAAGCTAAATAAAGTGGCCACATGATGCCAGCATTGTCTGAGAAACAGCAGAAAATTCCATTCCTAATCAAAGTATGCGGATTCATTTCTTTTTCATTCTAACCAAGTTTTTTTAAAGTTTTCTTTAGTGTGCACACATCCACCCTTTCACTTCTCATTTTGCTGCAACCTTTTCATCAAGACTCTTTACAGCCTGCTTGGATCACCCCATGAAGAGTGTGAAGCCCCCTACTTCCAGTACTATGGAGTTTCAGCAAACCTATGCTCAGCCATCTCATGACTCACCCCCTTCACAGCTTGTTTCTGCTTTCTGCTTTGCATGCCAAGAATCAACTCAGACTTTCTGCCTTTACATACAAGGAAACCCCACAGAATGATGCATTTCCACCTCACTGCTTGGGTTTGCTTTTAGCATAAGTCTGATTGAACTTTCAGGTCATTACAAATTTTGATCTGGATTACGGGAAAGAAGAGAATAAGGATGGGTTTTTTTCCTCCAAACCAGAATCCTCCTGCCCACCACAGTGTCTCAGTTCAAAATTGTCTTGTAAGAACATCCAAAGTTCTTATATTCTTGGTTATATTCTTATATTGAATATTCTTGCTCCCTTCCATGGGACCTTGCTTTCAGCTTTGTGATGTACACATGCTTTCCTCATTTTTCCTTAAATGTTGAAAACCTTCAGAAAGAGCATAGAACTAGAATCATAGAATCATTTAGGTTGGAAAAGACCCTTAACATCACCAAGTCCAACCATTAGCCCAGCACTGCCACTAAAGTCCACCACTAAATCATACCCCTGAGTGCCACATCTACATATCTTTTAAATAACTCCAGGAATGATGATTCAACCACTTCCCTGGGCAGCCTGTTCCAGTGGTTGACAACCCTCTTCATCAAGAAATGTTTCCTAATATCCAATCTAAACATCCCCTGGTGCAAGTTTAGGCCATTCTCTGTCATCCTATCATTAGTTACTTGGGAGAATAGGCAAACCTCTGCCTCACTACAGCCTCCTTTCAGGTTGCTGTGGTGAGAGATAAGGTCTGCAGTAGCCCACTGGCTGAGCCACACTCTCTGCTTCTAGCAAAGCTAAATTTTTCAATAATTTGGTCACTCTGCTCTGAGACTGTCACCAAAAGAATTCTGAAGACATTGTTACACTGTTAAACAGAGGCTTCTTTTTTTTTTAATAAAAATTAAAGAGACTGAGCACTTCTGGTTTTTACAGTGATATCCAGCGGATATGGACTTTCTCCCCAAAGCTTTTTATTTCTCTGTGTATATGTCCACACTTTTATAAGAACAACTTCTAGGTGAAAGAGTTCTAGCTTACATTTTTTAATGCATTTGAGATGTATTGATTGGCAGGCCAATTGCACACACCTTGACCTACCCAAATAAATCCACTCCAGCGTCAGAAGCTGCAACTTGAACTCCAGGCAGAACCACACTTGTCTCCCCTCCCTCACCCCTCAACAGGGGCTTGCTCTGCTTGCCTTCACTTCTCACTGTGGTACACTGAAACAGAGCAAAAGTTTCACACCCACACCTGCTCTTCCCAGGCAAAAAAACCCTAGCAAATCAGAACAGCAGCATTTCAAATCTCATGTTTTAGAGGAGAAACACACAACACCCAAGGTCAGACATATCAGGTACAGACATTTGGTACAAGGATAAATACTTCCCTTTGAAAATCCTCAGCAGAGATTAACTGGAGTCCTTATTCAGCTAGACCTGCCATACAACCCTGGCATTCATCTCTCCTCATACCAAGTAAAATATTTCAAATGGCTCATACCCATGCTGATCTCAAGACTCACATCCTAGCACAACAGAAGTTGATCCCTGTTACCTCAGACTCTGCGGAATTGTGTCAATGCAGATTTCAAAAGTGCATTCAAATTCCCTTCACAGCAACAGGAGGATGAGTAAAGATATATTTACCTGTTTCATTTCCTCATTGTATTCCCCAGTGCCTTAACAAAAGAGGTGCTTTCAAGGAGGAAGGTGCTAAAGAGAGCTGGCCAAGAGCAGCCTCCAGCACTCCCAGCCTGTTAGCCCACCATGCAAGGTCAAAAGGCACCTGCTTTGGTGGAAAAGCCAGAGCTTTAACCCTGCTGATCTCATTCAGTGTTGCCACCAACAGTGACCAGTTGCAGCACTCTCTGTCCTAGTACCACATCTACATTTCCTGTAGCTTTGAAAATGCAACCGCCACATTCTTTTCTATTTCTTCAGTTAAAACCTCTATTCTTTCTACACAATGGGAAAAGCCCATATTAGAAGATGATCAATATGAATTCAGATAGAGCTCTTTGTGCAGAGTCTACTCCACAAGTTGAGCATACAATGAGGTGGAAGAGCTGGATTAAGTGACATGAGGCAGGAGAGGGCCAAGCCTGGCTCATTGTCAGGACCCTCCCCTAGGTATCCCACCAGTACTGGTGAGGCACAGCAGCACAGCTGCTTCCATCTCTTTCAGCCAGACTGATGAGAACAGGAGTGATGTCCATGTCCTGACCACCACCCCACCGGTGCCAGCTTGCAGCTGGGACTGAATCACAATCCCTGGAGGTTCTGGGTCCAGTGCAACACTACCCATTGATTTCAACTTTACACAGTGCTTTAGAAAGCCTTGTCGTTGCCCTGCAGCCCCACCATTTCTCAAAAAAACAAGCTAGCATGCCTAATTTCCACAGTTCTGCAATAGGCAGGTGTACTTTCCAATAAATGAGTGGCATCTGCCCTGGAGGCAGATCCCAGCTCTCCTGGAGAGCCCCAGTACACAATTATGCCAGAGCCAGGCAATAAAGGCAAAGGACCTTTGTATTCTTGGCCATTGCTCATCATTCCTTCATATCAGAGTATGCCCAACAGCTCTTCCACAAACTTTTTTTTTTTAAGTTAAAAAAAACAAATGAACTTTCAACACATTCAGCTTTCACATGCTGAATTCCTTCTGCCCCAGAGGTATATGCTATGAAATTGGGGCACTTCCAGGATGATGGGAAGACAACCAGTTTGTTCATGATACAAGAATCCATCACAACTTCATTCGCTTCATGGTAAATAAGGTATCTCTGCTATTTGATTTACCCAGACATTCTTGGTTCAACATTTAGAGCATCTGAAACAACTTCACCTTCAACAAAACTTTTTAAATGCTGTGAAAGGGAGGAGGATGGCTGCTCAAGCAGGTTGGATGATCCTGTTCCACACCAGAAATCTAAAAAAGTGACATAATTGAAGTGTCTGGAGAGTATTACAATCACCTGGGGTTCATTGTCTAGCTCTCAGTACCACATAAAGGAAGCTGCCTGTTAAGTAGGGAAAGAAAATAGCTTTGCATCAAAAGGTGCATCAGTATAAATATCATAATGCACAAGTGTCAGCTTCTGCCTTTTATTCAGACAATGAAGAGAGCAGAGAGCCTATCTTAATGTGAAAAGTTATATGCTTCTGTCAGAAAGACAGCAAATTTGAAAGTCACAAACCAAAAAATTGTAACACATTCTTTGCATGAACTGAATTCAGTTACACCTTAGAAGATGCATATTTGGTTATTCTAAAAATCCCAGAAATGCAAATTAAGTAGTGCAAGAAATTTCAGGTGACTTTTTGTTCCCGCTTACTAACATCAATTGTTGAAGCAGATCAAGCTCTGCACACCTGTTTTTCTTTTAATTTACCAATCTGTTCCTTTAAAAAATGAATTTCTAGTAGAATTTCAAGTGTTCTCTGAATGCTATATAAAACTTACAAGCTGAGAAAATGCTGATCAATACTAAGGGGTCCACTCTTACTTCAAGAAGAGATGGGGAAAATAATAAGAATTTCATTTTACAACTCAGATCTTTTTCTTAGCCATAAGCTAAATCATTTAAAATATTCTTATCTTGGCTACAATATGGCTTTCAACAGCATTGAAATGAAGAATACTCAGAATGCAGTTGAAGAGTTTTTATAACAATTATTCTGGTCCAGATAGCAACATATTTTTTATGCTTAAGGTTATGACAAGTATCCATCATCTGTTACACATAAGCATATATTTGATGTCTACGTTTTCATACAGCTCTGTGTCAGTTGGCTATTTGTTCACACTATGTTGATGCTGGAAGAGAGTTAAGTGTCCTTACCATATCATGGTATTTCTTCAGTTTCCTGGCAAAGATGTCTAATAAAATACCTGCCAGAGCAGCTTTGCAGAGTCTCTGGAAACTACTTTGCTTCCTTAAGTGACTTGGCTAATCTTTGCTAGCAAAGCCAGAGAACGTAGGTCTGTCTGATTTCTACCAGAGTTCATGGCAGAATTCTTTTAGCTTACAGCATGCCAGGAGCTGGGACACTTGTTTGTGCATCACTTAGCACAGCGAGGTCCCAGATCTATAGCGCAGAGCAGCAGCAATATCTAAAAGCAGAGGTTTCCTCTTTATCTGTCCCAAAGCCCACCTGAAGGCACTGCATCATTTGCAGTGCTGGGCCTGACTGAACCACTAGCACATCCTCTGGCCAGCCTGCACCAGAGCCAGGAGCTGAGGCTCTTGTCACTGCCAACCCAGCTCTGAGGGTCGGGGACACAAAGTGAGGGAGAAGGGAAGTGGGAAACATTGTATTGTTCATGGAGGTTATTTGCTGTTTAAGACCTTGACTCACGGGGAGTTCCCCATGAAGGCAGAGAAGACTGTAAAACCACATGATCACATAATAGTGTAAAAACCCTGACCAAGTGCATGACAGAAATTCTTGGGTGACTTTCAGGAAGTTCTGTGAACACCCCCTCACGAGGGGAGCGGTAACATGCACACCTGCCTTGCTCTGCCTTCCACCACAGTGCTTGTTCACCTGGCTACTCCTGGAACGGGGTCCAGACAAACTGGTGAAGCTCTTCAGGTGTGCTCACCATGGCACTGTTGGACAAACTTGCCCAGAAGAGTCTCCAGCTCTTTCAAGTGAGCTCCTTATGACCAGCATGCACACAACACATGGACAAGGCGGGTTTATACAGTACAGCCACAAGAGGCTCCACGTTTAACTCTCTCCCAGTTGTATCCAGGCCACAAGGTACCAGCAGAGCTTCTCCCTGCCACCACGTGCTAGGCAACACAAGCACACACTCAGTACCTCTGCTCTGCCTAGATCTACCTGGACTGACAAGATCATCTGCCTCTGAGAAGGGTGTGTTTTCCCTCCAGAACAAAATCAGATCATAGTCTCATCATGGTTGAGCAAGCACACAGATTTGTGTATTTAGATCCCTCAGTATGTTCATCCAGCACTGAACTATTTTGATTTCCATGCTTTAACATGAGGAATGTGTCTTTTAGGCATGAATGTGTTGACACCATTCGAGAGAATTAAGAGGCAGTATTGATTATTCCTGCCAGAATCAATTCTCGTGACTGGCAGTAAATCCAATCAGATTCAAACTGTGACTTGCATGCCCTGAAGCATGACACAGTTATTTCAAGCTCTGATAGAACTTGTTTCTATCATTTATATCTCCACCACGTGCTAGCTGTGGCATGGCCATGTAGCCAGAGATGCTGGCCCAGGAGCCCCCAAGAAGAACAAGACACCCTGGGGCCAGATACACCCACAGCATCATACAGGCACACCACTCTTGTACACCCTCCTACCCACAGCCGTGCAGCAGGCAAGCTGGCCAGTCTCAGACTGAGACACTTGTTCACACTCAGCAGAAGTGGAGTAGTCCAGGTGAAGTAAGAAGGATGACACTGTAACCATTTTATATGGGTGCAAAGTATTCCTTGTTTCTAGAAACAGCTCTGTCTCTACTTGGTTTGGAGCAGCCAAAAGAGACCCCTGAGCCAAGAAAGTCCCAGGCATCCACATGGCTCCTGCCTGGCTGGGATCTGAAAGCCATCCCGAGTGTGGAACCAGCCCCACCAGTGCCTTGCTGAAACAGCAGAGCCTCAGGGCCAGCAGCAGCTCCTGCAAAGCCAGCCAAGGAATCTCTGCACACACAGCCCATCAGGCCTGGGACGAGGCAGGCCCTGTCCTGCACTAGATGTGTGACACCGTAATTCATGAACTGCGACCTCTTTCTGAAGGGTATGGTCATGGGCAAGCCTACAACACTTAATTTGGGGTGTCTCCAGACCATCACTGATGAACTTTTTGTTAAGGAGGTAATTGGTGCCTGCTGGAACAGCAAACCCCCCAGAGCCCCACCAGCGCACAGCCAGCTGCACAGCACCAGGTGAAGATAAATCCAGGCACAACCTGCCAAAGCAACCTCGGAGCCTAGAAAGTCAACCACGTCCTGGGCTTCATCAAAAGTGTGGCCAACAGGTTGAAGCAGGTGGCTCTGCCCCTCTATTCCACTCTCATGAGACCCCCACCCCCCTGCAGTGCTGCACCCAGCTCTGGGGTCCCCAGCATAAGACAGGCCCAGAGGAGGGTCATAGAGAGGATGCAAGGGCTGGAATATCTTCCATATGAGAGAATTGGGGTTATTTAGCTTTTAGGGAAGAGAATGATCCAGGGAGACCTTATAGCAAACTTCTGGTACACAAGGGGGCCTAAAGAGAAGACTGGAAAGGACTCTTTATCAGGTAGTATAGTGATAGGATGGAAAGTAACAATTTTAAATTGAAAGACAGAATTTCAGTAAATTCTTTAGTGTGAGGGTGCTGAAAACTGATTTGCCCAGAGAAATTGTGCATGCCTGGAGCTGGTTGTCCAGAGAAATTATGGATGCCCCCACCCTGGAAGTGTTCAGGGCCAGGCTGGCTGAGGCTTTGAGCAGCCTGGTCTAGTGGGAGGTGTCCCTGCCTAGAGCAGAGGGGGTGAAACAAGATGATCTTTAAGGCTCCTTTCAACCCAACCCATTCTATGATTCTATGGCATTTACTCCTCGTGGAGAGCAAAGGAGGAAGTGGAATTGCTGACATGTCAGGGAAAAAAAAAACAAAACTGATGTTGGTCACTTCTTGGCCAAAGACGGAAATTTTTTTTAAGTCATAGTGAACCAAAGTGTGCTGTGTGCATCAGCCATATCAGCCACACCTGTAGTGAACCAAACAGCAAATTCTTTCAAAGACCTTCCAGTCTTACTCCCTTCACATCCATAAATACACTTTCTCTAAACCAATATATACACTAGCTTCTATGCATGGGATTAGTAAACCATTAAATATTTTTGATTTTAATAAGTAAAGAAGCAAGTCGTTCTGCGTTGAATACAGAATTTCCCAGTAGGGTAGTCACATTTTCTCTTGGTGTAGTTGCTCCAATTGACTTTTTTTTTAGTTCAGTATTGAGTCATCACAAATAGACTAGAAATTTGCTCTACCAGTGAATGGAGCTCCTTCAACAAACTACATTGAAGGCAAATTTCAAGTGATGTTTAGAGTATAATTCGTCCCTACTGTCACAAGTGTTTACACTTCACATTATCTGAGAAATATCAAAATCTTCATTACAGCAGATGTTTAGGGGTTTTTTAATTGATTAAATGAAAATTCTAAAAAACAACAATCTATTCTTGCTGGTTTTATGGGTATGAGTTGGTTGACATCAGCCTGCAAAGATTAAGATTTGTGATACTTTCTACAAGTGCTGCACTGTGGAGTCAAGCACAAGCAACTGTGTTTAGTGTCTGTAGAAGGCTGGATTCTGGAAAGCTTGCACGCCCTTTCACACCAAGGAGCAGTGGACAACATCCCTAGGCATGCAGTCCACAAAGGCAAAACAGATGTTTCAAATCACGGGGTCATGTCAGAGACATTCCCCATGAGGTGAAGTTCTGCCTCAAATAAGGCAGTTAAGCAATGCAAAGCTCCTTTGTGTCAGCACAAAAGACCCAGCTGAAGCCTCCTCCTCCCCAGTGACGCAGCAGGTGAGGTCTGCCCCAGCAGAGGAAGGGGCTCTGAGTCCCACTGAGCACCTCCACCTCTGCCCTCTGGCTCCTTCAGCCCCATCTCAGATTCTGTGCAAAGGCCCGTGCCCCAGCAAAGCTTGAGTCAAGAGCACTTCCAAACAATTCTTCACATCACCCTGAGGGAAGTGGCCACGGTTAATGGCCAAAATGCCAAAAGCACAATGTTCTTAAAACCAAAGAATGATGTGGGAAAAGTGCACGGATGTGCTCAGTGCTAAAGCCTGTGAAAGAATCCCAGACAGGGAAATCAATTGCCACTCTATCTATATAGACCACTACAAATCACAAAAAAATATGATAATTCAAAAAAAATTCCATGAACAAACTTCATTTTCTCAAAAACATTTCCATAATGATATTTTGGCTTTCCGAACCTAATGTCTTTTTTTGGTAGAGGACTTCAAAATATATAAACTTCAGTACATCCATCAAGCTGTGTTCCTTTGAACAGTCACCTTCAGAGCACTAGGCTTTGAGCTGCTTCTCTGACATTGTGACAAGGAGGAGGCATGGATAAATTAATGAACTCAAAGTGGGCAGGAAAAATGCAGAAATGAGATATCAGGGTTTGCTTTATCAGTTAGTTAAAGAGCCAGACTGCTAATGAAGAAAATGTAGGATAGCATCCTGTTTAAAGCAATTACTGAAAATAAGATAAAGTTTCCAATCCTGTGGATGTCAGAAAGCGGTGTATCCAGCGTGTTCAGATGGCTTTAAATCTCAAACCAACATAAAGGATTTCCTTGGGCACTTCAAAAAGCCTGCAACTCCACCCCTGCAGACCATCAATAAACAAAAGAGGAGGTAGACAGAAAAATGAGAAGGAATCATACCCTTTACTGAGCAGACGTGAGCAGAGGGAGGCACTGCTCACCAGGGATCACCAGCATCCTGCCCCTGGGGTCAGGCACTCCTGGGAGCAGCTCCCTGCATCCCCCCTGAGCTCAGCCTGTGCCCTCCCTCCTGCACTGTGATCACACCAACCTCCCTAACCTCTCACATGTGCTCCATGAGACTCCTGTAGCTCCCAGCCACCTATTACCAAGATAATTAAATATTATTACATTTAATTAATAAGTTCCCTCAGAAGACACACTCATATGAGCAGGGTTTCTCCTGCAGCCCTGTATGGGTCAACAGATTATTGCTCTGGACTGATTAGACTTTCAAAACGTGCCGCCTGATGGGCTGTTCCTGGCAGGGCAGGAATAGGCAGCAGTTACGAGAATCCATGTCAGCACAGCCATTATGTAACCTGGCACTGCTCACACCCTTGGCTGCCTGCCTCTGAGGTCCCTCCCTTGCCTGCCCTCCAACACCACCAAAAGGAAAAGAAAACAAAGAAAAATCCAAGAGGCAGAGGGCAAGAAAGCTTTGTGACCCTGAAGGATCTCTCATTGACCAAGTGAACAGAGTGGGAAAGGCTCTGCAGAGTAACTGACAGCTGGGGAAATATGAAGGGTCAGAACGTAAGAGAAAAGCTTGAGTTAGAGGCACTCTTTCTCACTAAAGAATGTGAACATGGGGTTTGGTGTGTTTTGTGCTTTTTTGGGATCTTTTCTGCTTATTCCTTCTGTGCGGGGACCCAGTCTTAACCAAGCTAAAGCTGGTGCAGAGATGTTAAAGCCATGATTCAGAAATGCTGGTTTTGAAGTTCTTGGCTCACACAGAGATTTCCTGCATGACCTTGGGCAAGTCATTTGTCTGTACAGCACTTCAGCTTCTAATCCATAAGACAAAGACAGTGCCTTACAGGCAAGTTACGAGGTTATTAGTGACTGCAAATAGCCATGATGATGGGAGGCAGAGAGGCAATCAGGCAGATATGGAAATCCACCTCCTGCAGGATCCTGATCCCTTGGGGATTCTGTCCAAGATCAAACCTCCCACAAATAAAATGGCCACTGTCTAATTAACACTGATTTCCAGGCATGTTTCAGCCTCTCACACTGAAATTGCATTTATTATTGAAATATGGCTGAATCAGAACAAGATGGACTGTGGGTTCCCCCCTACATAGAAAAGTTCTCCAGATGCTAAGGAGAGAAAAAGCCCCATCAAGCCCTTTGGTCTTCATCTTCCCGACTCCACACTCACTTTTCAGACTTGCCTCTCTCCCTCTCCATTTCCACTCCTGCTAGAGGGGTACAAACATCCATGATGCCCTGGTTATAAAGGGTGGTTAAATATTAAATGCTGCAGACTAGTAGGGAAGCAGATGATCTCAAAGGAATTTTGAGGTTTAATATTTTCTTCAAATTGCACGGTCCTGTTTAAATAAAAGCTCAGACAAATGTCCATCATCACAAGCCTCTTGGGGGTCTCCCATGAGGGCTCTCACTTTGCCCAGCAATTCCTTGGCCCTTCAGAGTGTGTCCTAGTCAGTTCAGCATAGCCATGGCACCAGAGCACTCACCCACACCTGGAGTACAGTCACAGAGGGAGCCACACAAAGTGTCCCTAATAAGGATGCAGCTGATTTCTGGCCCAGTTGTGGGGCTGCCCTTCAGGCCCCAGCACTGCCCTGCTCCAGGCATGGGCAGCACACCCTGGCAGAGCCAACTCCTGTCCAGCACCCAGGGGGATTCCTCTATTTTATTAAAACAACTGAGAAGTCATTCTTTCAAAAAAGGGCTTTGTTGAGTGAATTCTGACCTGCCCCAGTCAAGAAGAGACTCTACTAATTTGTACCTGCTGTGTTCTAAGCTTTTTTTTTTTTTTGCCAATTCATACTGTATGATTACTCACTGGGCATGTTTATGATGTTTTACCAAAAGAGTAATAATACATGAAGTCATAAATTAGGAAAAATCCAGTAAGTAGTTGTTAATTAATAACTTCAATCCATTACAGGCCTTTGACCTTTGCCCTTTTGAGCTGGAACCCTGAAAATAATCATATTTGCTTCCTCTATTTTTGTTAGTTTTAGAAAGCATCCCAACTTGTGCTATTTATTTTTTAAAATTAAAAAAGAAGTGAGTGAGTGGACTCCTACCCTACTATCTAAAACATACAATGTTCTGTGCTGACAAAACATCCCATGCTGTAAGTTACTGGATCATGACTAATTTAACATCATTACTTCAATTATGGTGTTGACTGAAGAGAGAAAACATTAATCCAGGTTACAGAAGACAAGTATGCAGGTTAGAAGTGATGGCTGAAAACATTCCCAAGTGCAAAATATCTTGCAGACTTTGAAATTCCAGCCTTCACTTGACTTTAAATCACTGATCAGCCAGTTGTAAGGCAGAAAGAAACCCCCCAGTAGCAATTCATGAAAGCTCAGTAACTGATCAGGCTAACAGCAAAATAATTATGGAAGATCTCACCAGAAACATGAGCACAGCATATGAATTGCACTTGCTTTTTCAAGAGAGCTTCATAACATATGTTGTTTGCATTTCTGTGCTGCCTAGAAGACCACACTAGGAGCCACAACGGAAGTTGTCTTTCAAACCTTCATATCCTCTTGGACAGCATATTTTAAATTCTTAGGCCAAGCTTTTGGGAGCAGCTAATGATTTTGCTGCTCTTCTTAATGTATGTGCAGGACACAAGTACCTGCTCTCTGAGAAGGGAGCTCTCTCACATAAAATTCCGTGGCTAATTTTTGAAGATACACCAGCAGCACCGCATTGTTTCATTTAGAAGCCCAGAAAATGGTGCATCTCTTAAGGTTCCTTTATTCAAGAAGTCAAAATAAAAGTGGAAATTTAAACAGAAACCCTGAGACTTCGGCTTGGCACATTCCTGTAGCGTTTGTCAGCAAGGCGGGGAGGAGTGCGAGAGCTGGAACCGGCGCAGCACACAGGAGGTGTTGCAACACCAAACATTTCAGTGCCCCGGGCTTGCCCTCGCTCCAAGCAGCTCCCGAGCACAGCACAGCGACTGCAGTATCGGTCAGGGCTGGTGCAACCAGTGTGAAATACAAAGCTGTGTTTCGTGTCAGGTGCATGCAGGCAACGTGTGTATTTGTGATTGTGATATGTGTGGAAACCGACCATGGGACAGTTATAAAGACGAATTCTAATAATGACTGAGGAAAGTAAAGCAGGGAAGAAGGCCTTAGAACCAATCCTTTGTTTACAATTAACCTTTCTAAGTCTTAAGTTGATTTAGGACCATTTGATTTAAAGCTTTAAGGACGTTGCTTTTTGACAGGAACTTTCTGCTTGTAGTTAAGCCTTAAAGAGTTTTGCAATAATAACCTTTTGAAGTATAATTTTAGGATATTGCTTGTAGTGAGGATCTTTGAAACCATAGCTTTAGAATATATGAAAAGGAAACATGCAGCTTGAGAAAGGAAGATGGACATCAACTCAAGGATTAATAGCCTCGACCAAGGGGAGCTGGACATCACTGTTATGAGATTTATAGTCCTTGCAATCAAAAGGTGGAGCCACATCTGGAAACTGGACTTCACCAGCTGGGATACTCCTTCCTTCTTTCGGAAACCGAACCACCCCCACCTGGGATCCTCCTTTCGGGGTGTGCATCCTGAGAAAAGCTAAATCACAGTAGTGATTGGAATAGAATTGTGACGTAAAAATTGGGAATAGAAACTGCTGATGAGTAAAAATTTGGAATAGAAATTGCTGAGAAAGCTTATGAGTTCCCCTATAAATACCTGTAAGCCCCAACCATTGGTGTGCAGTTGGAGGGAAAACTTCCTCCACTGTACCCAGCGCTGTGTTGCTCATACTTTACCATAATAATAAATAAATTGATTGCTGCTTGAATATTGGACTAGTCAAGCTTCTTATTTATAACACCAACAATTGGTGCCTCCGTGTGAGGAAATGAACCAGCCTGACTGGCGGCAGTCAGCGAGCCCCTGGAACTGATCATGATGGTGAAAGGACCGCGTTTGAGCCCACAGTCCCTGTCTGCGGCTGACAGGTGAGCCAGGGGAACTAAAGGAATGGGAAAGGAAATGCACAAAGAGAGAGACGTCTATGAAACCATGCTTGCTGGCAAGCATGACTCCCCCATCCTAAAGCAGGACTTTAAGTCACTTATACTCGTGTCCTGGAGAATACTTTTAAAGATGTTGAGAAAGCAAGAGAGGCCGGATGCTGCTGGCCTCCCACCCCGCTCTGTCTCTCCTCTGACTCTTCCTGTGCGCTTGAAACTGACACCTCTGATACTGAAGAGCAGCCACAGCCATCAACCTCGCCCCTGCCCAGACAAAGGAGGGGAAGGCATCCTTAGTCATGGTCATTAGCAGTTTATATCACTGACCTCAGCTCTAGCAGGGAGGAGGGGGAGCCCTTCGATCTAGGGCCGATAGACTCAGATTATGAGACTGATCCATTCCCTCCTGACCCTCATGAAAAATGGATGCAACTAAAGAAAAATGCCTTTAAGGAGAGGGACCCCCAAACTTGCAGGAAATCTTGGCATTTGAAAAAGGACTGTTTTGAAAAGGGGGAGGCCAGATCCAAAACTCCTGGTATTTGCCCTCGGTGCTGTAATCAATGTTATGAACAAAAAAGGCTGCCCATTTTTTTAGAAAAGGGTTGCAGGGTTACAAGTTAAGTTGGGAGCAGATTGCTAGCCAAGGAAGGTTATTTGTGAGCTGAATGTTGTAATTGCCTGTTAAGTATCAGTCGTTGACCATCTATTGTTGAGAATTCTTCTTTTTGTATCAGTACCACCCCGCCTGGAGCCAAGTTGATAGCCCTTTTCTCAG
>JAYDZK010000001.1:16967703-16980823 GCA_034509185.1 Euphonia xanthogaster | reverse complement strand
ATCTACGCTCTTCCGATCTCTGCCTCCCGGCGGCGGCCGCAGGCAATGGCAGCGGGCCGGACCCTGCCCCCGGCCGGGCGTGCCGCCCTTATATAAGGCCTTTATGTAAGCGGCCGGCCCGCTCTGCCCCTCCTCGCCCCCCGCGGCACCGGCGCTCTCCGCGCTGGACGGTCGCTTTAAGAATGGAGAGGCCAGCGCAGCCCTCAAACCCCGTCCCCGGTGGGACGCAGGAGGGCAAAGGCGCGCGGGGAGAAGGGGCTCCCGCCCTGGCCCTCCGCGAGGAGAGTCCCGGCCTGTGGAAAGAGCCCTGCTGGCAGGCAGGACGTGCGCCCGGGGTGCCCCGGCGCTGCTCGGGGGTCGGCCGGAGATTACGGGTTCCAGCGGCACGGCTCCAGCCTGCCCGGCTTCTGCTGCTCTCCTGCGGGTGCCCACGGTTCTCCCCCCTCATGCGGCGGCAGCAGCCGAGGTTTGCCCAGTGGCCCAGCCGCATTCCGGGCCGCGGCAGCAGTGTCCCCTCCGGAGGCTGCATCCCGAGCTGGCGGCGCAGCTCCCTGGCTCGGGAGGCACCGAGGGAGCACCTGCACCTGTGTAGCGGAGGGGGGACAGTGAGGCGGCTGCTCGCTGCCCTGTTTGGCGTGCTCGCTGTGATTCAAAACCTGCCGCTTCGCCCACTGTCTCGCCTTCTCCAGCCGTGAAGCTAAGGTGGTGACTGACTACTGTGAAATACAAAGCTGTGTTTCCCGTCAGGTACCTACAGGCAATGTGTGCATTTCTGATTGTAATATGTGTGGAAACCGACCATGGGACAGTTATAAAGACGAATTCTAATAATGACTGAGAAAAATAAAACATGGAAGACGGCCTTTGAACCTTTCCTTTGTTTGCAATTAACCTTTATAAGTCTTAAGTTGATTTAGGAGCATTTGAATTAAAGCTTTTAAGATGTTGCTTTTTGACAAGAACTTTCTGCTTGTACCTAAGCCTTAAAGAGTTTTGTAATAATAACGTTTTGAAGTATAATTTTAGAATATTGCTTGTAGTAAGGATCTTTGAAACGATAGCTTTAGAATATATAAAAAGGAAACATGCTTATCTCGAGGCCCTAACAAAACAGTGAAAAGCATCTTGAGAAAGGAAGATGAACATCAACTCAATGATTAATAGTTTCAACCAAGGGAAGCTGGATATCACTATTATGAGATTTATAGTCCTTGAAATTAAAAGGTGGACCCACATCTGGAAGCTGGACCCTACCATCTAGGAGACTTCTTTCTTCTTTCAGAAGCCAGACCCCACCATCTGGGATACTCCTTTCTGGGATACATCCTGAGAAGACTAAATCACAATAGTGTATAAAATTGTGACATAAAAATTGGGAATAGGAACTGCTGATGAGTAAAAATTGGGAATAGAAACTGCTGAGAAGGCTTATGAGTACCCCTATAAATAACTGTAAGCCTCAACTATCTGTGTGCAGTTGGAGGGAAAACTTCCCCCACTGTACCCAACGCTGTACTACTCATACTTTACCATATTAATTAATAAATTGATTGCTGCTTGAATATTGGCCTAGTCAAGCTCTCATTTATAACACCCGCTTCCAGGCTGGGCTCCGTGGATAGATGAGGAGAGAGGGAGAACAGGAGCAAGAGGGGCACTCGGAGGCTCCCAGACACCGTGCTCGTGTTGGCAGCACTGCCAGGAGCCTGGCACAGGGGGCACATGTCCCTTCCCGGGCTGGCAGGAGACACCCTGTCCCCACGGCTGGCCAGGGACACACAAGTGTAGGGAGGCTCTCCTCCCCGCAGCGGTGTCCCTGCCGGAGCGGCTTTAAGCGCAGGGCTGTAGCTGGTGAACATTCTCTCCCCCTCTTTCACAGGCCTGGCTCACCCTGTCGGGCTCTCACTGATACCTGCCAAGCACCACGGCCCCCCCTCCTGCCGCCACCTCCAGATCACACTGATGAAACCAGCCAAGTCTGTGTCAGCCATGAACGGAGGTGATTCGGAGCAGCGTACCACAAGCAAGTGCAGGGTAACCCTCCACGGACATGGGACACCTGAGCAATTGAAACAAGATGCTAAACACAAAGGTGACTTCTCCAGAAACAGCCAACACAGGCCAAGGAAAAACAAAACAAAACAACCCCAAACCAACAGCTCTGCCACTTGCTCTTTTGTTTACATCTTGGTTTGGATTTCAGGCGGAGATCATATTCCTTGGATAATGAAAGCCTTAGACAGCAGTGGGAGAGATTACACTGAAGAAGGGAGGAAAAGCACTTGGAAAATGGGAAGGAATAGCCACCTTTGTAAGCACAGGCACTGAAAAACTGTTCTCTTAAGCTACGTATGGCAAGTGTCACATGCCAGGGCTACATGCATTTAATAAGAGATGGTGTAAAGCCAAATCAATTCCATTCTGCTCACACTTAGAGGGACAGAACTTCCTGGTAACTGCAGCCAAGCAGCACAAAAAAAAAAAAAAAAGTTATTTCACACCTGTATGTGGTGTCTAGACCTGAAAGATTTATTTGCAGATCTGTGGACCTAACAAATCTGCAAAATCAAAGTGGTTTTGAGAGTCAGTCCATTCATGCTACTGTCCATAATTAACAGGCAGACTAGCTCAGCTCACTGTCCAGAGTCACAGCTACAAAAATGCTTTGTCTTCCCTAGGCTCCCACCAAATGCTAACTAAGGCATATTAAGAGTACCTCTGTTTTGTAACAAAACCAAGGCCCAGGCTCAAACACTTATTTAATTGGGCAGGTTTTTGTCAGAAGGAAATAAAACTGTAATTTTTCAGAGGGGGCCATTACGTCCGTCCATAGCTACTACCAGTTCAATGGGTAAGGCAAATAATAGAGGCAGCTTGAATTAATTAACAAATATTCCTTTAGAAGTCACACTGATATAAATTATTTAGCACTTCATGGATGAATTATTAAAAAACAGGGGCATTAAAGAAACTGTGGCTGAGTCAAATGATTCACAAAAATCAGGAAAAAATAAATAAAGCCTCACTAAAATTTTACACAGCATCAGCACAAGAAAAGGTACTTGCTGCCTGGAGAACACATACAGAAATGAGGAATAATCATATCTTTTGGGCTGGTTTTTGTCACCACCTGCTCTCTTAGCCAATAAGAGAATCAACATACAAGCACTCTCTTGGCCCCAGCCATAGGGGGCAGGTGCCATCAAATCTTTCTGCCTCTGTTTCATCCCTCCAGATGAGAAAATAAAAATGTGATCATGCATTTCCTGCCCTTTTATAACCCAAAGAAGGCACCTTAGAGCCCACTTACCTCTTCTTCAAAGGGGATTCTCCCTTCTACAACACAGTGATGTAACTATCATCTGTCTCTTCCAATTTCCTTAGCCCTACTGCTGCATCTCCCTCCCAACGAAGCCCAGGTGGGCCACTTGACATCAATCTCCCCAGTTCCTTTAAAGAAGTGCTGGTGACTTACCAGTACAGGGGAATTACACTGGAATATTGGGAAAGAGAGTCTTGAAATACTCAGCCCTGCAGAAAAATCTCATGGCATTAAAGATGGGGCCATTTTGTCTGAGCTGGAGGTGGATCAGCCTTCACAAGCTGTATCCTGTGTTGCTGGAGTCAACAAAGCCAAGTCCATTGACTTCAGTGGGCACTGAATCCAGCTCCAATGGAGTATAACCAAAAATTAGCCTGTTTCTTGACACATAGTGTTACAATTCAAACAGCACAAGCTTTCCAGTCTATGATTAATTATCAACTCTTTCTTCCCCCATCCCTCAGACTTTGAATTAATGGACAGAGTAATTAGCATGGATTGGGAAGGAGAAATCTGCTAGCAGTGATGTGTACCCACAAACACACATGCTCACGTGTGAGCATTGAATGAACTGATGTGGCTTAGCACCATGATGATAAGTACTGAGGCTCTGAGTCAGCTATGACAAAGCAGTTTTTCATCTTATCCTTTAAAAAATAAACAGAATTTCCAGGTACTGTGTGTCGTATCAGATGTAGAAAACAAAGTTAGTCCTGACTAAAGTTCATGTCCACTAACTGGAAAGCAGTAATAATAGTCAGCCACTCCTGAAAACTGGGCTGGAGAGTAAGACACATAAAAAACAGCCCACAGGTTCTGGTACACCTCTGGCAAAGGTCTTATGATTGCTACTGTTTTCCTTAGAAGTGCCAAGTATCATGCAATTAAGACAATCTGGACTCTCATTAAAACAAAATTAAGTTCCCGAAGCTCAGAAGTGCTTCAAAGCAGATATCTTTTAAGAATCAAAACCAAAGGCAAGTGAAACCTTAGTTTGTAAAAACATGTATGTTCAGATCAGTTTTAGAAGCTCAACTGCTATTTTGTGTGTGTGTGTGTGTTAGTATTAAAAATACTCGGTTATGGAAGTGATGTGGGATACACACTCACCACTGATAAAGCTCAGAACTAAACATAGACATGAATGAGAAAGTGGGTGTGGTATCACAGAAGAGTTTGGTCTGGAAGACACCTTGTCATCTCATCCAGCCCCCCTGCAACAAGCAGGGACACCATCCACTGGACAGGTTGTTCAGAGCCCTGGAATGTTTCCAGGGGTGGGGCATCCACCCTCTCTCAGGACAACCTGTTCCAGCGCCTGACGACCCTCTTTGTAGAAAACCCTGCCAAACACCAAGGCCTAAATCCTGCCGGAGTTTGTTTTTCTAGCCCATAAGAATTGGGCAATTGCAAGAAAACTACCCCAAGAAGCATCATACTGAGAGTCCAAATGTGCTTCCATACTACTGGTTGGACATCCTAGGCGTGGGTAAAGGAACACTGGAAAAAATAACAAGCCTACAACATGATTGCTTAGGAGTTGTGAGTCAGCCAGCATGAAAATTGGTGTTAATCAGTATATTCATAGAATCATAAGCCCTAAGACCGGGCAGATAAATCCACTCTGATCTTGGGTTTGGTGCTACAGAATGCTCATGCTTGCCTGATTCCAAAAAGCTCCAATATTCATTGGAAGAAGCCATTGTGCACAAGCATTTTCCAGTACTCCTTCTCACATACAGTCCATTCACTTTTTTAAAACCTCAGCCATGCAGTGTGCCAAAGCAGGACCTCTGCCCATGCTGGCCCTTTGCCCTCAGCAGTGTGACTCACTGGTGGTGTGGAAGCCAAGGGCTCCCTGGCACTGCCAGATGGCTGGGTCATGCCCCATGTGCTGGACGGGCAGGTCCCCTCTTCAGCTCCTCACCACCAGGCTCCTGGCACATCTACCCTTACACTGCCTGGGCCTGAAACCCTTAAATTCAGGGAAGTTCTGGGAACAGAGAAGCAGGCAGCCAGAGAGGTGGCTGGCAAAAAGCCAAGGACTCTAGTTTTTCTTCCAGTATGGATTTCTTCAGTTCAGCACAAACACTGACACAGCCATTAAAAGCACAGAAATAGAAAATCCCTCTTGGGTCATCTTGTTCACTGTGCAGGAAGCCAGCTCAGAGAAGGCCAGCATGGCCCATCTAACAGCTGTTGTATTTATTATTTATTTATATTATTTATTTATTAATTTTTAAAAAAATTATTAAAATTGATTCTATGAGAATCAATCAATCGACACGCAATGCCAGATCGGCACTCTTAATACCTTCTCCAGTCATTTGTCCAGTCTTCTGTGAAAATCTTTACAAAATGGACCTCTTCCCCCAGGACTTTGCCCTCCAGGCTGTCTTCTATAAACACTTTCTTAAATCAGAACTTTGATATTCGGGGTACTGAGGGTTGCCTGTCTTTTTACATAATCTTCTAGGCTTCTAAACACATTTCTCTTTCTTGTCAATGTACAGAGCTGTTGCCATCAGTAGCTTTTCATTATCTGGACCTGTGGGAATACAATCACTCAGATAGGCTAGAAAAATAGATGATGAAGCTCCTAAAACCATTATGTTCAGAGTAGTAACCTACCTTGGCAAAAAACAGGAAAAAAAGGGGGATGCAGGACACAAACAGTCATATTTCTCCCTGCTGTGGGAGAGCATCAGCAATAGTTCTGGTCCCTGGACATCTCAGTCCAAGGGACTCTGGGCAGGCTGGTCGCATACCTCTGGGATTTTTGGGACACCCAGAGGCTCTGGCAGAGCAGCTGCAACTCTTCCACTTGCTGCACTGTCAGAGATCAGGAAACCCAACAGCAGATGCACAAACTTAGCACATTTTGGGGATCCATCAGCAATATGCCCTGTCCTTGCTCCAGAAGACTGCAGATGAGAAGTGATTTAGGGTGACAGCTTGGATCTGCCACCCAGCTCAGAGCAAAGACAGATGTCACTCCTTGGAAATACTGCAGCGAAGTTACACAGTGGGAGTTACACACCTGCCTGAGAAGACTGCTGGGCCCTGTTACTGCCTTCTTGCCACAAAACAACTGTGCCAGTGACGCAGGGGAGGGCTGAAGGGAGAGATGGGACATGCAGGAGTGACAGCACCTACAGGTAGCCCAAAACAGAAGGAGAAGAGGACCCTGCACAGCAATGTCAGGATCAGAGCAGGTTTTAGGGTGCAGCTTCCCCACTGTTCAGAGACAGTACAGAGAACTCAGCCCCACAGGGTGCAGTCATCACCAGCAGGACCTTGCACAGTGCAGTGGCAGCATGTCCCCAACCCCAGGGGACACCTCCTTCCTTGTGCCTGTGGCTGGCAGGGACACCAGCAGCAATGCCAGCAGCAACACACTCACCTGCTGCCTGGAAGGGTCGGCAGGGCAGCTTAGCAGGAGTGGGGTTAATTCTTCCCTCCCAGCCATGAATGGAGGATGCAGAAAAAGCCAAGTGGGATCACTATGCCCACGCCCTGTTTAGTTTGGATGGCAGTGGCCAAGGTTCAGAGTTTCTGTTGTTTGTGTTCATTTCGTTTCCCCATAATGCTGAGAAGTCCCAGCATAGAGACAAGTCATGCCAAAATGGGAGGGTGTTTTCCAAGCCTCTAGCTGAGCCTCCTCTGGAATAATGACTTCTCTGAGGCAACAGCACTGAGCATCCTCCTTGGCCAGGCACAGATGGGAAGTGGCATCCACCACCCACGCCCCCTGGCCTGGCACAGGGAAGCAGCTCTTTGTGCAACCAAGGGCCAGCAGCAGCTGCAGACCCCAGCCCTGCCCTGGGGACTGCCAGGGCCTTCTCCATCCACAGGGATGAACAGCTTGGCACTGCCAGCTGGTCTTAGCTGGATTTAGGGTGAGACTCCTCAGGGGCGTCCAAGACCATGCCCAGCCAGAACTTGTCCACTCAGGGAGAGCACCAGCTGTGTTTTGTGCAGCTTGAGCTGGAAGTGAACTTCAGCAGTGAAGAACAGCCTTAATTACCCAGCCCGACAAATCCCACACTGGCAAATCCTAGGCTAAGAGAGGTGTGGGGCAATTATTGCCTCCATGGGCCTCAGTAATAAAAGGCACAATGCCCAGGGAGAGGGACTGTGAAAGACAAGGTTTGTGAAAAGATTTTATCATCTTGCCTTGTGAGAAGCTGAGTCCAAAATATTGATGTTTTTCAAGCGTCTCTCCAGAATTAAAGGAGACTGTGTTAGTTGTCTCATGTACAGTCACAGGGATGAAAACTCTGCTTCTGAACACACCCAAATTTTGGAAAAGCTTGGGATTTTATGACTCAGTCACATTTTCCAGCCCCCACACCCTCACAATGAATAAACACCACCAGCATTTGCTCTGTAATACAGTGTTTCCTTTACACATCATGGATTTAAATCCACAGGCTGAGGCTGAGAAATACACAGTTAACAACATCATTCATCCTTGCTGTGCTGACCATAACTTCACACACTGTTTTGGTAAATTTAAAGAAATTAAATTTTAAGCCAAACACTATATAAATTCACAGCAGTTAATAAATAGTTGCTGACATTTTAATAAGTGCTAAATCAGAGAATGAAGGAGCTACAGAGACAAGCACAACAACAGTTATTTTATAAATATCTGTGTCACATTATCATCACATTGAGGTCTGTATCACTTTTGTAAAGATCAACCAGTCATCCAGACAAATCTTGAGCCTCTGTTCATTTCATGGTACAGCCATTTGAACTGTGGTTTTCACGTGGGTGGAGCAGTATGCTGACAATCTACCACCACCTTCAAAATTAAAGGCATACCTAGACTTTGTGAAACCAAAAGTAAAAGACTGCACAAATCATCTTGCACATTTGATACCAGCACTGCTATCTAAAGCCAAATGACATCTGGGTTAGGGTGTAATTTCCGACTTTCTGTTTCCTGGTTTCTCTCCTCAAAAGCAGTCAGTATGGATTATCCTGAATTTGTCCTGCATTTGCCAAATTGTATGGTCATGCCACAGACCACCTTCTTATACTTATTGTGTGTGTCAATGCTAATCACTACATGGTAGAATGAGACTTGTTTGATCCATTATGAGAAAATTTTGCACATTCTTCCATTTTCCTTATCCTGATCTTATTGACTTGTGATCTAATTCTCATCTTATTCTCACTGCATAATGAGTCAGAAACACAAATTAAAAATAATCAATTAGAAAAATATTTACAGCCTGCGAGCTGTTTATACATTTTTTAATGGTGCTGTGACATTTCCCATTGTGAGCTGATTATCTTAATTGCCCAGTATTGCTCCTGTTTCCTGATGGAATGCCACTCACATGAGTGAGAGCTGTTCATAAACATGCTGTGAGGCACCACCAGGGTACAGGACACTCATCCATGCACAAACAAGGAGATGTCTTTACAACAGGGCAAGGCAGATGATCCTGCAGTATATGAGGTTCTCACTGATATTTTCTATGTGCCAACATAACTGTTTGCCTGCAGGTAGCCAGTTTATTTTTTAAAGACTGTATCTGTGCTGTACTGTACACGATTGCTGCCCACAGAGGCTCTAGTTGAGAGACAAAAAGAGATATTTGCACACCCACAGCCATTCAAAATTCTTTGCAAAGGGGACAAATTGCACAAAATCCTGAAGTGACTGGGAGAAACAGATGTGAAAGACATGTATGCACCTACCACAGAACAGACAAGAAGAGTTTAAGGGAAGAAAAAGCAACCTTTGAGGGGCACTGTGATAAGGACATTGAGGACCACAGTGCTTGCCTACCAGGCACCCAAGCAGGTCCAAGGCTGATGGGGTTTGTAAGATTCTGCTGCAAAATAATACAAACAGGGCTGTGCCAGAGATGCGCACTGTCATGCAGCTCTGCTTGCAGGAGGAGGGGCACCCCAGCCTCCACCCCACGCTTTCCACAAAACCCAGCAGGGACCCCAGGTGTTAGCTCCCCTCTACACCTTCGTTCCCCAGGAGGTGTCCTAACACCAGACAACAGGGCTGTGCAGCTGCCCTGCTTCCTCACCCTGTCCTGGCCCAAATCATCTCCTCACTTCTGCCACTGATCCCTGCAGGGGGTGGGAGATGGAAGCAGTCATCTTCCTGTGGCTCAGACTGGCTAAACCTCTCTGAAGGGAAGGGACTTCCTTCCTTCCCTCTGCCCCAGAACTAGGTGATTGGCAGCTAAAGTAGAAAAGCAAAAAACATGTGGAACCAAAGGCACACTTTGAGACTCAGCAATGCTATCTAGAGTCTGGCTGAGACCTGTTTATTTATTTTGTCAGATACTTTAGTTGTCTTTGGTTTCCCTTGTGTAGAGCTCTAATCAGTATCTATAACACTCTAGCTTGCATTATTCAGAGTCACAGGCCTGATCATATCCTAGTTAAGCTCTTTGTTATTTATACCTGAGTGCAATAACATTTTCTTGTTATTGGTTGAACTGTAAATGCTATCCACTGAACCATGACAAAGGGGAAACAACAGCTTTGCAAAAGGAGTATCACAGAAACCAACAAACCAACCAAAGTGGTCCTGCCCACTGTAAGAGCCCCTCTAGCCCCTGAAGGGGAACAGGAGGTCCCATTTAGGAGGCTGTAGGGGAACTGGACTCTGGGGCAATCCCCAGCATCTATCCCAAGCTGGGAGTCTGTAGGCAGCCTGCCTGTTCTAAGTCCAAACACATGTTGGTGTTTCCAGAGCTGGAGCTCAGGCACAGACTTCGGAGATGACCCAGTTTTGCAGAGGCACCAAAACCTGTAAGGCAACGATCCAGATCTCTGAGGGCACGTGCGAGTACCTGCCCACAGCTCTCCCCTCATCCCAGTGCCAGCCTGAGGAAGAGGAAAAGTGATGCCATCACCTGGAAAATACCCACTGCCCCCTCTGTGAAAGCCCCAGTTCCTGCATTTCAGTCACCACCACATGTTGAAGGAAAGCTCTTCTGCTCTCTTAGGAAATTATTCCCCTGCAAGCTGGAAGGCCGGGGGGAAGTGCCTGAAGCCATATCAGCTCTTAGACAGCATGGCCTCCAGGCTGCACCAGGGCTGCTGCTTGCCAGCACGTGGCCATTGTTCACCCTCTCAGCATTGTTCACCCTCTCAGGGGAGCTGGTGGTGATGCCAGCCCCAAATGTGACACGTTTGGAGGGCAAGGCTCACACAAAGCAGTGTGCGAGCACCGGCAGAGTGCCATGCCAGGAGACAGGGCACTTATGGTTTGGGAAAGCTGGGAGGCTGGGTCCAATCCTCCCCAGTGGCACTGTAACTGGGAGCAGGGTACCTCCAGGAGTCTGTGGCACATTGCCAGGTGGGTTTTCCTTAACAAAGCACATTGTCTCATCTCGCCAGCCTTCACACCACTGCCAGGTTTACTGCTGAACATGCCTGTGACAAAGCATAGCTCTCCCTTTTCCCTCTGAAACATACCCAAGGAGCGTAAAAGTGACTTGTCAGACAGCCAGATACAATCAGAGCCTACCAGAGCATTCAAACACAGCTTTGATCCAAGCTTTCCCTCTCTCTTACCTCAGCATATGTCATGCAGGGTTTGCTGCAGGCCAGCTGTCGGGGCTGATAGAAAAGTAGGAGACACTGCTCCAGCTGCAGCTGAGCTGGGAGCAGAGTGTGTCTCCTCTACCCTGCCAATACATAAATCCATGGAGTCAGCTCCTAACCCCCTGCTACCAACGTGCCCCAGATGAATTTCTGGTACACTTAGATTTGGGATTAAAAGCAGATCTTTCTTACTGAACTAGATTTACATTTACCTGGCACATAAAGGCTGGGAATTGGGATTGAAAGACTGAGAAATTTGGGGTTGTTCAGCCTGAAGAAGAGAAGACTCCAGAGCCACCTTAATGCAGTCTTTCTGTACCTGAGGGGTCCTGGAAGAGAGATGGAAGGGGACATTTATAGAGGCATGTAATGGTAGGACAAGGGGGAATGGCTGCAAACCAAAAGAGGGTAGATTTAGATTAGATATCAAGAAGAAATCCTCTTCTGTGTAGGTAGTGAGACACTAGAACTGATTGCCCAGAGGGGCTGTGGATACCCCATTCCTGGAAGTGTTCCAAGCCAGGCTGGATGGGGCTTTGAGCAACTTGCTCTAGTGGAAGGTGCCCCTGCCCATGGCAGGGGGGTTGGAATTAGATGATCTTCAAGGTCTTTTACAACCCAAGACATTCTGTCAGATAGCAGAGACAACAGGCTGGGCTGATTAAAACCTCACTCTATGTGTACTTTAGTCCAAAAGGTGCATTGCACAATTTCTCTACCAAAAAAGATGAGAAGCCACAGCAAAAAAAAGGATAACTTTAATACTCACTTTCAGTCTGTGTTTGCCAGAAAAATAGAAAAAAATCCTTGGGAAGTTCATGAAAACAGTTATAAATAGAAACTTGCTTCACTTGTTAACAATGGGAAGCAAAAAAGAAGGCTGCGTGTTTTAACAGGAGTTGGAATCAGCTGAAATGGAGAGCCAGCAGGTCACAACCTGACCAGATCAGCCCTGCCACATTAGTACCAAGATCCCCCTGAGGCAGCAGGGGGTGGTTGCTCTCTCCTTGGCCCTTCTCTGGTCAGTGGCCCCAGGTCACTGCGGGCACACAGGCAGGCACGCTGGCTGTGAAAGGCTGGCTGGGGGTAGGTGCAGCCTGTAAGTGCAGGGCTGGCAGGGGAGGGCACGCTGCAGTCCCATCTCCTGGAGCAGCCCACACATAGACCAAACCTGCACCCACCCTCACCACATGGGGTGACTGGCAGCCCAAAAATACCCCAGCTGGGAGCAGGCCTTTGGCTTTTATGCCCTCCTGAACCAGCAGGACAAGAGCTAATGAGTCGTGAAGTGACTTTGCTAAACATTATTTCACTGAGTTTTCCAGCGCTCACAGTGTACCTCATACTCCCCACATGCAGCTCTGCTGGTTACACTACAGAAGACTTCACCAAGCCAGTTTCTGATGCCTTCTCTTCTTCTGCTCCCTGCTTCAAGGACTCAAGAAGTGCCAGTTCACACACACCCAGATTGTTACACAACAGCTGTGTTGTTTCAAAAGCAATCAAAACAGTGAAATCCATTTGATGTGATTATAGGTGGACGTTGGGAGATTAGACAATCTTGTGATGAGCAGCAGAAATAGGTCTGTGTCAAAGTGAAATCCCCAGAGTGTTATTGTAACCTTCTCTGCAATGTTTGCTTTGTGATTTTACTTCCAGATCGAAGTGTAAAACTCCAGTACAGGCATAAAGCAACTTAAACCTGATAACTGCATTTTATTGTCAGAATGAAGTGGTGGAACACAGGCCAAGCCAACTATGAGAAAGGCCAGAGAGACTAAGATAACAAAAAGAATAATTTCATAGAAAAGATCTCTCTGGAGGAAAGGGACATGTTTTCTCATCCTGAATCCTAATTCAAGGAAGAGGGAGGGGGTTTTTGAAGGCAAGCTGACACGAGAAGTTCACCCCAGGCAGAAGAACCTCCACATGGGTCTAGAAGGGCACCAGGCAAAGTCATGCTTCAGAAGAGCAGCAATACCCGACTACAGCAGGCATTCAGGATTTGTTTCTCCAGGCTTCATAACTCTACAGACACTCTGTTTCAAGCCTGGGTTCCCTCCTTTCTGATAGAGAGCTGAACAAGTGCTCAGTCCTTGAAGCAGCGACGCTGGTGTAAGAGAGATGCTGAGGGAGACCCCTGTCTCCCCAGCGAGCCCGGCAAAAGTCCCAGCACGCCGTCAGCGGGGGGGAGCTGGCTAGAGGTCT
>JAYDZK010000001.1:16939205-16967603 GCA_034509185.1 Euphonia xanthogaster | reverse complement strand
GGGGTGAAAAAAAAAAAAAAAAAAAAAGAAAAAAAAAAAAAAAGAAAAACCCCAAAACAGTGCAGCCAAGTTATGCAGATTATGCAGAGACAAGTTAAATCTTAAATGTGTTGCTGCCCACTGTCAGACTCCTGTCTCCCTGTTTTGTCTCCTGTGTGTCTCTAAGATTAGTAGCTTTCTCATCCAGTGATCACTTCCAATCTATGTCAATAAACCACAGCAATCTAAGGTCCTTTCTCCTGATGTAAATAACTCCTTCAGGAACCATTTGAAGATTTCCTAAAGGACCATCCTTCATCCAAGATTGATGTTCCATCAGCATCAAAACATCCTCAGGGAGTTTGGTTTTGCTGAAATATGGATTGAAATTTAAAAAAACAATAAATTTTTCAAAACAATCAAAGTTTCATTTCCTAATTGAAATGGAGCATTTTGACCTCTCATTTCTTTATGACAAAAAACCCATGTCTTTTTCTTTCACATTATAAATTAGAGAATCATAGAATCACAATATAATACATGTTGGAAGAGACCTCAGGAGGTTTCTAGAACAACCTTTTGCACTGACCAGGGTCCTCAAGAGATCTGACCAGATTTCTCATGGTTTCATATAAGTCAAGACCTTAAAAACACCAGGGGTAGAGACTACAAAACATCTCTGAGTTACTGATAACAGTGCTCATCTGTCCCCATGGGCAAAAGGTTTCTCCACTCTGTACCTCTGCTTCTTCTATTCCTACACATTGCCTCTTGTTCCTCAATGCACTGCAGGGAAGGGCTCATCTACAGGCCCCAGAGAGCTTCTCCTTGGTCAGTGGGGACAGCTGTTGCATTCTTCCAAAACTGCCTCTGCTTCAGGCTGAACAAACCCAGCTTTCCCAGTTTCTCCTGAGAAATGTCCCTGTTCCCATCATCTTGGTGCCCTCCACTGAACCATCTCAAGTTTAAAAGTGTCTTCCTGGTAGTGACCAGCCCTGTATTGGGCGTTGTGTCTGTGACCTCACAAATGTGGGATAGAGAATAGTTTCTTCCCTGGATCTCCAGGCTCTGCCCTGTGCCTACAGTCCAGGTTGCGGTTAACCCCTTTGCTTCCAGGAAAAACTATGGGTCCATGATCAGCTGTGGTCTAGCCCAGCAGGACCCCCAAAGATTTTCCTGCACAGCAGCTTCCAAGGCAGCCTGTGCTGTTGCAGGGGTTTTTATTTCCCAAGTAAAAAGCTTTAAATTTATCCTTATTGATCTTCTTTATGTTCTTGTTGTCTCACTCCTCCAGCAAGTCGTGGATGTATTTGAATGGCAGAGGAGTCCTAGAGCCCACCTACTACTCCCCGTAGAGCACTGTCATCTGAAACTTGATGGGAACCCACTCTGACCCATCACAAAGGTATTAAATAAGACAGTCCCAGCATTGTTACCAAATTCCACGTAGAGAATGTCTCCTTAATTACCACCCTCCAAGCATGATTAGACAATGATTTTAGCTGATCTGGTTGTCCACCCGTTCAGACTGAAAAAGCACAAGTTCAAATGAGGAATATTGTGGGACAAACTGTCAAATCACTTTCTTCTCCCTCATTTTCTCTGATATCATAATACATATTTCTCAAGACAAAACCAGAAAATATTTTGATTCTTGCAAATAAGATTATTTTCTAGAGTCCAAAATGTTTCCGCCTTTAAATTTCTTGGAGAACTGAAAATTTTTGCACACTGAATTGCAGCCGAACCAATTCTGCATTTTGAATGGACATACTTAGTAGTGGTGCCTTTGCTGGTCTGTGGCACAGTTCTTATTGTTCAACTAAAACATACTGGGAATAATATCCTTCTTTCTAAGAATGCCTCATCAATACAGCCCAGCCTGTATCATTATTATTTGTACTGGAATTTTACACATATCAAGAGGTGTGATTAATTTTATGGTTCTAGCTTTTAATTTCTGAATTACTGCCTTCCCAGTAAGATTGGGCACATCCAGGCCCTGACCACAAATTTCCTTTGCATTATGGATGAGGCAATACACGGTAGGACTATAAAGTTACTCCCCTTACTTGCCTTTCCATGTATTTATTTACCAATTTACAGTGGAGTGTCAGATGCTCAGGTGCTCATGTATCTTACATGATTGTGTGATAAGACATAATTGCTGTTCAAAGACACTGCTGTGACCTGGTGTCTTCTCTACAGAGCCAAGACCTTTGTTTTGAAAGGTCAAACAGAAGCACACAAGTCCTCCCAAGGCATGTGGTTGAGGCTGGTACTCTTAAAAGTGTGCTAGCCCTTAGTCAGATAGACAGTGGCTCATGACATGGAGCACTGATTACCAACATTACTGAAACTTTTTCGCAAGCATCTTAAAGACTTCAAACACATATAAAATTTTAGAGACTTCAAGGTAAATTGATATCTGTTTTAAATAGCTGTGAACTAGGTTATTGTGTTAGCTGCACAATAAAACGAAGAAGCATTGAAGTAACTGTATACAGCTGAAGATGAGGCCATGTCCACTCATAGTAAATGTGTGAAATTGTAAACCAAAGCAAATATACTCCATGGATGTACTGAACTTCAGGGCTGCCTTTGGGGAGGCACTGGACCAAGGACTTCTCCATTTTCTACTTTCGTTTAAACCTTTTCACCAGTCACTAAATATCTAAATAATCTTCAGGCATAAGCATAGCAGGCAATGGAGTACAGCTCAGAGAAAGCTGGTTGCAGAACTAGAATCAGTAGAAGCAAATTAGTGGAATATTGATGTTATTTAACCTTGATGAGGACCAAAGCTGGATCACAGCTCGACAGCAGCTGGGCTGGATCTATCTGAGGACAAACCCCTCTACCCTAAATGCCTTGCACTCTTCTGGAGTACTCCTTCCCATGAAAGTTTGGGAAGTGGCATTGTGCACCATATACCCATTGATTTAGTAGGATTTGGTAGCTGTTGTTCATCACTGGACACTGCTCACCTCTTGTTTGTAATTCATGGGTGACTGAGTTCAGAGATGGGTGAACTCTTTATTTCTCTGACATATCTTGGTTCTAAAAAGTCAAAGTATAATCATTTTGTAAGCTCATATCACTTCGCCTGCACTGGATAAAAGCAGAGTGTACCATGATTGAAATGATGATTGCTGTCAAGTCATTTAGTTTTTGAAGATACTTGCTGGTTATTTAGCTCCTTCAAGTCAGCAAATGGATCTTACTAGGGAACACAATTATCCCCAGCCCCAGGCACCCTTATCAGGGGAAAACAAAATGTATGTTTAACTCTTAGTTCAGTTCAGGCTATTTTTTTACTATGTTCGTGGGACATCAAGAACACTTGAGCCCTGTCCAAGCCCTGTGCTCAAAAATTTAGTGCTCTCTCTCTCTCTGTGCATTAAGGATAAATTTGATTAAAGCCCTGGTGAGGTCTGCTTATCAGGGCCACTGGGTCTGCAAAAGGATTTTACTCTTAGAAGTCAGGAATGTAGCTTTGCAGGCTGGTGATATGCAATGCTGATTTCTCATATTCCTCTTGTAATTGCTTCCCTAACAATGTTTACTCCCTTCTGAAGATAAAGGCTTTGGAGAGTTTTCTGAAACTGTGAAATCCTATTCCTTTGTCATACGCATCTCTTTTATAATAGATAAACTTTGTTTATCTATTGCTTCAAAACATACTTATTTCAGTTTCACCTGTTTGGGCTATATTTTCTATTTATTAGACCAGACACTTAAATTAATGTAAGTCCTTCTGTACTTAGATTTATAGTTAATTTCTTCTTCAATTCCTGCCGATTCAACATTTTCTGGACAATCTTTCTTTCACTTTCAAGCTACTGACAAATATGATGAGGGCTGGCAATGCTATACTTAGTAGAACTGAGTAAAGGAAAAAAAAGACATGAAAAATTTTTCTTGCTGGAATTGCAAGTCACTAATTTCTCCCTGGGAAGTAAACATTACATGGACGATTTTTCTTCTTTTCAGATTAAGCTGAGCGAAACTGTGTTTCTTAAATTTTTAAAAACTTTTGCCACCTGAAAAATAATAAGAAAATATTTACTTCTTAGTTATGCTTCATAGACTTTCTGTAGAAAAGAGAAAAAATAAAGACCAAAAAAAAAAAAGAAGAAGAAGAAAAGGAAGAAAAATATTTCCACAAACTGTATGCAAAGCAATTAATGGTTTACTTGACATAGGAAAATCTTGACCTCCAGAAAAGCCTGAAATTTTCTGATTAGTGATCTAATCATTCAGAAAATGAAATATCTAGATTTGACTTATTTTGAGCCTACAGAGGATTGAATTTAGTTCTCTAGCCTTCTGTGCAAGTGACACATAAAGGTATCTTTGTGGATGTGACAGGACTTCAAACTCTTTTAAAACAAGACAACCCAATTTTTTTAAGAGCTTAAAGAAATGTCCTCTATAGGACACCTAGGCTTCTTGCCCTCTTTTGAGTTATAGATGAGTCTAAAAACCATATGCAATTAAGCAAAGGTGTGGAGTTTTAGAAAGAACTTGTCCTCATCATTCCCTGTGGAAGCACACATTAAAAGACTCAGGCTCTACCTGATGGACCACAGCCCCTCAACAGTTGGGAATAGATAATTACCTAGCAGATAAGAGTGATGTGTTAGAAACTTTTCCCCCAGCATCACAGAAAGGTTGTACATCAGCTATGTAATGCTTCTATGGCTTTTTCTACAGTTTAAGAGCTGCTTAATTCTGCAGTGTGAGGCTGGAGCCTCAGAGCCCATGCCCATCTTGACGACGAATATTCACTTAACATTAAGAAAGATCCTACTCATATTTCATGGTGTTATTGCAAGACATACTTGCTGAAATAACTGTTGTGATCCAGATGTTCACAAATATAAGCAAGACCAAGAGCGACTGTCATATATCATTCTTTATGACCCCATGTTGGTTTAAGATTATTTGGAGTATGTAAGCCTGACTAACACATTTAATGAATGTGAACAAGGGCTTTTTGTTTATTTGTTTGGTTTTTTCCCCTGGAAGTTAGCAGTTGTGCTTGAATTGCTTCCTGTTTTGGATATTCATTCTGCTTTCTTTTTAGTATCTAGTTTAGTGGTCCAATTAGGAAACAGCCTTCTCTGAACACCCTTTATTATTCATGGAAAAAAAGTAGATGGCTCATCCTGGAATAATTCCATGTAACTAGGGCAGGTTAATTGCTAGGTTTTCTATCTTTTGAACAGAGAGAGAGAGAGCTAAGCTCTGCCTTCAGCAGGCTCTCTCCCTCTGGACGTATCAACCTCCCTCTACTGAAGGACAAAAGGAGCCAGAGGGCATCCTTACCTACACTAACATTTAGGTTAACACTCCAGTTATTGCCATATCTATTCAAGGCCATTTTAACAGTTTAGGCTGTTGACACAGCACTCTTTAAAGCCCTAAAACTCAACATCCAGGCTTAGTAGACTGGATTTATGTAAAAATTATGAGTTTTGGGACAAAGTCTTCATTTCTGATTGCAGCAAATACAAACCAGACAAATTCTTCACTGTCTTTATGGTGCACAGAAATGTATTCAGGAAAGAAGCCATGTGGCTATATATTCCTGCTCTCATCAGATTCCCTGGAGTAGTTTCTGTATTATGTCGTGCTCATGGGCAGCCTCCTTCCTTCAGCCCGCTGTGGCCACCCACCAAACTTATTCCAGCTCTGTTTCACTTTCAGGGACAAACACAGAATTAATGTTAAGTGGATGTTGTAAGCAATGTCAACTTCCTTTATATTTGAGGAAATATTTCTTCTCAACAGTTCAATTCAAATATATTTCCTTCAAGATCAAGAAATGCCTTATGTTTGTGGCACAGAAGCATTTATCACTTCAAGAGCTGTCCAGAAAGGGAGATGATTGTTCTGTCTTTGAAAAATTTTCAGCATGTAATATTTTCCCTCCTATTCTGTCTTTCTGCATCTGTCTCTGTTTCTATCTCTGCCTCTCCCTGGGTCTTTATGTCTTAGTGCATTTAATGCTCTCAAGAAACAATATGGAAATATATATATATGCATATTTACCAACTAGTAATTAAAAGAAGATTCTAGTTCAGCTGCTGTTCATGCCACCAAAATCTTTATGTTTTTCAAATTATGCTATGAATTTTGAAACTAACATTTTTTCATTTTCAAAGCCTTTAAACAAGATATTTGAGTTTTTGCTGTAAAGTTTTGAAGTTTTGTTGGTTTTTTTTTTTGTTTACTTTAGCTAGAAATTTATCAAATCTATTTCCTTAAGAAGTATTGCATTCAATTAGATGACATTTTTCAACCAGAAAAAAAACTTTTCTTCAAAATATGACCAGGAGTTGCACAGTTTTTTTCAAGAAAATATTGCAGTAGGCTGTGTGAGGGTGCATTCTTGTAAGTCTTCTAGAATTTCTGCACAACTACAAATGTGACAAGAATAGCAATTCCTACTGCACCTGTATTAGAGGAGCTGAGATTGCAACCCAGCTACTGACATTGAGAATGACACTTTTTGATCTAGGTCTCCTTTCTTGTATAAATAATAAGCTGTATTTTTGGGTTTTGTTGTTTGCTCACCAAGACAAGAGGCTGCTACATCGCTCTGTTGTGGGCGAATGGAAGGAAGCTGTTTCTTCGTATGCATGCTGTAAACATATTAGAGTTATTTTTATAGATGAAGAATATCATCTGACCCCTTTCCCATTGCTGTAATTGATTCATAAACATGATAATAAAGAATAGTTTCAGATCAAGGGAGGAAATTACCCCTCTTTCCTCTGCTTTCTGGTACAAACTGGAAGCAAGGAAGAAAAATTATACTTTACTTGACAACTCTGGCCATAATGAGAACTGGCCTTAAAATATAAATGCATCACTGGTATCTTGATTTAAATTTGATTTACAGTTTTCATAATGCTTTCCCTTACTTATGCTTTCCTTCCTTTCCTTCTTCCCTCTTTTTCTTTTTTTTTTTTTTTTCCTCTGAGGAGTTTCAGTTTTATGTTGCAGTCTTGGACTCTGTCAGGATACTCCTAAGACTTATTGCAGACCTTCACTTTTCATTCCTTTAACTTTTACCTCTCTAAATACTAAGGAAAAGTTTTGGCTTAGTTTGTAGTTTATCATGCATAACATAAAGACACTCTATCCAAATCAGCACAACAATCAGGTGTCCCATTGGAGAGGACAATATTTCTAGGAGAGGACCCACAGTCATGCAGTCATACACTGTGAAAGAAATGTTCAGGGAGACAACCAGAGGGAAAGATGTGCTCACCATTTCAGAACTGCCCTGAAGAGTAGCTCTGCTGTGTCCACTGAACTCATGCTCTATGTCCAAGTTTTGGGAAAGGCCAAAAAGGTTATTAAATCTATTGTGATTAGAGGTTTGAACTACTTCTCTGAACAGTGGGGGGAAAAAGAAACACTCTGAGTTCTTTTTTGTAGGAAGCGAACTGCTTTGCCTATGTAATCAAGCTGAGAGCTGTGTTGTTCAAAAGCAATTTTAGTGGCTCATATGGAGTACCCTCTGTAGTGACTGAGAGATAGTGAAGAATGAACCTCTTCATGTGTGGCCATGAGGAGCAGAGTATACACAGGATAAAAATATTAAAGGTATCCAACTGATTAACAAATCTATGTTTCTTAAAATATAAACTCTTGACTTGCTAAGTACTGATGTAAATTAAGAGTAAAAGAAATGTAGAGTCTTAAGTAACTTCTGGGCATTTGTATGGCTTTTTAATGATAAAAATATATTTTCTTCATCATAAAGACAAGGAGAGTAGCTTTTGTCTACTTTCTCCCACTGTAAATCTTAGGTCAGTGAAGTTACACTGTTACAAGGGTGGTAAAATTAAGCACAGCTCTCTCCCTTGCATTTTCACCCAACATATTTATTAAAATTTAGATTTTCTGATTTAATTTCCAGAAGCAAGGTGCTTTTTGAGTGTTGAATCTGATTTCATGCACATTCTCACCTGTTTAAGTCCTAAAATCCTTATACAGTGCCTAGCTTTTTTTACCATCTGATGGTTAGAGGAAGAAAAGGAAAATCACATCGAAATAAGTCTGTATAGAGAGGAATAGGGATCCTGAAATGGGGAATAATTCTTAGCAATTTAAGCCAAGGAATTTTGAATGGTAATTTCTTCTGCCAGAATATTCATGTCTCTATATTCACATTTTAATTGATCAGGGTAGAGAAAGGGCAGATGTACTACATTTTATTGTTTAGATAAAAACAATCCTTAATTGTATTTTGATTTTAAACTGTTCTGATTAGTTTTTAAATTTCTTTATGCCTTCAACATGGTGTTCAATCACTATGATTCCAATTAAAGATTAAAGAAAATCCTAGAAGTCAACCTCTTTTATTAGAAACACAAAATCATGATGTTAGGATGTATTTCAATAAGAAGTGAAGTCACAGCACAATATTTTTAGAAAAAATAAACATTTTCTTATATAAATAAATTATTAACAAAACAAACGTTCCTTTTCTATTTACTGCTAGAGCTTAATCTTTTATACTGTAAGCATTGTACCTTGTAAGCACTAGGAGCTGGTATAGTATCATGATATTAAACTGCCCACTATTTCTTCTGGGCTAGGGAGCCTGAAGTGGCTCAGCCATAAACCAGGGGTACTGAAATGTGTTCAACTGTGGGGACTTACATATATTTTCAAATTAATACAGTTTAGAAATTTTTCATATACCACGTTATAAGTACCTGTCTCTTTATGCACTATGGCAAGTGCACAGTAATGCAGTTCACCTTCGCCTTTTTTCATTGATAGCTTGCCTAACTTGAATGACCTTTCTGTGCCATGGGTTGAGAGTATGCACAGCGTTAGAGCTGCTCCATAATGTGAAAAGCTGGGATGGATTTAATTATAAACTCAAACTTTAAAATAGTGAAATGCAAATCTACCCATATTAGCTGAGAAAGGCACATATCTATGAAGAAGTGTTCAAAGAGAAACTACTCTACTCTAGACCTTCAAGTTGCACTTGTTTTCTTAGAACAAAATTATCCTTTCAGGTTTTAACTAGGGCATAAACAGAGGTACCAAAACATCAGAAGAAAATTTATACCTGAATTCCAGGCCTAATTTGCACATCTGTTTCAAAATTTTTCAACTCTCTATACTACTAAGAGTCCTGCCTTTCCTGTGGGATGATGAGCAAAGTTCTGCAACTGCCTTTTCCTGACAATAATAGAAGATAATAAGGACGCTATTAGAAGAGTCCCTGAAGCCATAAAAAGCAAAAAGCACAGAAGCCTGAAGAGATGGCAACATAAGCAATTGAAAACAGTATGTGGTGTGAACAGCCCACAAATGTCAGACTGTGCAACTTTGTGCTGAAAACAACAAAATTCAAACTGGAAGAAAGCACTCATTCTGCAGATACTGCATTTAAAAAGACCAGTCAACATCAAAAAACAAAACAAAACAAAAAAATCACAGTTGAGAGAAAACAATGTTACTCTTGTCTTTACATTCAGGCACATCCATTTAGGTAGATACATTTTATCACAGTGATACTGACTCCTGTGGCAGGCATTAAGCTACTATGGGCAGGTGTGAATTCAACAAAAAAATGAAATGGTGCCATACTTCTTTTCAAAATAACAGCACTAGCACTCAGGGAACAGCAGTCATCGGGGTTGGTAATGCAAAGCCCAAGGGCACAGTCTAGCACAACATAACCCTAAATGTCACAAAAAAAACCCCACCAAACCTAAACCAACAAAAAAAAAAAAAAAAAAAATCCAAAAAAAACCCAACCCATACCAAAAAAAAACCAACAACAACACTTCATCCTATGATTGGAGAATGTTTTGCCTCTATCTATTCACCAGTTAAAGCTGAGACAGCAGTATAAGGAGATCATATACTACAAGAACCACAGAGATATTTTGTGATGAAAAACCATTTCACTGGAAAATGTGAATTGGTGGATTATAAAATATTTCACTGAAAACCTCCTGAGCTTTCAGCAAGCAAACCTACACTGGAAGTTCAGGAAAGCTCCACATTACTCTGTCCAGATTCCTGGCATATTACTTCTCGTGCAGCAGCTCTGGGACACTTAATGTACTTATGCTAAGCACACTTGCCTGAATTCTCAGCATTTGTGTCTCTACGTGATACATTTGGGACAATGAACCTGATTCTGACAATAAACCCAGTTCTTGTCATGGAACATGTAAATGTTCACAATTCACAAATTTGAGTCAGCCTGCTTGTGGGTTTTCTTTAAAATTGTGGGCAAGAAGAGTAGCTCTGTACCCTGCATAGTGTACAGGAAGCCTGGAAGAACAGGAGAGGATGATTTTCAGGATAGGCAGTCTCGGCAAAAGACAGATGTTCTGGGACTTGCAGCTCCACCAAGGTCTCATTTGTGGCCCTGTGGAAGGGTAGCCCTGGAAAGAATAATGAAGCAACTGCAATCTGAAGCACAGTGCCCAAGGGCTCAGTATTTAGGACCAAGGTATTAACTCTGGCAGAGTGAGTGCGTCCTGTGTAAGAGTTCTGTGAGAAAGAGGGCAGGCATCTCAGGAGAGCTGCGCAGATATTCCCCCGTGATGGTTTTGCCTGGGATAGAGTTAGTTTTCTTCTCAGTAGCTTGCATGTGTCTGTGTTTTGGACTCGTAGTGGAAACTGTGTTGCTAATGCAGAAGTGCTTTCTGACTGCTGAGAGCTCTAACAGGCCTCTTCTGCTCCTCACCCCACTGTACCAGTGAGGAACCTGTGGGTGCACAAGGAGATGGAAGGGAACACAGCTAGGACAGATGACCCCAAATCACTCAATATTCCACACTCTATGGCATCATGATCAGCAGTAAAAAGTTGGCGGAAGAGGAAGGAGAGAGGTATATTGTGAGCTAAGTCGTTTATCTTCCTGAGTAACATGTGATGGAGCCTTGCTTTCCTGGGAATGGCTGAACACCACTGAGAAATGGTGAATTTTTTTTTTTTTTCTTACTTTTGCTCTTTGGATTGTCTCTGCTATCACTGAGGCAGTGAGTAAGCAGGTGTCTGGGGCTGAGCTGGCGGATATGGTTACACCATGACACTCCCTCACACTCACATTTCTTTAACACCACATTTAGTTTCTCATCTCCAACTGTATTCTTCAACAGAATAAGAAAATGTTTGAATTCCCTAGAAAAAAAAAAAAATAAAGCAAGTGGTTTTCCTGTCAGCTGCACTTGTCACACATTTCTGTAGGGTAATAAGTATTCTTACATCTCAGACTTCATCTAGTACTCCTAGAAATACGCTTCACAAAGGTATAATGCTTCTGTCAAACACAAGTTATAGGCACATCTCAGCCTTTTTCTGGCTTTGTCTATTGCATGAGTATTGTGCTGAGCTTGATTAGTATAGAAATAGATCTGGTTAAATCAACTCAATTTTACTATACTGAACCAAGAGTGTTTTATTCTCCAAAACCAATCTATCACCTACCCTTTTTTTAAAGTTTTATATTACCTAACTTCAGCTATTTAAAATAATAAGGCAGATGTAGTATAATAGGGTCCATCTACAGGTTGGTTGTAGCCAATTATTCTTCTAAAAATCTTAGGCTTGTCCTTAAGAACAGTCTTGTTCTCTTTGTTTTAAAACTTAATCTCTCATGGAATATGCATGAGTTCATCAGACAGTCAAGAAGCAAAGCAGTGAGCAGTACTAAGCAGAGGGGACCATGTGGAGAACCCTGCTCCTGCTAAGCTCAGTCTAAGCCCTGATGCGTGGACTGATGGAGAGCTTCCCTGGGGTGTCATCTATGTTATTACTCTATCCAGGGGTGAAAACAATTCCTGTAGAATTTTCTGCTAAACACACAGCTGGAAAGAGAATGTTCATGCTGCACAAGTTTGCTTTTTGAAGGTATTTCATTAATTTTTCTGTTGTTTCCTCCACTATCCTCTCTCTGAATCTTGTATCAATTATGGCATCTCGCATGCAAAGCTCTGTGAAGTTCCAAGCAGTACATGTGCTCTTACAGGAGATTTAAAGAATGGTTTCTATGATAGACTACAGTTCCCTGTTGACATCAATGAGATTCTAAGTTAGATAGAGTTATAGAAAGTGAATTATGAAAATGAGTAGATTTGTTCAATAGCTTCCCTTTCATATCAAGGTATTAGTAATATTTACTTTTTTACTTGGAGTTATGTTTCAACATAATTTCCTGCAAAGGAACATATTCTTCAGCAAATTTCATAACCAGGGAATCTGAATATCAGTGAGAATTAAACAATGTATGATAAGGATTCCTTTCGCCTTTATTTTAGATGTTATGAAACAGTATTTAAGGCGTAATAGATCAAAGCTCTTAATTTTCTTTAAGGGTTCATTATGGAGGGTTACAATGGATGTCAATAATGGGCAGTTCTACAGAGCTACGTGTGTCAGACAATCAGACAATTATGCATGATAAATGAAATATTCTTTCAGGCTATTTACACAACATTTCTTTTATGTAATGGAAAGGGACTTCTAAGCTTTTCAAGAGTGGACAAATTATGTTTTCCTGGGATCAGGCAAAGTATCAGGAAACCTTGCAATCAATAATTCAATTTACCATTTCTCAGAATTAATCCTTAATGACTTTTTTTCCCCTTGCATTGGTATGGAGTCTAGACAGAACTGCCAGGTTGCAAAGTCAAAAAATATACTGTTTCCATCCTGGAAATTATAATGGTGAAAATAATTCAGACTGACTGAAGACAGAGACAATACCACAAACTAGGGCAGTCCATGGCTATTATAATTATTTTTAAATACTTGGTGTCAGAGGAACAAGGGAGAGTATACCAGCAGTTAAATATCCATACAGTGATTTAGTGATCTTTTTGCAAGGCAGAAATGATGGATAAAACAGATTTGTTGACTCTGCAGGAGATTATTGAGAGTGCTTAGAGTTGAAGCAGAGAAGTTTATAATCAAAATCTCAGTCTTTGTAAAACAGGGTAGGAACTGGGTGCTGAAGCAGCGACGCTGGTGTAAGAGAGATGCTGAGGGAGACCTCCGTCTCCCCAGAGAGCCCGGCAAAAGTCCCAGCACGCCGTCAGCAGGGGGGAGCTGGCTAGAGGTCTTGAACCCCCGGCCACCTCCTAAGAAAGCTGTCCCAGAACTATGTCCGGCAACAGCTCCCTTGCTGAAACGCAGGCAGTCGCGGCTACAACCGGTGGGAGTAACAGAGAGCGGGCCAATGCTGAGGTTTAATCCGGTTTTAATGGCGAAGGGACCAACAGCAAAGAATGAAGAACAGGGGCGGGCAACATATTATAAAGGGCAGGAGGGACAAGGGAGTGGTTAACGAACAAACCAATAACAGGGCAGGAGAGAATGGGATGATATGGATTGACATGAACCAGAAACCAATAATACAGGGTATGGGGAGGGGCCCTGGTCCCTGAACCAATCACCCGGCGTCCTGAGTAGAAGATTCTGGAGAAAAGGGAAGGAGCACTGAGTGATGGACAGAGAACCAGGGAGGGATTTGGGAAAGGATACAAAAGTAACAACCCGGGTAGGGGAGGGGAGAACATAACTGACATTTGGGGAGGAGGGTGGAGTGAACCAGGACCAACTTATTGCAAACGTAGGGGGAAACAGAACATACCAACTGAGACGGAACTTGCTAACACAATACAACAAGTCCTCTCTCAATCACAGGGGAAAATATCCCAGGGACCAGGCCTGGGAAAGGTGTGACACTGCCACTGCCACCCAGGGTGGCTGAAAGTGTAGC
Source organism: Euphonia xanthogaster (assembly GCA_034509185.1). Taxonomy (NCBI): domain Eukaryota; kingdom Metazoa; phylum Chordata; class Aves; order Passeriformes; family Fringillidae; genus Euphonia; species Euphonia xanthogaster. The sequence goes on along the minus strand of JAYDZK010000001.1, from coordinate 16,953,847 downwards.
TCCCACAGGAGACTACAGCTGCCTGACAGGTGAGAACTACACAGTTTGGGAGTTGTTGATGTGTGCTCCAGGTAGGATGGCTCCAGGTGGGATGGCTCAGCCATGCTCACCCACAGAGCTGCTTCTTGGAGACTGTCATGGTTTCCCACCTTATTTCCACCCAAAAATCAGGTGAAGAAATGGATCTGTTTCTGACTTCAAATTGTAGGGGATGAATGTAATTCTTCTGCTAACAACAGTTGTTGCCAGTGATGACTGTGGCTATAAATCAAGGCTGTGCATTTCTTTTAATGCACCAGTTGAACTGGGATGAAAACTTTGCTTTTCTCCCCTTCCACGCACCCTTCACCAGGCTGACCCCCCATGATCCAGTTCAAATGCATGCAGACAGTGTGAATGGAGCTGTCAGCTAGCAAAGCCAAGAGAATAATTTCTCTGGGGAAATGACTGGCACCTCAACAGCTTCAGGATGGAGTTCATTCACAGATGTAGATAGATTATAAAGGCAGGTTATTCCTTTCCTACCTCAGCAGGCTGTATTGCACAGAACAGAAGAAACATACTAAAATAAAGAAATTCTTTCTGGTGGATGACACCTCTATAGCTGGACAGAAGCACAGTTGCCCCCAATTGACCATATAGGTCCATACAGAGTCACGCAGGAGTTTATTCTGCATTTACAGGCTTGTCTCCAAACAGAAGTGAGCAAAATTCCAGTCTGTGCCTCTGATTCACATGTTCACATTTAACCTAATGGTTGACTGAGGCCACATCCTGCCAGCTTCCTCACAATACAGTTTTAGTGCTGTTCCAGAAGAGAAAGGAGACTAAGAAGGCAATGAAATATCCTCTGGAGGCTTCCAGATTGCTTTCATTCATAATTCTGTCTCAGTACTGTAACTGAGATATAAATAATCTCCTTGTTTCCTCTTCAGTTACTCTCAACCTCCCCAACATGAGAACAGCCTTGTATCTCTCAGGTAACTCAGAAAAAAATTATTGCACCAGAAAGCAAAGATGATTTTAAAAATAGTTTCCACATCAGTTCAAATGATAATGCAGTCATGCAGGTGTTGTATAACTGATATTATATTCAGAGTAGTTCACTTTTTGAACATGAAGTATAAACATTTCAAGCATACCTACTTACAAGAAATATGCTTACAAAGCATGATTACTTCCTATGAGGAAAAACCCCCAAGACTCTTCTTGTCTTCTCTTCAAATGGGCAAACAATACATTTCCTCTTCCCACACCACAGTAAAGGCTTCCACATGCACATCACGTACACACACATAAACGTTCACATGTGTAAGATCCACCACAATCTCAAAAGGAAAGTGCCATGAAAGGAACCCTGTAGTAATTGGGTAGCGCCTCTTGATGTAAATGAGCGTATCTCAGAAAAGCTGCAGGCCTCGTAGTCTTGTTTTGCTGTGCTAACCACATGCAGACACACACACAACAAACTACTTTCATGTTAGCTCAGCTCTCCTTCCACAAAGCTTGGTGGTAAAACTCTCCCCGACATCCATCAAAGAGAGGGACTGATGAGGTGAGAGCTGATGAAGGTTTTGAATAGCCAAGGCAACCGATGATTCGAAGAACTTAATTCCTCCCATCTTAAACAAATGCTTGTTTGCCTGGGAACTCATCAGAGCAGCTGTTCTGAGAAAAAACTCCTTTTTTCTCCTTGCCATACCCTGTCCTCAGGACAAAAGGATTCCTCTGGCATATAAATACCCATCTCAATTCCCAGGGAGGGCAGCAAGAAGGGATATGCATTTTTGGAGCAGTCTTTGTCTCAGCCCAAAGTAAATATGTAATATAGGTCAGATGAATTACACCCCCCCCCAGTCCCCCCCCAAATGCATGTTTCTCTCTGCTGATGGTAGAAGGAGGCTACCACAGTGAGTTCCCACACTGACCTTGGAACTGGAACATGCCTTACCCCATGGGCTGAGGGCAGGAAGGAAGCACTGCTCACAAGGCTTGTAGGAAAATTCCTGTTCAGCTCTAAACCCAGAGGTTAAACCTGAGTACACAACCAGGGTGCACCATCCCTCCACCAGAGCACTGGACACTTTCTTACTTCATCATACATCCTGCCACTATCTATCCATCTCTCCTGGGGAAAAGAAAGGGCTTCCTCTGTGGCTCCTACATCCTTGTTGCACCCAAGCATGGGATTAGTAATAAGGAAAATGTGAATGGCAACCTAATCTCCTTTCCAATCACTTTGGACATGCTATTTCAGGGTTCGCTGGGACTTGTCTTGTTAATTATTTAAAAAATTTACTTCCTCTGCTGCACAATCACTTCAATAATTTGGTGCATTCCATTTTAAAAATTATCTAGGTCCTTGCCCCCATTACAGTGTTTGAGAAACTGATCCAGAACTTTTATCTTTGAATGGTTTTACTAATTTCACAAGGCTGAACTCCCTAGTGACCAATTTCAAGCCAGTTGAGTTGGAGCCAGTAGTGTCACTTAACTCAAGTGCTTCTTTTCCCTCTGTGATTTTCCCCTCTCTCCCTGTTCCCAAAAACATATTTATAAGGAGACATCATTAATGTCTCGTTTCAGAAGCCAGCTTCTTTTTGTGGTTCTTGCAAAGGAAGATATGGCATTCTTCTCACAGTAACCATTTAATTAGCTTATCCTTCTGGACCATAGGTAACCAAAGCTATAAAAATAATTCACTGAAGAATTGCAGTATAAATGTACCAATACTTCCCTGACTCTATTCAGAAAAAAATCCCTCACCTGCTAATCAAGTTTATCATTGTTGCTCAGTAGGGAAAAGACACAGTGGTTGTTATGGCATCCTCTCCCTGATCCACAAACCCAAGCCTCTTTCTTCAGCTTGCCCCTTCACAATAGCAGCTGTTGTGAAAGGAGAGCAGGACCCAAAGCAGTGTCAGTGCTGAGGACTCATTGCAGAGCAGGGACACAAAGGGATTTCAAGGCTGGCAAGGCTGGGCACTGGAGGCAATCGGGCTGCTGGGAGTGGTGCCGTGAGCTCCTTGGCTCCAGAGGCACAGCTCCCTCTGCCAGCCCCACTCTCCTTTCACTCCCCATTTCCCAGCCTGGCTTTCCCTCTCAAAAGAGACGTGGCTGTAGCTGAACCAATCCTTTTCTCTCAGCTGCCCAGGTAGATGCCAAGGAAGTGCCAGGGGCAGCAGCAAGTGCTCCAGCCATTATGTATCACCAGACAGGAGCTCGTGCTGCATTCTCTCACCGCTTCCCATGTGCTTCCTAGGAAAAAGGACAAAGTTAGCACAGGTAGGGATAAATTAAATAAATGCACATTTATAATAGACGCTCGCTTCCCCCTTGTTTCCTCTTTCTTTACAAGCCAGTGGGATCCAGCCCACACCACCTTGTTTGTTCTACACATTGAGAGGCCTTTCTCTCTGCTGAGAGGAGCAAGGAAAGCACAGGGCTTGGCTCAGCCTTTCCAGCATGCCTGCTCCTCCTGCAGTGATGGAGGCACTGCCGTGCCCAGAGCAGCGCATCTCCTGCCCTCAGCCCCCAGCAGAAATGCTCCAGGCTGCCCAAGAGGAGTGTACGGTTATGAGGTCCAAAAGCACTTGCCCTATTGAGACTTATATTTAGCCTGAGAACAAACAGTACTTTGGCTTATGGCCTGGATTCTCATCAGAAGGAAGGAAAAAGTTGGTCTGAGAGGCTTTTCCAGCTGCTTTCCCTAAAACCATCTGATTTTACTCCTCTTCATGGAAAACATTTGTGGTTTTATGCTGAGGAGTTCGTTCATCAGTTCTCCACAATACAAAAAACCCCAGAGTTTTTTCTAAAAGGGGAAAGAAGTGTGAAAAATGAAAACATTTAATTCCAGCTATAATTGCTGGAGTTTTGCAATGTCATTCATTTTCTTAAGTAATACCCAAATATTTTTTCTTGCTGTGCTGCAGCCAATACCCACTTGAGCTTTCATATGAAGAAAATAAAATAGATGTGAATTATTCAAATCTATAAAAAACAAAATCAACTGCTCCACAAGCTTAATAGTGCACACTGGCAATCCTGTACAAAAGTATCTATGACCTATGTCATTATCTTCTGTTAAAAGGTAATGAGGTGGGGGAAAAGAACCACAATGAGATTATTCATAGAACTGGGTATCACACAGGAGGTTAGATGAGCCCTCAACCTTGGCATCAGCAGTGTTAATTAATGGGATTATTGTTCCACTGGGAAAAGACCCTTTGTCTGATCCTTGGCTAGATTAGTCCTACTCTGTGTATATCAAAGGAATCAAATCTGATAGGCAATGCTAGTGATCCTAGCTCCCTCAATCTTTTCAATTTTATAAGAAAAACAAATTATTTAAACTACTGTCCTCATTCAGTCTTGTTCTGTTTCACCCCGCACCCGTCCTAATTCCATTAATTAAGGCAGGGACTGCTGGACAAGGTGGCCTTGGATATACATCCCAACAGCCAGGACAATCATCTTCCAGAGGGAAAAGGTAAGAAAGGTTTGCAATCAGATGGTGCTATAAAATAACTTGTAACTCTTGATACATAAAATTTACACATTTCATACCCACCGCAGTGACACCACAACTGGTGAGAGCACTCTGAGCCCTGATGATGCTTTGGTAGCTGGACCATGGTAGTAGGCAGGATTTCCAGAGGCATTCACATCAGGGAAAAGCCTGTTAACATTGAATTAAAGCATGTGAGTTGTCTCCCTCAGCAATATGCTCAAAAGGATGAGTGAACCTGGGGTACAAGAAAGAAAGTTTAAGTTTTTTTTATCAAAAACTTAAACTTTCTTTCTCCTAAGAAAATAAATGAGAGCAGCCCTATAGATATTTTCTGGAATAAAGGAAATTAAGAGGGAAAGCTTCATTTCTTGCTGAAAGCATTTTACTGAGCTATTTCCCTTCATCCAGCAGCAAAATTCATGTGGTGCTGCAGAGCCTGTGGTGTAGGTAACTGCTGAAGGAATAATGTTGTTTTACTGATATGGTTAAACTGCAGCTGATGTGGTGGTAAAGGCCCCACTGCAGGACACCCATGGCGAGTGACCAAGCCACATGAAATACACCTTCTGGTTCTTTTGCTAAATTAACATGACAGGCTCCCAAACCACTGGCATCCTTAAGAAAATCCTTTAAAAGTTCTAGTGGAGTTCAGCTCACAGATCTGTTCAGTTGCATAAAGCAATGTACTAGACACTTTTGAAATTAATTATTGACAAGACTGAAAGGGACTATTTTGCAAATATTTTGCTCTCTGTAGTTCATTTGTGGGGCAGTCCTGATTTCCAAGAATGTGTCAGTCATTCAGTTTGTTCTGCCACAGGGATGTTGAAACAGCTTGGAGCCCTACAGTTGTTTGAAAACACTTTTGTTCAACTGTTTACAAATCGTTAAAATTGTTTTGTAATGCCAGCATTACTTCTGCCTCTCTGACTGAGGCATTCTGAAAGGAAAAGTACAAATAATGATCAATAAATAACAGCACAATGACTATGGAAATAAATGCTTGGAACCACATACAGGCTGAGGCATTTGTCTGAATGAAGGACAACTTGCTGTACACACAGGCAAGCAAAACCCAAGCTGCCTGGAGCAACCACCTCTCCCTCTTAGCCTGGCCTCTTCTGCATCCCTGCCTCTTCCCAGCAGCACATGGGGACACCATGGCTGACTCCCTGATGACTTTTCAGTGCCATCTTTTCCATCCAACATCTGGTACTTTGCTATCAAAACACTTTCAGGCTAAACACCACCTCAAATATACACAAAGTGACATGGTCAAACAAGCATACTGAGGGCTGGGCAGCAAGGACACTTCCAAGGCTTGCCTACCTAAGAGCTTCTGGGTACTTTGTGAAGTGGTGGAGCAAGGTTTGGGGTTGCCCAAGGCCAGCATCTGTATCTAGCTGATCACCAGAAGCTTCATCCCTCTCCATCCACCTGACACTCAGGTAGCCATGGTGTAGGATGCTGGCACTTTCTGCAGCACAGAGGGGAGACAGCCCATGAGGTTGCCTCATGTCCCCTCCCTGAAACCCAGGTGGTGGCCAGCAGCAGGAGCTGCTGAGAGGAGGCACCTCCTGGGTTTCCACTGTGACAGAGGCCAGCTCTGCTCTGTGGGCAGGGCACTTGGGCTCCCACTGCTGCTGGCCAAACACCAGGGTGAGAGGGATGCCAGAGGGCTTTTGAGAACAGAACCGCCCAGCTGTATGAACACTGTGTGGTGGCCCATTGTTTTAGGGAGAGGAAATGGCATGGGGATGGGGGTGGGCAGGTAGTGCTTACAGAGACTCAGCACAGCAAAAGCTGAGCAGTGCTTAGCACTTATTAAGCAGCCACTGCAGCCTGCTGCTCTTCAGGCCAATCAGACACAGAGCCAGACCAGAGAACATGAGGGCAAGGTGAGCACTCCTGTCAAGAGGCAGCCCTGCACAGAGAAAAATTTGGCAAACATTTTGGAGATGGTTCAGTAACTGCACACACAGTACAGAACTGCTTTGAGCCATCTGCAAAAAAACCCCTAATTACTGGTTAAGGCCTCCTGGGACATGCTTAGAGTAGCAGATGGTGCCATTTCCCAAAAATTTTTATAGACTTGAGTGACTTTGGCAGAGGAACATATCTACTATGGAGTTGCAATGGGTTATAAAGAAGAGCAGGAAAATATTTGTTCTGCGGGACATTTTTGGTGCTAGTGGTTAGAGGGCTGCAGCCCAGCGATAGCTGAGCTTCTGCCTCCACCTCTGGGAGTAGAGGCATCTTAACAGGGAGAGCCAAAATTATAACCAGGACAGTGGAAGGAACTGAACATGCTCCTGGGCATGTCAAATCTATGGGCTATCCTCCTACCCTGCAGGGAACAAACAAGTTTTCAGATCACTTTTCTCTGAAGAATATTAATTCTCAACATATCATTGCTACCACCTGGACACTTAGGGGTACATAATCATGGGACAGGTATGGCTGAGTGTCACAGCCTAGCTCAGACTAAAACCACCTCATGCCCAGAAGCTGCAGCACAAAGGTCTGTCCAAAGCAAGAACCACGTTATTCCTCTCCTCCTCATCAACTCTCTAGAAAAATAATGGCTGGAAACTTGAGCCAAAATTGTTTGGACAAGTCAGGCAAAAGAAATTGCATCCAGTGTTGAGCCTAAAAAAAAAAAACTGAGAAGCAAACTTTTCTGATAAATTAATATCTGTGGTAAATGCACATCATTCTATGCTTTCTCACATCTGTGCTAAAATTTTCATTTCAATAAAAGACCGTGTTCCCTGTTAACACAGGACAGCCCTCGGCTTCTTCCATATAAAGCTGAGGGAGCTCCATTCCATTGCAGTCAGCCAATTAATGAAAAAAGAAGTAATTAGGAGCAGGGGGGAGAAACAAAATCCAGTAGGTGTCTCAAGTAAGCAGTTTTTGTCAACTCAGCAAAGCTGAGTGAATAATGTCTTCCATTTTGACTGACAAATGCTTTCCATTCTCTGAAATTTCTCATTTTCCATTTTCAGAAGCTATAGATTTCCATCTCCTACCCTAGCAACTGTTTTGGTGGTTTATGATTTTTCCAGCCGCTTCTAATTTGCTCAGAAAACACAGATAGGCCAGCTATAGCTATAGTAAACTATTGCAGGATGTGCAAAATCTTCACAAGAAATAAACATCTACAGTCTCTTCTTGCACCCGTGATGAAAGGTTAAACAAAAAGCAACCTGCCATGTGTGGGTGAGATCTGATTTCTAATCTAAACGTCTCTTAAGCTTTCTGAGTGCTGTTTAATAGAACATCAGTTGGCCTCTTCTAGGCATGAAATGTCACTCAGAGACACAGCATTGTTTTGAGATGGCTGAAACCTCCAAAGGATGAGGTCTTGCCTCTCAAAACCAAGTTACAGTGAACCAAGAGGATAAATTGTGTACTCTACTTTTAAAGATGTGTACATGGGCTTTGCTTTTCATCACTTACTCATCATCATTTCTATATTCCCAAAAAGAAGCACTGGAGCCATATTCATCAGCTCATTACACGTACTCCCTGAAACACCCCTAGGCAGCCATCTCCTCTGGCCACTCTCCTGGGAGTTGCCCACTTCATTTGTCAGCAGAACCCAGCCTGACCTGTCACTCTGATATCCAGCAGACTCCTCATTATATAAATTATCTGTCATTACCAAGCAGATACAAAGCTCCAGACAAATGTTAATAAAAGGCTACATGAAAAAAGCAAAACACTCCAGATGGACCAACAGCACATGGTTGTCCACCTTTTTGCAACCATTAATGCCAATGCAAAGTGGTCAGATGACATATTACACAGCACTTTTAATGACTTTTAAAGGCTTTTTCTTAAAGTCAGTAACACAGAAAAGCACCCCTGTGATTCAGATGTAAGGGAAGTTGGGAAACATGCTAGTGGCTTTGATTTTTGATTTAAGAACTTTTAAACCCATAGGGCTCCACCACCTGAAGGAAAGTGTGAGACTCACCCAAAACTGCCACTCATCACGTTTTCCAATAGTATAACCCATAACACGTTCAAGCTGAAACTCCTTCAGGAAACTCAGATTAAAGGAAAAGAAAAAAATTAAATTATCTGTTCTGCTAACCTGTTGAAATTGAACCCAGCAGACAGGATGATCCTCAACAGCATTCCTCTGCCAGAAATTGCCTTGGCATCTTCCAAGGTGTTGCCAGCCTGGCCAAAAGCAATGACTGTGACGTTACAAATGACAATCAGACATGCCTAAAATCCTCCAAGTTTCTGCTTCTTGCCATGTTTTGGTTGTGCTAAGCTGTTTTAGGGTTCAATGCTTCACCGAGCTTCAGGGATGCAATGTAATTTTGGTGAACAGGCTGATATTTATAAAAGGAAGAGCAGTCAAGGTTAATGGCCCTCTTCTCTAGAGGGAGCTTTGAACATTAAAAAAAGCCCATGTTCATATAATAAATTCTCCATGTGCTCTCTCACAGACATGTAATTCATGATGCAAAACCTTTTCAGGATAGGAGTTGAACATAGAAATAGGAGTTAAAGTCTGGTAAATATTCTTTAGGAAGCACTCTCTCATATCTGCCAGAGAGCAAAGCAAAGGCAGCCCTTATTTTTCTCTCCATCCATGAGGAGTCTGTAAACCTCTTAGAAAGAAAGTCAAGCCACAACCATTGCTCAGATTTATTCAAAGTAAATTGAAGTCTTACTGGAAAGACACTGATCAGTAGTTTTGTCCCCACACCATGAGAGACTAAGTGCTCTTTTTAACACCTGTCTATTAAAAAAAAAATAAAATTCAGTTTGCTAGGGAGCTATGTAAACTTTGGTGTTAAAGTCACAGAGAAAGGGGTACTATATTAACTAACTGCTTGGCCCGGGGAAAAAGGCTCAGAGAGTGATGTGGAGAGATTGAAAAAACCCCAAAATAAACCACTTCTAAGTAAGTAACTTAACTGGGAATGCCTAGGTTCACTTTCTTTTGTCACCCTGGGAAAGTCACTTATTCCTTGTGTCTATTACCAGCTGTAGGGCCTCTGAAGCAGTAAGTCCCACCAATGACCTGATGCGGAGAAAGTGTGGTTGTGGAAGCCGGGTAACTCTCAGAAACAAAGCCTCTAGTGCAGGAGAAGCTGGTGGGAAAGGATTGAAAGAAAACAGAAAAACAAGCTGGTTACAAAGCATTAGCAAGCCCATAGTAAATTCCTAGAAGAGATAAGGTGACTGTGTTTTTTACCACAAGATAACTAATGAGGACAACTTGCTCCACTCCACCCATAACTAACCTCACCACCTTCTTCACTTCATAGTACCTATGGTATTTGCAGTGAGTAACCATATGTAAACTGCAGATAGCATATCCCTAATAGGCTGCTGTGATCTGCATGCTCTTTAACTCAATTATATTAATCTTTTAATTAACATAAAAAGTCTTAACTGATGGTTTTGAAAGCTTCATTTCAAAAGGCTTCATTTTCCTAGGTGTGGATTGGCTCACTTCTCCCATAGACACAGACATACAAAATCAGAACCAGCCTTTGAAATGGCAGATCTTCACTCCCACACACACATTTTCTTAAAAAAACGTGAAAACCCAGGGCCAAGCACGGTCTCATTCACAGCCCCAGCTCCACAATGGTTTTTCCATGTGCTTTAAGTCAGTAAGGTCTCACTGGGAACCTGGTGTCAAAAGGTCATGCACCACCGTTTGCCTGTATATGGAAGTGGTACAGGCTATGGGGTTTCCCTGTAAGAGCTTGAGAACAGCTTTGCCTATAAGCTTTCATGCTTTTTTTTTTAATTAAAAAAAAAAAGGAAGAAGAAGAAGTAAACACTCACTACTACCAGTTGTTTCATTAATGGTGCCTACCATATCATCTTCTTGTGCTTGAAGCCTGAGGGACAAAATCAGAGCAGGGCTCCTGTGCAGGACCAAGCCCAGAAGTGAGGACAGCTCCCCAGGCTTGGCTTGTATTTCCCACAGTTCTGCCTCTGCTCCCACCTGTCCTGCAGGGAGCACTTGTGTGTGTCCTTTCTGGCAGGGAAAGTAGTCTGGACTACCTAAACAATGAGGAGGAGAGGTTCATCACTGTATCACAATTTTTTTTTCAAGTGCTAAAAATCCTTTTGGAAGCCCTCTGTGTTTTGGCATGGGTGGGGAAGGAGTGTTGTGCACTGCAGCATCCAGGATAGAATTTCCTGTCCCACAGCAGGTTTGACAAAAGGACAGAGAACTTAAGGGTGACAAGAGCTTCCAGGTCTTCTCATTTATCTTGGAGCTTTCCTGAAGAGCCAGTCCCCAAACCTTGATGGGTGTACCAATCTGACAAGCTGGATTAAGAGGGCAGAGAAAAGTTGCTGTGGTTCAGAGTTGCAGAGAAAAACTCAGAGAAAGAATTCCATGGCACCATTTCTAATTTCTAAAATCCTTTGCGATACTAGAACCTTGCAATTTTGAGTCACAGGACTAACCAGTAACACAAGACGTGATTTGGATCATGGGACAATCCCCAGGGGCATTTGTCCCTTGGGAAGGTGGGCAGCTTGAGCAGAGGAGGGGGATAGCACCAATCCATGAGTGCCTTGGTGCATCCATTTGCCATTAGCAGCACGTGTCCCACAGCTGGTGGGACCTGCTCATGGAGGGGGGTTCAGCAGATGGTCAATGGGACCTGGCCGTGCCCCCTATGGCTGGTTGGCACAGCCACCGTGTGCTGGGAAAAAATAATAGAAGGGGTGCTGGACGTGCTCAGCCAGAGCAGTACCAGGACTTCCCCACTGTGGTCAAAGCTGGGCTGACTGAGGTAGAGGTCACCCTGCAATTTTCCTGGAAGTGACACTGTGACAAGCCCACATCACTTCTGTGGCAGCACATCCTGGCAGGGGAAAACATGGATTTTCTCATTGCTCAGGTCACACTGAGGTAGAGAAGGTTCCCTATTTACTGACTGCCAGTTGGAAGAAGACAAACCACCCATGATTTACCAGGATCCTTATTTAATATACCAAATCCACATAAACTGTAAACTCAGCCTTGCTGCAGCTCCTAGCTGTGGAACAGTGGTTACCACTTCTGCAATTAAGAGAAAAACAGAGCAGTTTATTAAGCACAGTTGTGGGAACGTAGTTTCAGTTTTCAGTGGGTTCATCTGAATATTTTTTCCATTTTAGTTCATGTAAGTTCACGCCCTTTGGGTTTCACATAAAGCCGTAGGGTCTGAGAAGCTCAAAAAATCTCAAAATCAAAATGTCAAGTTGAAACGAAACCATAAAAGGTATTTGGATTTGCATGAAAACGGGCCCAGATTTGCTTCAGGAGTTCCTGAAGCCTGGTAACGCTTTTGAAGAGCCTAATCTGAGTTTTGTGGTTTCAGCGCAGACAGAAAGCAGTGCAAGAGAGCAGATGGGCTCCTTTCAGGAAGCCAAGGCAGAGGAGAATGATTAAGAAGCTATGAGAACAAGAACCATGGAGCAAGGGGAAGAGGGGGGAATCTGGAAAAAAAAACAACTCCAAAACCAGATTTTCAATTGCTGAATGCCTCATATCAGGACATAAGAGAACATGGGTCATGTAAAGGCACTACAAGATAGTGGACAGATCCTGTTACTGAGGATCAGGCCCTGAATGGGAATACAGAGGTTTGGAGATAAGTCCAGGCATAATAGTGCCACACACCCTTCTGCCCATACACTGAACATCCCTCTCCCCTTACAAGTAATCCTCTTCCCACAGTACTCCAGCCACACACGAGGTAGGAAAACAAAAAGAAAATAATCTACCAGGCTTATGCTCTCTGGTTAACACCTATAAGCCAGTCCCAACATCAAATATTTTAAATTCTGGCTTTGATCTATTTTTTAAATGAGTTATTTCAATTTCATATGCTCTAAATTTATTCTTATTGCATTCTTTTACTGACATAAAAATAAACATTTCAGAGTGACAAGTCAATTTAGTTGCTCACCTGAAAATATGCAGAATAAATTTAATTGAAAAATTAACTTTTCTTTCCACAAAGAGTCTATACATCTCATTCAATTACTCTCTTTACATTAACATCTTTTACATTGACAGGATGCAGAGGAGGCACTCATTGATTGCTTGAGATTTATTCCCCTGGCTGAGCAGCTGGGTGTCTTAAAAACAGAAATCTCTCACCATGACTGACATAACAAGGGTATACAATGTTATGAACAGTGTAAGCAAAACCTGCAACACTTACAAGTATCTTTATTTGAGAGCATTTTTCCCTCTAACTACACAAAAATTGAACATCTAACCTGCAAATTAAACTTTCAATCGCCTCTTCCTGCCTTTTCTGGGAAAAAAATAACAGAAGGAGAAATTTTCTTTTTTTAACAAAAGAAAATATAAATTTGGCTGAAAAAACAAGTTTTGTTCCCTTTCATCAAAAGGATCCTTACTTTCATATCTTCTCATGAGTTCATCTTGCCAAAGAAAATAAAATGGCATTGCATAGCTTCAGCATTTGCTTGAATTCTCATGAACTTGGAGTGCTACTTGCATTTTATGTTATTGTCCCAGGAGCATGCACTCAGGAGATTTGACACTCCCTGCTGACATTGTCATGCAGCATCACTACAGACCAGCCAGCAGCATTTCCAGCATCTGCCCATTTAATCACCATGGTTTGCAGAGCAGGATAAATCATTACTTTGGTCTCAGCTTGCTTTGGCATTTCAGCCTCTCACTGGTTTACTTCCATGCAGGCCACTAAACTTATTTAACCTATGAAGCCATTTACTCTCCTTACCCTTTCAGCACCTTCTTTTGTGATATAAAAGAATTCCCAATGGTTTGGCCTGTCCTCACAGCACACGCTCTCCCCAGCCATGTCTCTTTTTGAGAGTCCATCACAAGTGCAATCTGGTACTGCAATTCTACTTCAGATGCCATCTTTTAGACAGCATGTTCTTTGCACTGTCAGGAGCTGTCTTCATCCTCTTAGCTAGCACCATACCCTGGCATACAAAGGATGCTTAGTCAGACCATTTCCATTGAAATCAGTTTTAAGGGCTTAAGCAGGCTTGCAGGCTGGGCCAAACAGTCTGTGTGCCTCATCTAGTAGATCTGAAGACAAACACTACATTCCCACACTGCAAAGATAATGATTAGGTTCATTTGGAAAATTGTAGTAGAGCAGCTTTACAATCTGACAACTCAGCCTCATTTTAAACAAGACCCCGTGTCGGGGTAAAAATGGTCAAAAGGCAAAAGTTTCCATGCCCCAGTCACAGCCAGCCAAACTACTGAGGAATCTTCTTTCCAAATGATGATGTTTCAATACATTTTCTGTTAATTTCATAGAAATGTGCTATAGTAAAATATACAACCTTAAGATGCAAACCAAAACCCAAACCATAACAATTTACTTTATCTAAACAAAACTAAAGAGTTTAATATTCTGTCTTGGCAGGAAAGGTTACAGGGGGTAGTCTAAGGTCTTTTTGTTCAAACAGTTTGGACGTTTGTGCAGCAGTTTCAGAAGACATCCCAAATAATAACAATCCAAATTCCCACAATTTCCGCAAGCAGGATTTGAAGTGTCCAGCCTGGCCCTGGGCCAGAGCATGTAGGAGGTGGGCCCAGGCAGCTCTCCACCCTTCATATCAGGCATCCCAAACAGCTCATTGACCTGTAGGGTTACTGACCATTTTATGGTCACTCCTCCCCCTCCAAAGAAGCAGCTGATTCAAAGGAACAGCTGCTGTGGCAGCCAGACAAACAGGGTTTATTCCACAGAATCACTAGATTGGAAGAGACCCTCAAGATCATTGAGTCCAAACCAGCCCTAACACTTCAACTAAATCACGGCACTGAGTGCCACATCCAGTCTTTTTTTACACACATCCAGGGATGGTGACTCCACCACCTCCCCAGACAGACCATTCCAGTACTTCATCACTCTTTCCATAAAAACATTTTCCTAATATCCAACCTGTATTTCCCTTGGCACAGCTTCAGACTGTTTCCTCTGGTTCTGTCAGTTGCTGCCTGGAGAAAGAGATCGACCCCCACCTGGCTACAGCCACCTTTCAGGAAGTTTTAGAGAGTGATAAGGTCACCCCTGAGTCTCCTTTTCTCCAGGCTAAACACCCCCAGCTCCCTCAGTCACTCCTCACA
>JAYDZK010000001.1:16910824-16939105 GCA_034509185.1 Euphonia xanthogaster | reverse complement strand
CCTGTTTCAGTGCTTCATGTCTTTCCCAGTGTATCAATATTTCTAATACCTGGTCTGAACATGCAAAAAAAAAAAAAAAAAAAAAAAAACAAAAAGTACAGTCACTTTTTCTAAGGACTGTGCATTTAATGTTCACCAGTCTCCATGAGATGGAGAATTTGTATTGATCAAATTAATGCTTCTAAATGCTGTGATAGGAAACTGTTAGCCATCACTGAATGTTGTTTAAATGATTGTCTGATAACTTGCAACACTACAAAATGCTGACAATGCTGTGAACACATACAGAAAAAATTATAAAATATTTCTTAAAAACTTGTTCCAAAACACTTATTAAATAAATAAAATTCAGAACTAATGAGTACTGGGAGGAGACCTGACACTTTAAAAGAGCTAATTCAAAGAGCATTTGTTTTTGAAATGTATTTGAATTGTGTGATTTTGAAGCTGAGAATGTATTTCCATTTTTACCTATTGCATTCTGTAAAGACTTTTTTCATTCAAGATGCCTTTGTTTAGTTTAACAAGATCTTCTTACAGGGAATATCAGTTGTTTCAAGCACTCCCTATCCTGGTGATACTGAACTTTATATTTAGTGGTATTAATGAAGTTTTTAATCACCCATTCTTTCTTTCTCCTCTTCTTTTTCCTCTTCCATTTCCTTCTCTCTTTTCCCTTTCCTATTCTTTGACTTGCATTTCCCTTTTCTTTAATATCCACAAGTGCCTTTTATGGAAGTTGACTGCATTTTTAAAGATTTGGTATTAAGGCAGCTGACTTGGTCATCATAAATGTAATCAAAGTAATATATAAATGAAAACTGGGAGAAATAGGTTTTAAAGAGTGTGTGTTTGAAATATAAATTCCATTGTAGTGGTGATGGGAAACAGAATCTGTCAAAGCTAGATCCTGGTTTCCCATGATTACTGATAGGATGCTAATCAGTAATCAGTACAAGTGGCAGGATTCTTTCATGAAATATTTGATTTTATTGTCAAATCAGTGTAACAGAAAAAGCTGAAGAAGATATCAAGATAATATGGTTTATTTTATAATTTGAAGTACAGATATTTTTTGTAAACATATAGCCTAAAAATAATACATGCATTCACTTTTTCTTTTTTTTTTTTTTTTTTTCTGCATAGGTGATTTCTTTTGTATGCAATTCCTGCAAGAGTGTTTCTATTCTGAATAAAGCTGTGGAAGATTCACTGATACAATAATCTATCTCAATACATTGCTTTTGTTCCGGGAATGTTTTCTTTTTTTCCCTGTGGGCTCTGCTGTTATTCTGATTAAAACCAAGTTGAAGTAAGGGTGTATTTTTAAATAAATGAACTTCTAAAGCAAATCTATTCATTTTTATACCTAAAGTTTGTTAAATGAAGAGCCCCATCTTCTGGATTCATGATGATTCAATAAATTAAAAATTATGTTGTCAATCCACAAATTCTCTCTTTTCTAGGCACTTTAGTTTACACTCCTGCTTGCTTTATTTTCATTAATTTATAGAACTGTGCATTTTGTAACTATGATTTTCCCATGGGTTACTTAACCTTTTCTGACTAGTTTTTTTTTTCAGTAGAAATAGGTATCAAAGAAAATCCCTGAATAGGGATGCTTCTTTTGGTTCAGTTTGTATAGTGATATCTCAAAATCCAGCCCAGTAAAATTAAAAATTAAATACATGGAAGAAAGGAGCTTAACATGGTAATTGTGTTTTAATTTACTATATATTAGTATTAATAAAAATATTACTGCTATTTTTTTGCCAAATGCATTTTTTATATCAGCTACTGAAAAGTGTTTTGTAAAGAAATTACTCATGTTACTGAACATTAGATTATATTAATTATACCTGATCTACTGCACTGTGTATCTTTATTCATGGGCTTTTATTTGTATTCACAGTTAAATAAATGGCTAATACTTTTATTCCAAAATAATGCAATAATTATACATTATAGTGCATAGAAATATGGAAATTCCAGGAACAGAACCATTTTATCTGATTATTAAAATGGTGACATTTGTTTCTGGTGTTTTAGTGAATTACATAAAGTTAGATATTGTCACCAATTTATGCCAATGATTTCACTGACAGTATGACTTGCTATGATTATCTTTATTTCATAGAATGTGCAACTTGAAATATTTTCATTATTAAAGTTCATTTATTTGTTTTAGCTGAATTCTGACAGCTATAGCTAGATGCTTGAATGAGTACTTATGAAATTAATTGTTATTTGTGCAAGGCAGACAGATGGAGCTGAGACAGCCTGGCTGTTTCTGCATATGAATTAACATTTTGTCTATTGTGTAGCAAAATCCTTTTTTTTTATTTTTTTTCCCCTGTATTTCTCCCCCGTGGCGATTTCTAACTTCATTCTGTCAATATTTCTGTAAGCTAACTGTGAGTCTCAGCTAGAAAAAAGAGGTTATATCCTCTTCCTCCTACTGTGCAAACACATAGAATAAACAAAACAGTTGTTGCTCATCCCAGGCAGACAGATTTTGGGCAAAGTTCCTCATATTCTGTGACATCTACAAGAGTCTCAGACATTTGTACAGAACCTTATTACTTTATCACCTTAAGTTGCTCACTGCTGTCTTCCCATGACTTTTTCTCCTGCCCTTAACAGAACATGAATTATCATCACAAAGAGAAACCTGTTAGGGCTTCATAAAAATGCTATTCTTTTTTTTTTTTTTTCTTTTTTTTCCCTCTGAAAGAGATTCAGGTATTTCCAGGGGACTCAGTTTTTCCTTGAGAGTAGTAAAATAATGAGTAATAGGTGCAGCAAAGTTCTGTTAAATCAAAACACTCCACTTATTAACATGCGCAGTAGTCAGACTGCATACATCCTCTGCAGTAATATAGATTCAGATTAAAGGGAGAGAAGTAAGAAAAAAACCCCAAACGATCCTCAAATTTGTAATGCTTCCTTGACAGAAATTTCACTCTGCCACTCACATATATAGGAGTGAAGATGTTGTTTCAGCAACAATGTCTCAGCTACTTTGTTTCAAAATAAATTTATATCCTTCTTCAGTTAGATCTGACATCCTCAGGGGATTGGATCTGGAACTGGAATAACATTGTTCTTTGCAGCAGATACCTCTCCAATGAGAGCAATGTAACAATGTAATATTTCTGTTAATTAACCTCATATGAGATCCACTTTGGGATTAATGTAGAGGAACTGTACTGCAAGCTCCCCTAACCTTCTTTTCCTTGATGATGGTTTATGTAATATATCACAGTTCTTGGAAGGTTTCTGAGGCAGATTTCTTCAGTGAAAAGACAATTTAATATGCCACATATTTTTCCTCTCATTCTGCTGTAATAAAGTAACATAAACAACCTACCCTGGACCAGAGAAGCAGCTGGGGAATTTTGTTTTGGTTTTACTGACTTGGATTTATAGTACAATTTATTTCACAACAAATCTTGTGTTAGATGTTGCTTTCGCATGGTTCATTTTGACAGCAGTTAAAATTTTGAGACAATAAAAGGAAGTTTTCTAGATGAAATTCTTGCAAGCTGTATTTTAAATAGGATGAAGTTCTGCATTTTTTTTCTATCTAACATATTTCTGTGGGGTTTTGTTATGTACTGAGTTAATATTTTCAATTTATTAGATTTGCTTGCAAATTATGAGAATCTGTATAATAAAAAAAAGGACTTTATACTTAATGTTGCTTAAACTTTAGGATTAACCTATTATCACATAATAGGTTCAACTAAATTTTTATTCAGTAAAATTAAATTCTTTTCTGGTTTTGTGTTTCTTTTTAAATTCTGGTTGACAAAATTAAAAAACCCCAACCAAACTAGCAACAATATTTAGCATATCTTGTCAAAAATATTAATAATTTTGTATTAAAGCCTTAATATAGCATACTAAACCAAAACCAATATACCCTGTAACTTCTTGTGTCATATTGTCCTCCAAGGCTACCTTGAGACTTAAAGCCTCACTTATAAATGGATAACATTAAGCTCTGAGCTGTTGTGCACCATGTTAATTTATTAATTAACCTAAATTAGATAATTTATTTAATTTGGAGAGCTCACAAGTGACTGCTCTGCTTTTCCCTCTTTGGAGTATTCCTTCCAAATCTACTCTTCAGTCTAACTAGTCACTATGTGAATTATCCCAGCAAAATCAATCCACAAAATTGAATTATCCAGTTAAAGCTCACAGATACTGTGATTAGAAAGACAATATCTACTGATAAACAGCTAGAAGAAACTGGAAAATCTCCAATGATACTCTGAAAGAAAGGGATTTCACTTTCAGTATATCTGGAACTTGCCATCAATAAATATGCCAATGGAGTAATGTAAACATATGGTATGCAGTGGACTTGTTCTTTTCACATTTATGCACTAAATGTGAAAGAAATAAAAATATCCATTGTGCCCAGGGCTATTTTCCTGTGAAAAAGGTTTATTTGTATATGGCAAGATGAATAAGCTGATTTTATACTTAAATAACAGAAACACACATTATTAAAAAAACTAATTTATGAAGTATTTTCTTCCAATCTCAACTCCTAGCAAGCAGTAAAATTTTCATGTCTCTTACATTACTCTTCAGTCTTGCACTCTTGTTACACTCTGTGTGACATCTTCTTAAACTTAATTACTCCAAGTATTCTTTTACAACCGGAGTATGTATTCTAATCCAGAATGGTTTTTTGTTTTCAGAAGGCCAGAGCTATTATTTTTTTCCTACATATATAATATATACACCTCACAGCATCACTGATACTAAGTGGGTCCAGTTTTTGAGGACATATTACACTAAGAGATATGTCTGGGTTAATTCCACAAATGTGATTGCAAAAGTCATTGTATCTAGAAGCATAGTGCTGTGCAGGGGATTCTAAAGTATACACTGATTCTTTAAATACTGCATAAATAAGAAATTTAATTCATTTCAATAGATCCCAGGGGTGTTTATAAAATCAGGTCCTTAGGTTTCATGGAGCTAACACATTTGCATTTTTTTAAATGTAGACTCGTAGTCGTGCTTTTATGTTGTTTAAATTTTAAAAACATTTACAGTAGCACTAATATTTGGTATGCCCTAAGGTTTCTTTTCAGTGAAATTATTCATCCTTGGAAAGTAATCATGGCTGAAAGGCAAGTCAAATACTGCTACTGCTTAGTTAAGTTTTAAATTTCATCTTAACAGAATTCAGTCATATAACTCCTAATTCTGTTCTTATTCTCATGATGATACATTATTTTTTCATGACATGATTATACTTTAGAGTTCAGTATTTTTAAATCTCATAAAATGATAAAGCTAAAATGTGCTGGAAGACATACAATTCTGCTGCTCTATTTACAAGAAAACAGTTATCTTTCAATGGCAAATTCATGCAAAATGCCCATAATAGACTGTGAAATATAGAAGTTACTGTTTTTCCAAATTAATTAAATCCCCTTAGCTTCACATTTAATGGGAACTCTGTTGGACTGCTGTAGAAACTAAAGGAATAGAAATTCTAATAAATCTGCACTGAAAAGAATAACAAAGAGTATGGACAGAAATAATTATGCTTTCATTGAATATAGAACTTGAAGGCCTAAAGCAACTATAAAATTCTTATTTATAATGAAAAAAATTAGGCTCCCTAGGGACTGTGAAAGATACTACTGGCTCTTTTTTAGGATACTACATTTCTACAACCACTTGCCAGGTACAGGGGCAGAATGACCTCCCTGCTCCTGCTGGCCACACTGTTCCTGACACAGGCCAGGAGCCATTGGCCTTCCTGGCCACCAGGGCACACTGCTGGCTCGTGTTCATGTCAGCCAGTACCCCCAGGTCCCTTTCTGCTGGGCACTGTCCAGCCACTCTGTCCCCAGCCTATTTAAGTAGCTTTCACCTGGACTTCAGCCTTTTCCTCAGAGAAAAGAAATAACAAGTTGCCCAAAAAGTCAAACTCGTCATTCTATGTCCATGGTCAGCTTGTAGGGTGGTAGAGGAACCACCACAGCTGTTTCTCTCCCTAAGGATGCGTATGGACTATGTTAGGGTTACTGCTGCATCAGGGAGTGGAAGGGGGGCTGTGAGGATGGTCTCAATCATAACTCAATTTCAGCTTCAGAAACTGGGTGACCATTAAACTTGTTACTACAGGGTAGTGAGCAGATGGTTTTGGCAACATTCCTGCTGGTTTCACAGATTTTCTAGGAGCCATTGCCTTAAAAGCCGCCATCCAGATCCGAGCTTTGCTGTAAATTGTCTTAGCAGCATTGAGTGAAAGAAGAGGTGGTGGTGGTGAAATCTTTAAATCATATTTTAAAAAGGAAAAAAGGAGGAAAAAGCAGACAAGGAGTCCTTGCATTATCCATCCATCTATCAACAACATTTGAAAGTCACTGCAAAAAAAGGAGGAAATGGGAAATAAAAATATGATACAGGGTAAGGGAAAACACAACAGAACAAAGGTGTGACCCAAAGAGTAGCTGGTCCCTATACATAGCTGCATGCATGAAGCAGTTTTGCTCACTAGCTGGTTGTAGGCATGGGGAATGCTGCAAGCAGCCAAATGGGTTTGCAGTACTTGCTCTGAAATTTGCCACTGAACCTTGTCCATGGCAAAACCAAAAAACAAATAAACAAATAGAAAAGCAGAAAAAGAGTGAAAATGCTACACCACAATGTTATGTAAAAAGAGAAGCACAGCTGGAATAATTTAGAGAAGATTTGGGGTTTGTCCTGTGACCAGTTCATCTCTGTGGTTTTTCTCGGTAGTGATGCAGTGTGAAAAGTGTACAGCTGTACTTCCCTTCTTAAAAATAAACATACAGCCCTAAGCAGAAATCGCTTGGTACACAAGGGAGCCAATTCTGCCTGATGTCACCTAGCTGTACAGGAAGGAACTTCCCCACAAGTGCCATCACTTTGGGCCCTGTGAGAGCCCGCATGGAAGATAACACACTAGGACAGTGTGATCTCACCTGGAACTGGGCCGTCACACCCTGGATACAGCACAGGGCCAGGGAGGCTGGGCCTAAACAGAAGACATGAGCCATGGCACCCAAGGAAATGCAGCTCCTGCAGCAGGGTACCAAAATTTCTCAGGAGCTCAGCAGTCCAGCAGACACCTAAACACAGGGCTGGTTTTTCCCATAGCTCAGCACAATGCTCTTTGGAAAACCTGACTCACAATGTTACAAGCAACATCAGCAGCTCAAACCCTGTTATTTATCTGTAGGACAACAATGTCTAGAGGCCCCAGGCGTGGTGCAGCATTGCTCTGTCCAGGCACTGCACAATCCTGCTGGCTGCGAGCAGTAGCTCCAGGAGAGCTGACCTGGCACTGGCAGCCACCATCAGCTTCCCAGGAAACTCTTGAGCAGACATGGCTGCCCGCCAGCCTGAAGCCATTCCATTTCTCATTTCTGATCAATCACAACACTGCAGAGAACATTTAGCTTTGAAACCACGGTGCCAGGCTCCAGCAGCTCTGCTGCTGTTGGTGAGGCATCCCAAGCACAGTCTCTTGGCTTAACTCCAGCCCATGCAGACTTAGCCCTGCTAAGTTTGTATCACAGGCAAGACAGACTCAGGCAACCAACATCTTTTTCTATGGGTCATGTATGTGCTCCCAATCCTTCATCAGCCCTTGGGGGAGAAGTTGCCAATCCCTCCCTGAGCTCATGTTTTCTTCATCAGGAGTTTTCCCCCAGCTTCCACTTAGGAAGGCAGCATAGGCTTTCATCCCTCTTGCTCTCCAAGACTTCCTAAAAAGATCCAGCTGTGACTTCTCCTATACACGGACATTTAATGGGGACTTTGTAAACAAAGCTCATGCCAATGGGGACACAGCCAAAATTCATCTGGCATCAGTTTCACAGTGAAAGGAACAGAGAGCAAAATAGGGAGGGAGCTTAATCTTTTGGTCAACACAGAGAGAGGGAGCTGACTGGTAACTCCCCTGCCAGGAGGAGACAAACATGGCTTTAGTGACCTGCAGCAGTGATTCCACCATTCAAGAAGCCCCAAGCAGAAGGAAATGCTCTCTGCAAAGGAAGAAGGGGACTTTCTCAAGCAGAGAAGAGATGGAAAGATGGTGGGTCTGGACCAGTGTAGCATATCAAGATCTAGATTTACTTCTGGTTTTCCCCCCACCCCAACCTTCCCTGTGACTTTAGACAACTTGTCCTAATCTTTGAGAAGTTGTGAGTGTTTTGTGCACGCAGAGAAAGGGCCAGGGCTCAGCAGACTGGCAGACAGGCTGCATGCCCACCTGGCTCCCACTGGTCATGCCAAGGACGGCGTGGCACCACAAGGACATGGAAAGGAGCCCTGACCAGAGCAAAGCCACAGGCAGAGGCACCTTTTGCCTGAAACACTTCCAGAACCAAAAACATCTCATGTTGCCATCATGAGAGGACTGAAGTCAAGCTCTGAAAACACATAGGAGCTGTCTTTCAGAAATCAAACAATCCTTCCCCATTCCCCAAACTTAAATGTACCAGAGAGGAGACTGGTAGCAGTGCTACCAGCTATCAGACATCATTAGTCTTTTCAACCCATCTGGCCCAGAGCAAAATAGACCAGAAGAGGAAAAGCCCTTGCTGAAACATAACTAATGGCATAGCAAATCCCTCTGATCCAGACACAGGCTCTCAGCCCTTTCACCAAAATTATGGGATAGCTCCTTAGCCTACTGAAGTCAGCAGGAGCACATGGGTTTCTGCGGAAAGAAGGAACAGTTCCCAAAGGATAAACATACCTTCATGCTTTTTGGTAAAAAAGTACCAAAAAAATAAATGCTCGTAATAACCTGTTAGCCAGAAACCTGTGCCGGCTAACAAAATAACTGAAAATTGTCCTGCAATTCAACTTTTGGCAGAAAATGAGCAAAGAAATAGGTCCTTGTTTCAAACCTACACCTCTAAGACAGGTCTTGGACAATTATTACCAAATGTGAAACTCTTAGCTCAAGCTGAACAATAGAATTAAGGAAGTAATTTGAAGAGTAATTTATTATATAAACACTGAGGTTTCAGAATACACAGTTGGGAACAGACACATCTCCAAGGGCCACAGCCCATGGGTAGAGATCCCAAATCAATATTAGCTGTGCACAGCCAGCCACCATCAGCTTGCTCACGTTTGCCTTGTGCCCTTCCCATCTCTAAGGAGCAGACTTTAAGAATAAGCCTGTGCTATCAGATGGAGATTTTTGGCTTCTGTGTTTGGGGGCAGTGAGATTGACCACCCAATTTCATCTCACTGCAGCACACAGGCATTTGAAATTTGCTTCTGCCCCACAAAGAGGAACAGTTCTCTTCTGATTCACGCTGAAGGCGACAGGGGATTTTCAGAATTACCACAACACAAGACGTCATCTTCCTCTGCTGGCAAGAGGGATTGAAAATGACTGACCTGATTTCATAAAAATATCAGCATGTGTGTGGTGTGTGGTCTGTTACTCTTCACAATCCTGTGGTTTCTGGGCACACAGCAGCAGCCTGCCTGCTACAGACTGTAAAGCAAAATACAGGTTGGGAAACTGAAAAGGTGGAAGAGGAACAAAACAGAAATGCCTGGACAGATCTGTATCCAGTGTAGACCAGCTAACATTTGAATCAGAACAAAAGTAGTAACTGAATAGGAAAACATGCATTTCCTCTCCTTCTAAAACAGCAGTAATGTGAGGCACAGGAAGTACACATGGTCTCATGTTTTGATTTTCAAATAAATGTCAGATGAAATGACATCAAGAAGAGATGGAATAAGTCTGGGAAAGTCCTTTGTTTATTTTTTTTCCTTTGTTTTCCTTTGCATAGAGGCACAGTTTTGGCTTATTTCTACATTGGCAGATTCACTGAAATAATTTCAATTGTACCTGAAATTCAGAATATGTCACTACAAACTATTCAGCAACTGGACTGGAAAATATTTTTCTTACTTAAAACCACAGGCTACTTCAAAATTGAAGTATATTATCTCCTTAGAAACATTTCAACGAGACAAAAAATAACAGGGTCCAGTCCAAAAGTATTATTTTCTCCAGTAAAAGCATAAAAAAATTTTTTTTTAAAGTTCTTTTTCCTTACATAATCCACACCCTGCCCTCAGCTCACTTTCACACTACTGAACCTCATGGCACTTTTCCAAAGCTCTTCACTACTTTAAAGTGCATTGAATTTAACAGGCTTGGTGCAAAGGCATTGTTTTTACATTGTTCCCTTATTTTTCTTCAATTTCTGATTCAGCCTTGGGTGACTTCCATTTCTTTTCACCCCAATTTAATGTATTCCAGGGTATCATTTCAACTCTACACATTCAAAAGCAGCTTGTCTGGACCCACTGACGTGTCTCTACTCCACTGTTGGGAAGAGGGAAGGAGCAGAGCCCTCTGGCTGGGAAGGAACCAGCCTTGTGGATGGCAGACAGTGAATCAGAGGTGAACTCATCCCCAGCAGTTCACACCAAGCAGCAGCTGCAGGAAAGTTTCTGTTTCACAGGCTTGCTTCTCATGAACACTCTGATCCTGTGGGGTCTTAAGGCTAACACTGAAAAATCCCATTTTGGCACCATGAGGCACAATACAAACACCCCACGGATAGCTGAGGTTGTGACACACATCACCAGAAGCCAGAAATAATCTGATTTACTCCATTCTTCTCAGCCTTAGACAGATAGCCAGTATGCACCAAGCACTCACACTGATAACCATCAGAAAGGAAAAGTACAAAAATGGAGCACTGATGATAATGTTCCAAAAGTCAGCCTTGCATGTAGAGATCTAGCACTGCTCAGGAGGCACCAGCATCTTGAAGCAAATATTGAGCAGCATCTTGCTCCCTATGTGGTCTTCTCCCCAGTGCAGCAGGTTAGGGACCAGCTTGTGAAAAACAGATTAAAGGACTCATACCCCAAACCAGCTTCTATCCTAAAAACTAAAACCAAACTCTGGCCAGGTTCACTTTTTGAAGATCAGAGTAGGAAATGGGATGAAGCCCATGGTCGTACAGGCTTGTTCCTGCAGAGTTCTTTACTCTTCCAGGCTGGGGTGGCATTTCTACTGACTGCAGCCAGCCCACATGCCAACCAATTTTTCTATCAAAAGATCCCTCTTCAATGTGTTTACTCCCTAGTCAGCACTGAAGCACTGTCAGCATCTTCACATTCATCAAATGGCAACGGTATTATTGCCTTTAAAACTGTGAGCACAACCTCTGTTCAGGGCTAAAGCCACGGCAGCTCCTCCAGCCCAGTGAAGAGCCTTGCAGCAGCAGCCCTGGCAATCAGAGTAACCCATCTCTGGGGAAGCCCTGATTCATGAACCAGCTATTCTTAAATTACAGTGCAGACACCACTTGCTTTTAGGAAGCAGCCAAAATGTGCATGTGTCTCACCTATTTCAAGGGAGCTTTTTCTGAGTAATTCTTCCCCAAATTAGTTTGCAGCAAGATGGCTCACCAGGGCCTCCTACGTCATGTAGTAGTGTGCAGTGATGTCCTTTGTCAGACAGCACTTTCTGTTCTTAGAAAGAGAGAGAAACCAAGAAGATCACTCTCATTCTTCTACGACACATTTATTGTAAGTGATTTCAGTAGTGTTGTAAGCTAACTTCAGAAAGGCATGTTGGGAGATCCAACCAAGTCAAGCATCTTGGTAGTTACTGATTTTCCCTTGGCTCTTGTCACTTCTTCTTTTGGAGGAATTTATTAATTTTAAAAGTGATGGATATTCTTCTATTTTAGAAAGTTGAAACCAGACAGAATTTTGGTTTTCTTACCCTTTTGTGCAAGTTAAACAGCATCTGGTGGGCACTGGATTTGAAGAAGCCTGCTGGAGCTGAGGAAAAAAAAGCATCTTCCAGTAACATGAACATCCTGGTATGAGAGGTGAAACCTGCCTGCACACAAAGCACTTCTCCTGCACATCAGAAACACAAGAGAAAGTATGAGTTGAAAAAGCAGGGTAAGTGCAAGATTGAAAAAATATCCTTGAACCGGTCTGCTTTGGGGTGTACTGCACAGCATCCATAGCAAGGCAGCTGGTGTATGGGGGTCTGATCTCTGTCCTTCTCATGCAGGAGCTCAGCTGAGCCCTTCAATGCCTGGCAGTGCCCATATTGGCACCTCACGCTCAGTCTAATTCTCCTCCTTCTCCCTGCACTTGCCTGTGTGTCATGCCAGTCTCCTGACCTCAAGCAGAGGCTCGCCAGCAGCCAAGCACTGCAAATGGGACTGACTCAACAGATCTGTGGGGGTTGCTCTGCACACCCACAAAAGAACATGGCAAGGCTCATTCCATTGCCCAGTCCTGCCTCTTGCTGTCCTCAGCTCAGTGCCTCACTCCTCTCCATGGCAGCACCAAGGAAGTGTCTCTCGTGAGTCAGCAGGCAGCACCTCCAGCACTGGTACAGCAACACAAGCTGGGAGGGAGGATTTGTCACCTCAAGGGTGGAAGATCCTGCTTGCTGTCCACAATGCACCATGCTAATACTTTTTCTAAAAGGGAGTTATAAAAACCCCTTCCCATGCAAGGAAGAAGGAAGAAAAAAGATTCAGGATGAGCTGGTGGTTTGAAGCAGGACATAAAGTGACCCCTGGTCCACCAGCAGCTCACATGCCAGGCAAAGAGCCAGAGGGTGAAGGGACAGTACTCCCTGCTCCCACACCACGCAGGTTTCTAGGGCTCCTGGAGCAACTCCAGGCCTGGGTGGGCCTCACTTGACCTCTAATAAAGCAATTCAGAGAAAAAAAAGAGAATAGAAGAGGCCCACAATGCAGGTCCTGGGCCTGGGTTGATCTTTCACTTCATGTTGCCGAGGTCTGCCTCCTCTCCCTGCACACCTCCCTGGTGCCACTGTCCTCACCTCATCAGGAGCTGCTACGGCTTCTGCTCCAAGTTTCTCTTCCCTCTCCAGTTATACAACTGCCAAAGCTCTTGGTCAGAGTGTGAAAATTGCTATTGTCTGCCAAACTACTCAGATGTATCTGCTGCAATGATTAAATATTTTGCAAGACCTGATCCCTTTTCTGCATAAATCTGGTTTAGATGAGAGCATTTTTCACCACCTCTGGGAAGCCAGCAGAACATTCATGGAAACAATTCATCAAGTCAGGGTGAAGTTCTCTGACTTTACTTTGACCAACAACTCCTGCAAACCACATTATGCATGTCCAGAGAGAGATGAGGTGTCCTTCAACAATCCCACAAACACCATCCCTGTCAGGAACAGTGGAGGGATGAGAATGGCAACCCACTGAGAGTTTTCTTCTTTCCATCCTCTGCTCCTGCCAGAACCCACTCCTCCCTCTCTGTCATGCTGCTGGTACTTCAGCACAGCCTCATGATTCACAGGCACATTAGAGCCACTCAGAGAGCTGTTGAGGGGAATGAAGCCCTGAGCAGTGCTTCAAGGCAGATCTGCATCCAGAGCAGCATGCTGCATTTCAGCCTTTCCACCTGCCACATTCACAGGTGTGTTTGCAGATTTGTGTGTTTTAGGAGGAAAGTTCATTCTTGAGTCAGAAATTCATTAGTCCAGTGTTGAGATAGTTCAAAGCATACCAGTTTGCTATGGCCAGCTTATTTTCTCCCTCAGAAGCAGCCAGGCATGAAAAGTTTTGATTTTAATTCAATTACCAAGGGATATATTTTCCTGCAGTGATAAATGATGATCTTTCATCAAAATGTGCTTCAAAAGTTTGCACTCCAGACGCCTTCTGAAAGGGAAACTCCTTGTTATGTGACTTCTGAGTAGAAGACAGCAAAGTCTAACCATGACATTTTCTGCTGTCTGGAAAGGAATCTCCCACCTGAAGGTTAGTTTCAGATGCACAAAGAGACCACTGGTTCCTGATTAGCTACTTGCAGAGGGAAATTCCAATGTGCTCCTCTTCTTTGCTCCTGCTGAAACCTAGCTGTGAAAGCCTCACCATGAATACCAGTTAGGAAGAAAAATGCAAGCTGCAGCTAACAGGGTAGCTCCCAAGTACCTCAGGGTCAGAGAGGGTCAAAGATCAACCCCAGAAATTATATATTCAATAATGAGAAACTACAGACTCTCTGCTCTCCAGCAACACAATTGCTCCTTTCATCACAAACAAGATAAGCAACTCTGAGTTGTGAAATATCTTGTTTGACACTGAAACGAGGAAAATACGTGAGGATCACAGGCAAGAATTGAAATGGCTTTGGTTGGCATTCCTCATAGACTTTTTCACACAGCCTATGGGAATCCAAACATAGACATCAGTGTTGCTTCCCATCAGATGCAAAGTCATTCTGCAAGTTAAAATATCTGAAATCTCAGGGTTCTCTTAAACTACCATAGGCACTTGAAGATATGCTGCCCTTTTCTTCATCTGCCATTTAGAAATAAAAACAGGCACCTTTCCATGGCTGCAGATAGAAGCAGCTTCTCATGTTTCCAGCCCAAAACTGCTTGGGGTACATTCCATTGCTACACATCACAGTCCACTCTAAGTCTGGAGTTATGGAAGGACAAGACTTCCACATCTTGCTTTGTCAGCTCAACAGCTTAGCACCACAGCATGCCCATAACCTGCTTTCCTCCTTAACACACTGCAGCCACAATGGGCTCATTCCAAGAGTTGAAACAGGTAAACAGGGCTGCTTTCATCTCCAGTGGGTTACAGATAACAAGTGGTTTTGCTGGCAGATCAAGTCAGGGCTTCATGTTGTCTTCCTGCCCAGTAGCCTGCCGTGCACCTCGTGCTGAGGATGAGCCCTCAAACCACCAGAGGCAGCTGCTTGCTCCAGGCAGGAAGATTGTGCCTGGGAAATGCTCCCAGGGATCCCACCATGACACACCGGAGAGGGCTGTTGCTCCTGTAGCTTCCTCCCTCTGGCACAGAAGCCAGTGGGCAGGCAGTGGTAATATCTTCCTTTAGCACAGCTGGTTCAAAGTGAACTTGCCTTAAATTATAACTGGGTAAGCAGTATTGCTTTTCAAAATATTTTAAGGCAAAAAAGAAGTCTTCTCTGAAGAAGCAATAAATTTATAAACTAGATCTTTCTTATACAATTACAGCTTAAAGTTGAGATTATTAATTTTGAACTTAGAGGTTCTTTTGTGCAAGACTGAGATGGAAACACAATATTAGCTTTGAGCTATGAAATGAATATATTATCTAAGCTAGACAAGACACTGATAAATATCTAAGAGGATGGGGCTTTTGGCAAGCACAATTTCTCTTTTTCCACTGATGCAACAGAAATTGCTTTTTTAAGTACTGTCTAATATTGTCCAAACTGAGCCTGCATCTCAGACCACAGTCTTGAGGCACACAGAATAGATGATCCCTGGTTCCAGGCTCCTCCAGTGATTTGCAGATGCTCCACGTGCTCATGGCACCCACAAGGTGATCAGTGACTGTCACTTCCAAGTGTGGCATGAAGAATTCCACAGTCTCTGCCCCTTGATGAACCATGGGCCAGACACCACCAGACTCTGTCAGGGAGGCCATTTCAGAGATGTCAGTGCAGGTGGCCAAGTGGCCAGCTCCCGAGGCACAGACAGCACCTAACATCAGCTCCCCAAGAATGAGCCACTTCACAATACTGACTGCAGGTAAAAAAGCCTTTGTCTGGAAAAACCAGACATCAGCCAAATAGAAATGGGAGTGAGGTTGAAAAGCAGATGTGTTTGTGAAGGGTTGGGGAGGATCATCACACATTAATCTTGAGCTGATTTTAGGCATCTAATTCAAGTGCTCGTATCAGCCCTAGGGAGTCAGCAGAATAACCAGAAGGTGACTCAGATTCCCAGAGCCCACCACAGGCTTGTGCCCCCCTGGGTGGTCTGCCTGCCTGCACTCCTGGCACAGGGGGCACCTTGGGTGGCCATGATTCTGCAGAGAAGGTCCCACCCTCTAGGAGTGCATCATGTTAAATTGAGGCTGCAGGAAACAATAGGAAAACGCCTAGCACCCAAAGAAGTTACCATGTAAGTAGACTGGTAGTTGCAGAACTAAAAGGCACATTGCTCACAGCCCCCTTGTAGCAGGGGATCTGGAAACAGAGCATGGAGTTGCTGAAACCCCAGTCTCTGCTCAGACCCCTCCCTGGCTGGTGCTGGGAGATGTCCTGCTCTGCACCTCCACACACCCTTTCTTTGCTGGCTGGGGACTTCCCCAGGGACATGCCACCAGCCTAAATGTTCAGGTGATTGTCCGAGTGCTGAGACCCTGTTTTCTCAGCAGGGAGCAGCAATACTTGGCTCAAAAGCAGCTCCTCTTGCCCCCTTTGCCAAAGCACGAATGCTCTCATCATGTTGCAGTCTGGAACAAACACTTTAATGGGAGCAGCTTCAGAGGACTACCAGGTACCTGGCTCAACACCTCTTCCAGACACATGAGGTTCCACAGATGGAAAAGCAGCCAAGCCAGCAAAGCTTCCTCCCAGCTTTACAGGAGCCACTTTTTAGGAGGCGAGCCTGAGATATACCTTCATCTAACCCCCAGTCACAGTTCCTGTCCAGGATTCACATGTACCTATCCCAATTTAAGAAACAGGTATCAGATGTTGGACTGCAGCCAGCAAATCATGCTGAGGAGCCTTATTTTCAGGAATAAACATTATTCTCTCTAGGCTGGATTTAAGCTACTCAGTTACAAGAGAGAGATTCATTAACAATGCCCAAAGCACCTACTGGCATGTGCAAGTGTGTTTTTCATCTCTGCTCTGTACACATACACATGGTCACAGCTCGTTTCTCCCACTCCCAGCAGCACCTGCAAGCACCCTTCACGGGCAGCAGGCACACGTGAGGAGCTGATCTGTGACTGTCACCCTCAAGCTGATCTGTGACTGTCACCCTCGAGCGTGGCACACAAAGGTGCCACCCCACACTCTCTGCCATCCAATGAGCCATGAAGCAGGCACTGCCAGACTCTGCCAGGGAGACCCTTTTAGAGATGTCAGTGGAGGGGCTCAACTGGCCACC
Organism: Euphonia xanthogaster; assembly: GCA_034509185.1. Lineage (NCBI taxonomy): Eukaryota > Metazoa > Chordata > Aves > Passeriformes > Fringillidae > Euphonia > Euphonia xanthogaster. Next base: position 16,922,139 of record JAYDZK010000001.1, on the reverse strand, counting down.
TCCTGGGGCAGATACAGCACCCAATGTCAGTTGCCTTCCCGTGGGAAACTCTGCCTGGATCCATTGTGGGAGAGAGAGAAGAATGACATTTTATCTATCTGACTTAGAGACTGTAAGGTAAGAAAGGCTTTTTTGCCATCACAAAGCTGGTCAATGCATGGAAAGCTATCCTTCCACAGGACAAACCTCAGCAGAGGTGCAATGCAGTGCTCAGCATTTGGTATGACTATGGTGAGCCCCAGAGTTCCCGAGCCCAGAGTCAAACTGTTATCCTGACTGGCCCGGACCATCCATACTCTGGGTGAATGTGAAGAGTATGGAAAGGCCACAGACCTGCCAGCCCCCTCCCAAAGTGACAGAAAAAAGTTGTGGAGGAACAGTGCACTGATTTGTAACAAGTCACCTTTGTTATCCTATGGGCTGCTTAAATAGCGAGAGCTTCCCTGGAGCACATGCTGGGTCTCCAAGCGCTCATGGAACAAAAGCCATTGGTGTTTCCTATGTCCTTTGGAACATAGCATGTTCCTGCTGCTATTGTAAAACAACAAGGGCTGGCAGGAGTCAGTGGAGACCTGCCATTTCATATCAGCTGGGAGGAGAGCGCCTGAGTTACTACAGTGCTGTTTTTCTCACATGACTGCTCGATATGATAAAACTTCTAATTAACTGCATAAATGCGATGGGAAGACTCATTTGCTAATTATTTCTATACCTTCAGGCAACAGAATAAAATCAATATGTAGCAAGAAAATGATAGTTAAATAACCTTGTCAACTTGTGCTGCAGGTAAATTCACAGTGTGGCAGCAGATGGGAATGCCTTCACAAATCAGGGTGCTGGTGGAAACCAGGCTTCAGATGTGTGTCACCCACCAAAGCTGCCTCTGCCTCCTTCAGCACAGCCTGACAACTCCCTGCAATGGGGTCCTACAGCCCCCTCCTTCACACTGAGGAACCTGCTCAAAGCAGAGTAGGCTTCCTACACTTTCTTGTATTGAAAAGTCTATACTACATTTACTTGCTTTAATGCCACTGGAAGAGCCAAAAGGAGGGGAAATATCTTAGGAGCCATGTAACTGGCACAACATTTCTTCTTATTCCTCACAGGCAAAAAAGTTTTTGGATTCAGTCAAGTTTGTGTAAAACTAGGGCTCAAAATTCTATTACCCCTCATCAATAGTTACTTCTCCCACATGCAAGGAAAGACGAGCTTTTAAGATTTAAACCCAATGGATTTGTCACTTTGGCCCTCTGTTTTACTGCACCCACTTTCATCATGCTTGAGGGGATCTGTGTTTCCAAGAGCCACTGAAAGTTTCCTCAGAGCTGGGCACCCAACCCGAGCGCTGCGCACATCTGAAAGCCGCAGTACGCTAGCTCTGTTTGTCGGACACAGAGCAGTTCCATCCATCTGGGAGCGAGATAAGGATTTACAAAACAAACCCACAACCACTTGTCAGCTGTGAGTGCCTTCACACAGGCTGCGTTAATTCAGATGTGAATTAGACATGGAAATGCAGCCGAAGCACCGGCTGCTGCCGGAGCGGCGTTCCCTCGCAGACTGCTCGCATCAAGTCCCATCCTGCCGCATTCCCATGCCAAGCTGGCAGGGGATGGGGCCGGCGGAGCGCGGGAAGGCGCATGCACGGGGCATGCCTGCCAAGCCCGCTCGCATGACTAACGCTGCGTTCCTGCGATAACAGGCTCGGCCACCTACACAACTAGCCCTCGGAATAAATACCGTGCCGCCTGGGTTCCCAGGAGCGGCAGACTGATGGCAGAGCCAGATAAGCCCTCGCTGTCGCTCTCACAAGGGGTTTCTAGGCCTGGGCTATCTTCTGGATCTCACACACAGCTCTCATAACTCTGTTGCTATCAGTCATTTTGGTCAGGTCCACTGCTTCACTACCAAGGCACTGCTTTTGTCCATACCAGTATATCGCTCCCAAAAATCCCCCATGAGCACAAACTGCAGCAGGGCAGACAGGACAGCACAGTAAACCCCCTCCCATTAAACCACACAAACACATCCAAAAAGACACATACATTTTTCAGACCTAGTGCTTAGCAGACTTTTCAGACCTAGTGCTTAGTGCTCTCCTCTACCTGGTAAATGCATCCTGCCCTTCCATCTTTTCCCTCCCTCCACAATGTCCCAGACCGATGTACTTTGAAAGGTGTATCTCATGGGTCCATACTGTCATTACACACCAGAGAAAGCCTTTGCAGCTTTCAAATCTTCAATTTGAATTTTCTTGGCTTTCAAATGTAAGATCTCAGACTTGTGCTCAAGAATGAGTTTACATCAAAGCAAGCTGTCAGCAAAATTGCACAAACTGGCACAAATCAGGCACATCCAGCAGTTGGTTTTTCTGTTGGCACTAGTTGTTGCTTCCATTTCCTCCACACTGTGCTCTTGGCCAAGTAGACTACTCATTTGTCCCAGGTCCTCAACCCCTTAGGATCATTTCCACAGCCCACGATTGGCAAGCTAGGAACAGCCATGTAAAAATTACTGCTTCCCACACTGGGGGTCACACCTCTGCCAAAGAGGAGTTGAACAGCCCACCCACACCTGATACTGGGAAAGGGAAAAGCAGGGGAGCCCTACAGAGAACAAGGACGGGATAAGGAGGAGAGAGGCATTCCATCATCACTGGCACAAAAGGAGCTCGTCCTCCAAAAAACATCTTGCATTTGGAAAAGCCCACGGGGGTTTGGGGCCAGTGGGATCCCAGCACGGACTGGATAGGCAGGAAGATAACCTAAGCAGGGAGACAGATACAAGGCTGCAGGCAGGGTACACCCAGAGGGACCAGGCCCAGAAAAACTGACTGGTAGAAGGAGCTTTTAAGTTGGGTTTTCTAATGCCTGCCATCCCTGGGCAATGATTTGCCAGCATCCACTGAGCCTGGGCTCTGTGCGGGAACCAGGGGGACCACCATAAAAATAATGGGCAGCTTTATTTCTCAGGGCCCTGTAAACTAGAACCACATCACTTTTTTTTTTTTTTGAGGAGCCTCCTTGCCCTGATATCTTTAATTAAGAGGGTTGTGTGTTGTTTTTCTTTTACTGTGTGGTAGCTTTTATCTGACAGGTATATGTAAAAAGTGTGCCTGGGGAAAATCATATTCATGGGAACAAACTTAGCAAAGCCACTTTAACCCAGCTGCTTTTTTAAGAAGCACCTGAGGGCAAACCCTTGAAGATATTTATGCTCTATGGTGAGTTAGAGGCTTCTGAAAACTCCCACTGATCCCACTTCCCTTTATTCCCCTGGGTACAAGCAGTGGGAAGCGCCACTGTCCCTCTGCTCTCAGTCTAGAACATTCATAAGGAGCTACTTTAAAGCCAGATGATGGGTTCCACCCTATAAATTGCTGAGAGCCCCAGCCCCTCACAGTAAGCTGCAGCAGCAGCTGCAGCAGCAGCTCAAGGGGTTTGAATGTGATTGTGAAGCTCATGCAAATCTACATATCTGCATAAAACATTAATGATGAGCACCTTATGGCTACATCACACAGGCCAGGTACACATCCTCAGGTTGGGGGATTTTTGGCCAGACAACTTGTCAGTCTTGCAGCTGGGGTGTCTGCATGATGCAACCAGTGCTGGCAAAATGTAGCACAGCTGGTACCAGAGTCACAGAATCACAGGATGGGTAACGCTGGAAGGGACCACTGGAGGTCATCTTGTCCAACCTCCCTGCTCAATCTGAGTCCCCCAAATGTATTACTCAGGACTGTGTCCAGACAGCTTTTGAATATCTCCAGTGAGGGAGACTCCACAACCTCTCTGGTCAACCTGTTCCAGTGCTTGGCCACCCACACAGTGAGCTGAGTTCTTCCTTGTATTCAGGTGGAATCTCCTGTGTTCCATTTTCTGTCCCTTACCTCTTGCCCTAGCAAAACTCCAAGAGAAAAGAAGATTTTAAGTTACAGCTGGAGATTAGAGTGGTACAGGGCATTTTTTGCTATGCTTTGTCATTCCTTTTGTATAATATTAATCTGCACAGTCATTTCTAGATTAGACTTTAGTTTCTGTTAAAAAAACTATACAAGCTACCTTAAAAGTTTGATCCAGCTCCTCCTTAAGTCCGTGTGAAAAGGGTTTTCTGAAAGGATCACTCCCTTCCTAAGCAGCTCAGATCCGTGCTTTTGTGAAGACCTATCTACATCAGAAGGAGGGGTGGATGTAGTCACCACATCCATGTGAATAACACAGTCCTGTTGCCACTTTCACCAGCTTTAAGCATTCAGAAATTGGGGACAAGCCCCTTTCTTCTCCACAGCACATCTTTCCCACACCAGCTGAAAAAAATCCCCACAAGGCTAGCCTGTAAATTCAAGTCTTCAAGAAAAAAAAATTTAAAATAACTAAATCAAAAAAACCCGAACATCTGGGCGGTTTACCTCCAGGTGCCTGAGTGTGGGGAGTTTTCCAGCCACAACCCCAAATGCTTTCACCACAAGCCTGGGGGCCAACAGAGCTCCCACTCAAGAAGCAGAGCAGGGCAGGCAGCTGGTCAGCAGCAGTTCCTTGGCAGCCCAAACCCGGGGCTGCAGGGTGCCAGGGAGCAAAGATGAGCAAACCCAGCCCAGTGCAGCTGCTGTGAACTGTGACCCCATTTACAGAAGTTGGCACAGCGCTGTGGGATGCACCAGCATGTTTTTTCCATCTGTGGACAGGAAGCCCTACAGGGAAAGGGAGGGAGAGGGGGGTCCACTGGGCATTTTTTCTCAGTGGAAGTTGGTGGAGTTAAAAATTGCCAAGAACAGGCCCAAAATAGGGAGGGTTAGGCAACATAAATTTGGGGTGCATCAGGCAGCAGCTCTAGCACAACCCTCTGTATGGCACTGCCAGAGAGTGGAGAGGGAGCCGTGGTGTGAGGGCCCCACCAGCCCTGCAGCCACTGGGTTTTACCACCTGCACTGCACCCAGACAGCACAGACCCCAGGAGAAACAGCCCCAAAAAACTTCCAAAAATGCATACAGGCCCCTGCTGCCAAGCAGGATGATGAGTCTGCCCCCATGCCTGTGCCTGGGGCAGCACTAGGCTCAGTGTTCACTGCTGGGGCACGATCCCCATCCACACAAGCCCTGCCAGGATGCACTGCCACCTGGCCACAGTACTGGGAGCACTGGGGGAGCAGCAGTGGGGTGCAGGCTGCTCCCTTCAGCTGAGTGTACTGCAGGAGGGGAAGGTTTGACCTCACCATCTTGGTCCCACTGCCCCTGCTGTGGGGCAGGGGCAAGTCCCTGAGCCAAGCAAACCTGTGGTCTGGTCCCTTACATGTGTGCCTTGCATTCACATCTCTGATATGAAACAAGCTCTGATTTTTACATCCCTGCTGAAAATTCTGGACAGGAACAGGAGTGGTTCCTTCCAGACAACTCCCTTCCGTTGTTTTCCGGTGTTTCCTTTTTCTTTTTCTTCACCATGGCACTTTTCCTGCTCTTTCTCTGGTTGTGGCACAGTAAGACTGGAGTGAGAGGGAAGGTGCAGAGGTGGGTTTTGCTGCTGACAGGGACATTTCAGACTCTATCTATCTGCCAAGTCATTTGGACATGGGCATGTACCATGCGCTGGCGTTCACCCAGTGCACAGCTGCTCTGCAGACAAATCCCCACACAGAGTCTGCTTGTGGGAAGTGAGAAGAGGAGCATGAATGTGATAAAATAAAACCATTGAGCACTCACACTGCTTTCTGTGTCCTCATTTGCACTGCAGACACGAACAGCCAAGGCCAGTCTCTTTGACTTTGCCTAAGCTAGGAAACAGAAGGAGTCAGGGCCAGAGGCCAAGGGCCAAGGCTTGCTCCCCTGCAGTCAGCCTTTCTCCCCCCAGCCAGGAGATTGGGACCCACCTGTGCTGCCCTGGGGGACAGCCCCCAAGGATGCACTGCCCCTGCTGCCCCAGGGCCAGGAATGTTCTCACCAAGGCACTACTGTGGCAGTGAGGCAGGGTGCCTGCCCAGGGGACATGCCCCTGAGCCTGCTCTGTCCCTGCTCCTGTGGCTGGTGCAGGTATAACTCTTTTCCCTCTGTGTTTGTGCTGGGCATTTCACATAGGAACCTCTAGGGATCACTTTGGGAGCCTTTGCAGCCCCCATCCCTGTCTGGCAGTTCTGAGCCTGCAGTGTCACCTTTGAGATGATATGCAGTTAATTCTTACTGAAATAGGCAGAGTAAAATCTATCCTCTGGACCCCCATGCATTGCTGACACCAAAGGTAACATCCTGGCAATATAAAGAGACTTCACAAGAGGCCTGGAGCAACTGCTGATGCCATTCCAGCACCACTTCTCCATGGATTGGACAGGGACTCTGCTGAGGTTTCCAAACTGGGATACCAAAAGGCAAGGATGTGCATATTGGCCAGGTTGGGGGTTTTGACACAGAGGATGGAACAGGGCTATTATCATTATTGTTGTCGTTGTTGTGGTTTAAGTACCTCCTCCTGTTTCCAGGAGGACTCAGGAGCTTCAGTCTTGCTCTGGACTCCATATGTAAGAGGAGGATGTCCCAAAGAGCTGCTCAGCTCACCCCAGAGCACAAACTAGCAGCTCGAAGTAGCACAGATAAAATCACAGCTGCAAGCTTTTATTTTCTACACCCAGCCTGATGAGTCAGGAATGAGCATTGCTGGGTGAAATCTCCTAAAACAGGCACAGGAACCCTTCTTGAGATGTACTTCTAGTTGCAAACCAAGAGGCAGTGGCCTAAATCACATATCCAGGTATATAACACTGTAAAACACCTCCAGCACAATGTTATATGTCAAATGTCAATCCATTGAGAGCTTTCATATCAAAGGGCACATTCTGATTGAAGAGAAGCAGAGAAGTGCAGCAGAGAAGTAAATGAAAGGAAAGGTCTTAAGAGGCTTACAGCCACCCTGGTATAAAAGAATAATCTTTCAAGCTGATAAAAATACTGTTACATGCTCTGATAAGAATAATCTCTCAGGCTCTGATAAGACTACAATGAGAACAAGCCTTTTACAACACAGCATTAGTGAACCACATCCTGCCCAGAAATACCCTTTCTAGATGCCGCTTCGTTTTGTTTTCCAGTGGGGCAAGCACTGAAAAGAGCTACTGTAGCTTTCCTCCCTGTCTAGCAGGGACACAGCCGGGAAAGGACTCTGTGGACTCCACCCTATTGAATATGGAGCAATTCACTCCAAAGCAACTAAAGCATGCAAATAATTGCATTGACTTCAAATGAAATTATTCCTATGTGTAAGTGCTCTACTGAATCAGGGCCAGGGTGCTTAGCACTCTGGAGTATCAAGTCTTAAAAGTTTTGGAAGGCTTTAAGTGAGAGGGAATGGTTTGGGAAATAGGGGGGAGGAAAGTGGGTGGGAAGGAGCTCTCCCACTGAATAATAGGTCAATTATCTCTGGAGTCTGTGATGGGTGCAACTAGATAGAAGGGTGTTGGGAGGTCTGAATCTATTTGGACATTTGTGTTAACCATGACTTAGCATCCCCAGTCCATACCGACCCAAAAACTGGACTGGCTATAGGGTCAGGCATTTGAGTTTGGAAATACATCCTGTAGTAGCCTATCTTCTTTCTTTCCTTATTTCCATCACAATACAAGAACATATCCAGACAGCCTGATGTTCTTGAAGGGATGGGATGACTTCCACGGCACAAAAAATGGCTGAAATTCTTCATGTCCCAAGCTGAAGAAGGTAGACACTTTTTATTGAGTAAAGCTTGAAGTCCATGAAGCTCAATGAAGCCAACTAAGCAGAAGCACCTACACTACGATGCAGGGGGACAGCTCAACACCTGAGGCACAGAGCTGTTTTTCTAGGTTAGTCACACTGACAACAGCAGACACAGGGATGGTTCCCCCAGAGCCGCTGGTTTGGCAGGAGGGAGCAACACAAACACCCTGTGGAAATGACCTACTGAGCTGAGTGCCGCACAGGCATTTGGCTGCAGATATCCAAAGCAGCCTGTGGGTGAAATGAAGGAAAATATGAAGCGAAAATGAAAGGCCATAACTTGAGTTTCCTGCTGAAAGACCAGGAATATTCTTTGCCGTGTTACAGTCATGAAAGGTCTCATCCCAAGAACGTGGACATACCAACCGGTTCATTCCCAAACCTCCCCCAGCATCACTGGCTTCCTTCTGCCCTAACAGACACTAGTTGTGTGCACTTCTCAGGTCTGATCCCAGTTAATTCCAAAAACAACAGATGAAAGGCAGCAAGCATTAAAGTAAATAGGGGTTTTGCTCTCAACCACATTTGGAGCAGAATTTGACCCAGAATTAAGAGGACACTTTTTACTGGGGATCTAGCAGGTTTCTGATGCTGTTCCAGTAGCTCCAGGAGGCACACCTGCTCTTGGATCTGCATGGCAATTTCTGTGGTTTGGCCACTGAGGAGGGTTTTATATTATTTTTAAACATTATCATTAAAAACAAGGAGCTATTTTTCTCTTTTCACTTTTCTTTTTTTTTGCAAAAAACTTGGACAGGACTGACTAACCACATAGGTGACAAAGCCATACAGAAAATATTCTCAGGGTTGTACACAGAGAATATCTCCCACAGTTGTTCTGGATACTTCACCCAGCCTCAGCCTCTCATGCAAGAGCCCTTCCCTCAGCTGCCTGCCTGCTGCCTCTCAGAACTGACTCCATGCAAGCTGACTGCAGCAGAAGTCCTGGTACATCTGGTGTGATTCCAGGGGACCTCCACAGCCTCTGCTCTGTGTTTCTGACTCACTTCTCTCTCATTAATCATGGGAATTGAATGGCAGGCTATGCCAAGCCGATAGACTCCAAAAGCTTTTTAATCCACCCATTACTATCCCATCTTACATAGGGAGAGCAGGCACAGCCATGTCACAGAGCCAGGCGGGGTAGGGAAGCAAAGACTACGGACTAGTGCTTCCCACCACTAATACTCAGGGTATACCTTATGCTTTGGCCACTGCACAAATGACATGAGATGCCATCTACTATAAATGATCAAATCAGAAGTGGAAACATGTATGAAAACGTAGGAAGTGATGTGATACTGAGCTGATATTGAAGCAGTTTTCCACGAGTGTTGCCAGTAGTGCAGAGGACAACTCCAGTTCAGTGAGGGCAGCTCACAAGTCCTGGTGAAGCAATCTCGTATGATTGATGCTACAGAAGAGTTAGGCCAGGAACCTGGACAAAAAGGAGAATCTTTAAGCCATTTAATATGATTTTAAACAGTTTTGGATACTAGCAAAAACATATGAAATTATGCTTAGACAGGCATCTGAAAAAATTTTTACATAAAATGTGGGGGGGGGACAAAAAAGGATCCACATATTTAAATCAGAAAAAAAAGGCCAGATCAAAGAGCATTTGACACCTAAAGAAATGAAACCCCCTTTCAATATAACCTACCTGTGGCAGGAGCCCAACACCTGGGGAATTTAGAGGCCTGCCTTTCACGAGGATATGGAGAGCACTAATAGTCGAGCAGGTCATTCCTGCCCGGGAGCCGGCAGCAGGGCTGAAATTGGACCCAGTCATTTGCGTCATCCCCAAACAATTAGTAACTGCTTCAGGTAACTGGGGCCACCAGCCAGCGCTTTTGAGAACATCTGTGGCCGGATAAGGACTGTCACATTCCTGATGTCAACACTGAGCCTTCGCAGTGAACTCTGCACCCTCACGTAAGAGCAGCCGGGCTGGTGGGGAGAAGCACCCTCCCAAGGTAAAGAACTGCTGGTGGGGAGAAACACCCTCCCAAGGTAAAGAACTGCTGGTGGAGAGAAGCACCCTCCCAAGGTAAAGAACTGCTCCAATCTGTCCTGCTGCCTTAACAGGGCAGATGTGGGACTGCACGGAAGGAGAATCTGGGCCAACTCTCTTCCCGCCAGTGTGCAAAGGTTGGGCTGTGGTGGGGATTTCCACAGGCAGAGGCTCGTAAGGACAGGGAATCACATTCACAGATCAAATGTCCACAGCTTGCAGATGCTCACTTTGGCCAGTAGAAATCATAACACTGGAGGTGCTCCTTCATCCAGCTTAGTTTTTAGCATTTCACAAATTAAACTTGTTGATCAGGCATTTCTAGAAATGAAGAGAGCAATAACATAGAGAAATTGGAGCCAATATGGAAAATACGTTGACGTTCTCTGTAAAGAGACATTTTCATGATTCACCCTAGATCCAAAGGAAAACACTTCTATTATGTGTCACAAGTCAGCCAATTCAAATAGCACCAGTGAGATGCGACGTGTCTCTCTGCCTCAGCAGCTGTCAGTCGTTCATTTCTCCATCATCAGGTAGACAACCAGAAAAAGCCTGACAAACCATTGGCTCTGAGGGAGCCATCCCTGTATCTGCTGCTGTCAACATGACAAAGAAAACTGCAGACTCCAGTTTTAGCCCTACCAAAGAGGCAAGAGTTTTTAAATCACATACCTAGGCAATCTTTTGCACAACTTAAAAAAAAAAAAAAAGGCGGGAAAAAATATTATTATGACCATTTCCAGCAGATGTCCCTTTGGAGAGACTTGGATAGACCAAATAAGAACCTACCATCTAGATATAGGAAAATTTAGGGGAGACATCAGAGGATTTTAGACTTTTGGTGTGGCAGTGACTTACTACACTAGATGCAAAGGCATCACTGTGCATCAAGGACACAGGAGACACAGAAGCTGGTGAGGCAGGCTAAGGACAGCAGGTCTCAGCAGGCTGGATGCAGCAGAATTGACAAACCAGAGATCTTCAGATATTGGTTTTTTTGTCCTCAATAACAAAACACCAGATGTGGACTGCTGACTAACTGCTATTCATGTAAAGTTTCTTTTACTCCAGATTCACAGCTTCCCATTAAAAATTACATATCACTGGCATTCAGAGATGCTTTGGAGGGAGATAAGGAGCAAAGGATCAACTACCTAGTCCATATGGATAAAAAGAATAGTTGGAATTACTGCTGTAAAAGCATGGAAGAGTTACTTAGTCTCTGGTTTGGGTTTTATAATAATCGCTATTGGATTATTAGTCATCTGATCACATAGGCAAGATAATTCCAACTTTCACAGTTTTTGGATTACATCTCTAATAGTTTTTAGGTCCTGGCATCTGCTGTCTTATTTACAAACAAATCCAAGAAAAAAATGCTCGTAAAATATTAAAGAAAGAAAAGGAATACAAATACTACAGAGCTGGAAGGAAAACCAGCTACTTAGTAACACCACCATTTTCCAGTAATCACTTCCAAATAAAAAAAAAAAATTAATAATGTAGACATATCAATTCCAGATCCCTCATACTTTCAACCCTGAGATGGTTCCTGGGGA
>JAYDZK010000001.1:16880671-16910724 GCA_034509185.1 Euphonia xanthogaster | reverse complement strand
TAGATGTTTCCTGTGGATTAAGTCCATTGCTGATGCAATGGTCTGGAGCAAAGTAGAGCTCACACCTACTGTGGTCTGGGTTCCACCTGTTTTTAGGTAAACCATGACTTTCTGCTGTTAGGCATATCCATCTTCCAAGACCAGAACACAAAGATGAACTGTTTGTTTTTATTGCTTTGTCATGGCTGAATTACACTGTCCTAACACCCAGACCCAGCTCCAAAAGGCAGCAAAACTGCAGCAAATAGCCTGGATGGAGAACTGTGCCAACCAGGCTTGTTGGCCCATAGGGTGCAAGTGCAGGAGCATATTTGACAGATAGAAAGGGTGTGCTGTAAAAGTTCAAAAATTATTTCTGTGCCACATAGGGAAGCTTTAGAGAGAGTAGGGGAAAGAAAGAGAATAGTGAGCTGTTGCACTAAGCTATTAGTGCCTTTCTCGAGCAGACCTTGCATCCCTGCTGTTTTCTTCCCATCACAAAAGCGTGTGTTTGGGGAACTCAGAATATAAATCTACATTATTTTCCATCAAAAGAAAGTCTCTCTGCAGGTTAATGGTAGCACTCACCTGCAAGCACAATCTCACAGGACTCCATGTGTATAAACATCACCTCTAGCCCCCAGACTCCTTGGAATAAAGTACCACGATAACAGCTAATACAAAGCAGGCTGTAAGAATGAAGTCTGTTGCAGCCCTGCCTTGATACTTGAGACCACTGCACATTCCTGGAGTCACAAATTAAGGCATTTACAGTAACCAGAGAATACCTATCCAAGCGTGGAGAGATCTCTACTTAGCAGGAAGACTTAACCTGAGCTAATAAGGGGGAAATGCATGCCTCTTAAGAAGATCTCTTCAGTAGCAAGTAATGAAATTCATTTGATGCAAATGTAAGCCCCCGTTAAGGAACACAAACCAGACATTGCTTGTGCATTTCCAAACCAGCATTTTTATTTTCATTTTGCATATATCCCCACAGATTTTCAGATGTTTTCAGCTGCCTGGATTTTACTGGTGACTACATCCTTGACATCTTGTCTTTTTATGCATTGATTGGTTTGGTGTCATAAGAAGAAGTGCATATGTGCATTCTGCCTCTTTAAGTATCCAACGTCTCTATTTTCCATAAGGAATAAATTCCTATTTACCAGTTCAAGCAAACTATCAAGGGAGAAGGATGACCTTCATTTACTCACAATGTTTTCACATTCTCTACTTGCTCTAAGCCTAGAGCTAAGTTCTTTCTGGGCAAATATTTTTCCATCTAAGAAACCTTTTTTTCCATTACAGGGTTATATAAGCTAGGGTTATATAAGCTGTTAGCAAACCATGTTTTAATTGGGAATCAAGCCCTGCTGGAAATGAAGAAGTGCATGAAATGCTGAGAAAATGAAGTGTCTTTTAAAGGAAAATATCTCATCATGAAAAAAAAAAAGAAAAAAAAAGAAGGGTGAGTGTGGGGGTGGTCAACTGCTTAGCTTAAACTGACCAGAGTACTAGTGAGCATTTGCTGCCTCCTCTTCCACTACATAAGGTTGCCTACAGACACCAGAGAAATAGACCATCTAATTGCTTCTCATCAATTTCATTTTATAGCTCCTGGTCTCGAGGTAGAGGTGGGAGTTAAGGAGGGCAGCAAAATCTTATTGGTATCCCACACTGGTGGGCAGAGTGGGCAAAGACCTCCAGAGGTCCCCATCACCTGCACCCAGCATCCATCATCAGGTAGCCAGTAAGAAACAGAAAACAGTCTAATGCCCAGGAGTGGGAATGAGCCCACCCAGTGCTCCTTTGACAAGACCTGAAACACTCCCCAGCCACCCAAACTCTCCCTGTGTGTGGCCATGGGCCCCCAGCCTGAGCACGGCACAGGTGAGGCTCCCAGGGGCCAGGCTGCACACTGGCATCCAGACAAAGCCATCTCTGCCCTCCAGGCAGTGCTGACCACCACCTTTTCTCTGCTGATGTTGGCTGACTCGTTGCTGGAGTTAAAGTTGTGTATTTGCTACCACTCGTTGCTTCCCAAGAAAACCAGGAGCACAGCAATCCAGAAGTTAATATGATGAAATGGGAAAAAACCATATCAATAGAGGAAACAACCAAACAAAAGATCAGTACAAAAGATAGCCAGAAATAGTGTGCCATGTCTTCAGGACAGCAAATGCAAAGAATTAAGTTTAAATCATTACATTCTTATTCTGCAAATAAAAGATCAGTATCTTCCACTTCAGTCCAAACAGTTTATCAAGCCAGCATATCACACACAGTAGCAGCTCCACCTCAAGAATTAACAATATAGTTCCACAGCTACATGTAAGTGTACATAAACACTTGCATTAGCCAAGGTACAGGTGTAGCTTGGATTATATTGAATCATATAATGTTACTTGCTCTTGGTTTCTTTGCCATTCCAGCTGTTAAGCAGAATCCAAATATTTATGTGATTGCATGTTATCTCAGCTAAAGAGCTGTTAGAAACATCCAGCACAAAGCACCAACATGGCTTATTTATAATTCATACAAGTTTTTTCCCCTGGCTGGATCCCACATGCTGCCCATTTGCAAATACAGACACTGGATATCAGTTTTGGAAATGGATGTGTAGCAAGTTTATAGATTTTAAACCCCTAAGGCTCGCACTTATTTATTCTGATTGGGCAGAAATGAGCTAGACTTGCACCAGGATGAGAATTCATAAAAGGCATTGATTTGCTTTAAACCAGAACAATTAGGTCAAACCATCTACTCTCTGATAACTACATGATTACCCAGCAGCATTGATTTTGACAGCGTTGAAAGAAGCTGAGGCAAGATACCATCTGAGTTGTTCAAAACACAGGCTCACTCTGCAAGACACAGCTGGTGCTTGCACAGCTCCTGCAGCCTGTGATTCACTCCAGCTATGCAGAATTTCATCTCACACCAAATTATCCTGGCCACCAAATACAACAGTTGTGTGCAGTGAGTGGCAGAGCCAGCACTGTGACATGACAAAATGGCCTGCCATTGCACTGGTCAGGCAGCTCGGGTTTCTGACACAGCTTTATGAAGACTTAAACTGTCCTGTACATGGCAGCTTTGCTGAGTTTTTCCTGAAAAGCAAAGAGGAAGGCATGCTGATTAAGGAGGAATCCTGCATCTGGAGTCCATGTAAGAACTGGAGCAGGAGATCTCTAAACCTTTAGAAAGCCAAATAGATAGGATTTGCAGCACATTGCCAGGCTGCTCCCTGTCATCCTTCCCAACCTGCAGTGATGTGCCTGGAGACATCCAAACTCTCAGCCTCCACAGGCAGAGGAGCCCTAAGAAAGATGAGTTTGCCACAGCATCAGCATTGAAGTCAGGGAAATACCCAATCTAGCAACAAGAACATCACCCACCTACCGAGAGAAGGATGAATCACCTGGTTCACAAGCTACATGAAACCTTGATTTATTGGTAAATTGTGACAAGTGGGCTGGGTTCTTCATCTCTGAACAGGCTGTGCTGTTCAGGCAAACACCCCCAAGCATCATTTGAGAGGTGAAGTGCTGGTGCAGAGCTGCTGAGCTCATTGATGGGAAGGAACTGGCTTCCTCAAGTGTGGTTTTACTCTGAAGAAACTGCCTTGAAAAATTACCATCCCTCCTCAGGCTGTGTCTCTGCAGAGTGAGTCAGAGTGTAAGAGATGGCTTGGGTGACCGAGATAACTTTGCATGGCCAGACACAGGCAACATGCTGAGCACACTCTGCATCCTGAGTTCAGAGCTCAGACACAGCTGTGGAGCAAGACCACCCACCCAGCCCTGGGACAGGCTCCTTCCTGAGGATCCAGGTGGCACAGCTATGCTTCATGGAAGCAGCCTTTCATTTTTGACTGCTTTCTATTTAAAGCACCTCCTTCTGCTGCATCCTGATGCTTTTTACCTTGGGACATTAATCAAAAAACAGTCACAAACAGCACACCATTAAAATGCAGGAGACCCAATTTCTGCTTCACACAACACTGGGAAATTAAAATAATTTGTCACTGTGATTCCTTAGGAAGCTGGATGTTCAGTCCTCAAGTGAGAGATTGCAGCAGGTATGGAAACACCCTGAGTGTGCCACCTCACATAACTGAGTTATCATGGACTATAAAATTTCCTCTGAAGTGTCTGGTTTTGGTTCCCTCCAGACCCACATCCATGGTCAGTGGCCTGAAGCAATGGATTACTATCACCAAAAGGTATTTTGTTAAGAGCCACCTGGAAGAGGAAGGAAAATGCAAGTTCTCCAGTTAGCTCGTTTTTTGACTTGGATGTCTGGCTCACTTTTCCCCAGAAGGAGAGGCGGTGGGATTCCCCGGCTGGCTTTTGCTGTTAAACACCAGTCTTGTCTGCCTCATTTTATTCCCTGAAGGCAGCCAAGCTAACAAAATAAAAAGATTTGCAAAGCAGAAAAAAACTGCTTGTTGGAGACCTTGTTTTGCTGCATAGCGAAAATACCTGAAATACTTGGAAAAAATGTATTCTTGCTTTAAAAGAAAAACCTGCAGATTATCCATCAAGGTTCAAGGAAAACTAGTCAATTACTTATTTCTTCATTAAGTTCCTGGAAATATTCCAAGGAAATCTACTGACATATGCCGTGTTTTAAATGTAGCCAAGTTTTGAAAAAGGAGAATACTATAGGTCTTAAGTCAGTAATCTCTTTCTTAAGACATAAGCTACCACAATCAGGCTGCATCTCAAGAATGTCCTCTTTTATATTTAATTTTAAAATTTTAATTAAAGTTACTTTCCTGTAGAATTTCTGAAAGGAAAAGAAATGCTTAAAAGTGGGGCAGGGGGATACTCTAAAAGCAGAGGAAAAAGCACTGCTCCAAATTACCTTCAGATCAAGTCATTCTCTAAACCCAGCTAACCCTGCATTAATACTGAGCTAGCAAGAGCAGCACTCTCTGTGAAACCATTCACTCTCCATTTATATGTCAGGGTGAGGAAAATCAAATGGGAAAAAACCACAAGCCTGTGTATGAGGTCAGATCTTCTTAAGAAACCAAGAGGTGGGTTTTTTTTTTCCTTTTTTTGTCTTCCATCTTGCCTTTCTTTTGTTGGGTGCTGCTTTGGAGCACACACATCTACCTTATCCACACTTGTCTCCACTGGAGGCTCACAAAGATAAATGCAAGCTTTAGTAAATTCACAGATGCAGAGGGAAGGCCAAGCCCATGCTTGAGGGCTTTGATCCACGAAGATTCATCAGCAGGCTCTGTGGCAGTGCCAGACACAGCTGCTGAACATGCAGATCTCACGGCTGGAGGAACATCCCTGCTGGAGGGGCAGCGAGGGCTTTGGCCAGGGTTTGCACACAGTGCCATGCAGACAGGGGGAAGCCCTGTGAATCAGAATGGGCACTTTCCCAAGGGCTTCTCGGGACATTTGCAAGTCTAATTCTAAGTGCAGTTTACTCAAGCATGGCCGCTAGCAGAGCTGCAGGCACACCACCCCATCGTGCTCCACCTTCACATGCCTCAGGCCACCATCCCAGTTCCTGGCCATCTCTTGTCCCAGTACACCCGCATCCCCAGGCTCCAACCCAGCGCCTGCAAACGCCTCCACTGTCTGGGACCCAGCCCCATCCCTCACTTTGAGGAGCCAGGAGCTGCTCACACAACCCCTTTGCCACCAGCCTTGACCCATCTCTGCACTCTGCAAGTGAGATCTAGTGGAAAGGTAAGATAAAATTTGCCCTTGCTTTGTACATGGTGGAAATGTTGCTGGAGCCACCAGTAAAGCACATTGACAGACTTCTGTGAGCACCCACAATGCTTCAACTGGACTCAACCTTGCTGCCACCCTGGCCTCAGCAGACCAATGCTCCCAGAGCTGCCAAACTCTCAGGAGATAGCTCAGTGCTGTACAGGACTGCAGACAGAGGAAAACATGAGCTCAGACCTACCGGGTGACAGAAAGAAAGGCTGACAGTGGTGGGTATCCTGTGCAAGGGGCCCAGTCTGGGCTGTGGGAGGCAAGAGAATGGGGAGAATCCCAAACCAGCACCAGCACATCTACAGGGGGGGGAATCATGGTGCTGGAACCAAGTATCTACATCTTCCACCACAAACTGATCTTCATCAAGCACATTTCTGAGTGAGGAGAAAGTATTGGTATAAAGCATGCTGGTTGGGGAAAAAAATCACCCAGAAAATTTGGGCAGACTATGCAGAGTATATGAATCTTTTTCCCTGAAAACTCCATCAATGCCATTTGACAGTTTGCTCAGCACTCCAAATTGTTGCTGACAATTTTGGGTTTTTCAGCAGAATTAGTCATGCTGTAAATTGTTATACTTGAAATGAGAACCACAGTCATCAGTTTATCATACATCTAATTAAAATAAACCTAAGTATTTCACACTATATATACAGTGTGGTGTTCATGTGCCAAACATCAAGATACAAAATACTTTGGTTCATATTGACGTCAGTTTTCTGGTTCAATCAACATTTACCTTTTAGGTCAATACACTTTTTGTTTGCCATAACAGAAGCTAGAATCAACATGCTTATGCATGTAATTATTTCATTTAACTCTTTCACTGTTTGAAACAAAGTTTGTAAGGAAAAGGCAAAGCTGAATACAAGTGTGCAGTGGCTTTGCCTGGCCTTTTGCTCAGTTAAAATCAGAAAAATACTATTGCAGGGCTGTTATCTGGAAGAATCACCTTGTTCTTTGCCAGCACTGGCACAAAATATACAACAACATTGCCAGTAATATTAAATACCAGTAATAGCCCACCTGAATAGCCGGGAGACAAACATTCAGTTATTAAAAGCGATGGTACAGAATTGCCTCATTAAGCCCAGTAGCTCACTGTTTACAATGGGCTAGTGCCAAAAGAAGAACACAGTTTTACAGCTTTTACTGCTATTGTCTCAGTGCATCGAAGTATCTGTTTTCAGATAACCTACAAAAAAACCCCAATTTTAATCAACATGAGGTATTTGAACTCTGTGGCCACCATTTGATCCAGCCCTGCTAAGTAGGAGAATGTATACTTATCTGTTTGGTTTATGCAACAAGTAAACTTCTTATACTCTGCTGCTGTTGCCAGCATTACCAGTGCTGGCTGGAGAGCTGGTGGAGAAAACATCTGCCCAGCAATGGATGATCTGTGTTATGAGTGCTACAAAGGCTGGCAAATCATGACCACGGGTGCCAATGGCTTCCTCAGCACTGCCATCCCAGGGAATGACTTAGTGTCTCCAGATGTCCAAGTCTGAAATGGGCTCAGGATAAGAGGAGTGTGTAGGAACGGTATAAAATGTGCAGGCACAAAGTCACATGTGCCCTGCCAAGAAGTACACACACATATTCCCATGGGCGGCTTGTTGGCAGGCTCAGGCTCATGCTTTCTCTCTCACATGTACATGTATATATCCATATAAATGTATGTATACATACATATATATGTGTGTGTGTATATATATATTCTTTTTTTCTGGGCCACAGGTCTTCCTGCAAGGCCAGAATTGTCAAAACCCCTTTCACTGGCCTTAGTCTAAATTGTTGACAAGAGCAACAGCTGTTCAGGGAAGTGAGGAAAAGACATGTGTGTACAGCAGGGAAGAAATGGCAGTCATGGAGAGAGGGGCAGGAGACCGGACGAGTTTTCACCACTCACAGGTAAGGCACACCCTTATGGAGGCGCAGCACCCTCTGAACGGGGTAACCAGGAGTTTCTGGGAGCTCTGTTAGCCTGCCTGCTTTCATTCCAGGAGTGGGAACACTATGCCCAGTTTCTCTGTACAGTGTGGACACACGGTGTTTCAGTGGCTGCCCATGTCCAGGACAGAGCCACGAGGCCAACACTGGAACTTCTCTTGTGCAGCACCAGTTCTACACCTCCCTGCACTCATCCCCATCCCAATTACAGCTCCTCAAAGGAGAAGGGAGGAGGAAGGTCAGTGTGCTCCATTGCAGACTGAAAATAAAGATAAAAAAACATGCAAAATTGTCTATTAGTGCGTGAAAGACAAACACTGTTTGCCTCACTCCCCAGTAACTCACTACCTTAATGGCAGAAGATAGACAATTAATAGTGTGGCTTCCGTGTTCAATCACGTTGGGGGCTATGGCTTTAACCCACTTTAAAGAAACTAGGCCAATCATTTTATGAGGCGTGGGAATTGTTAAATTGGGCTACCCCTTCTGCTTTATACAATTGCATGAAGGCTGGTATTGTGGGGAGGCTTTAATGAAGGCCTTATATAGCTCTAGGTCAGGACATTTGCATTTGTGAAGATTACATTGAAGACACAAGAAATGAAACAGCATGAACAAACAGCAGTGTTTTCATCTTAAAAAAAAAAAAACACCTCACATTCCATCCGTGGGAATATGGTACAAGGGACTGGGAAACAATAGTTTCTATTTCCAGCTCTGTTGTCAACTTTCAGGAGTCTGACCTTAAGCAAATCATTTTACTCTGGAACCTCATTCATCTGCCTCGGGTGTGTAGAGGCTCATTAGTACTCTTACTAATGAGCTTCATATAATCATATGCAAAGCACAGCATTTTAGTAGATTTTGGAAGAGTAGGATTTGTAAAGCCCTTTGAAATTCATGATGATGTAGATATGTAAAACTCTGCCTCTTGCTTGTTCTCTCTCACACACTGTCTCTAGGTGATAAAGACAAATTCCATTAAAAAATTTCAACTCCCAAGCACAAACAGTGTAAACCCAAAGTCCAGTTCTTGAAGTTTTATTACTTCTTTGGAATAACAGCACTAAAACACTCAAAAGAAACACAAACAACAGCAGGGTACTGGAGCAGTTGATCCTGAGCAAGCAATAAAAACCTATACAAAATTGAACTTTGGATTGCATGCCACGTTGAGTTATTGAATTTGACAAGCTAATTTGTTCATTTCTTTGACCTGATTTATACACTCACTGTATGCTTCCAGGTCTCCTCCTCTTCAGCTGTTGCTTTTATATCTCTTACCTCGTCATAGCCTCAGAAGTACAGAGGCAGTCACCTGTTCTGAGTACATGATTGCAAACCTGTCTTTTATTACGCTAATTGGTACAAGTAGAAAAAAGCCTACCTGTCATGCCTACAGCCCAAAACCAAAGAATTGCCCTATTCCAAAAAGAGTGTCTTTTTTTTTTTTTTTTGCATTTATAACAGTTGGCTTAATGAAATATTATGTTTTTACCTACAAATCTCATCCATCTTTTGTCCTTTTGTGACAAAATACCAGGATAAAAGCTCTGACTTAGCCTCCTCATTGGAAATAAGAGGTGCACAGGTTTTGACTGGGATATTTGCTTCATAGCAGCTCATACGGGGCTGCATTTCAGATTTGTGACCAAAACAGTGTTGAGAGCACACTAATGTTTTAGTTACACCTGAGCAGTGTTTATACAGCATCAGGGGCTTTTCTGCTCCTCAGCCTGCCCTGCCCATGAGTGAGCCAGGGGTGTATCAGAAGCTGGGAGGGGACACAGCCAGGACATCTGACTCCAAGTCACCAAAGGGATATCCCACCCCTTATGCTGCTGTGCCTCCAACACATGGGCACCAAGGAGAGCCAGTTCCACCTCTGCTCTCACAGGCTGAGGTACACCCTTGCTACTCAGGGAGATGTACTCACACCTAAAACGGAATCCTTTCCTGGGGAAGGAAAAAAAAGATTTGCTGTAGGAAAAGTGGCCAGAGCAGCCCTGTATCAGTCCTCAAGTCTCTGGTGAGCCACAGTCACCTTGCAAGAATATCCCAGCTATTTGAGAGTGAGGAACAGTGTTGGAAGTTAATTGCAGTGGTGGGGAAATTGTCCTGGTTTGTTTGGTGCAAGCTTTATGCACACTAATTATTTGCTTGGCTGGAGGTTTTGAGTGTTAAAAGTAAAGGGAAATTATATTTTTGAGTGATAGATGAGGCAAAGGTCCCCTCGGCAACTTAGGTTTTGCGAGGGCAAGGAAGCTGCAGGAAGACCATCACTTTATAGGAGATCAAATCAGATTTATATCACTGATCAGTTTTCTACCATCTGTTTTTTCATTGAACCTAATTGCATTACTTTGCATTTATCCTTGGGTAAGGCAAAGTTTAAAAGTAAGTAAGATTCGATTTAAGAAAAAATAGGTCAGGCAAGGAGGTTGAAAGGCTTTAATTATAGCCCTGTCTTACCAAGTGACTAGTTTTGTTCACCCTCTGCACTTGCTATAACCTCTCAGAAACACAAGGAAGGCTCTCCACACCCTTCTACAGCCAGTCCAAAACCCTCACTCCCTTCACATCCCCACAAGGCTCTCAGGATTTCACCATATCAGGACTCAAACCACCACTCAGATCCAGCAGTGCTCCTTGAGCCAGCATCACTTTGCCTTGCTGGGCCAAACAATCTCCAGCCAAGCCCCTCACCAAGCAATGTGGGAGAAGGTGACTGCAGCACAGCAGCCAACTTCTTCCACCCATCACCCTCCTCCCTATGCTGCTGCTCTTCCATCCCCAAGCTGCAGGACTTGTGTCTCTTAATGGGACCCCAAAGTTGTCCACAGGATCAAACCTGTGAGCAGACATTGAAGGGGTCCAGGTTAAAAATAATCCCTTAAAAAGAAAGTGGGTGGGAAGAGTCACTGAGACCATTCAACACCTGGCAAAGCCAAGGAGGTGGCAATCAGTGGGAGTGGGCATGAGGAAGGATAGGGCAAACTTCATGTCTCAACCTTTACCCCTGGAGGAGTCAGAGCTCGGGTCCATTCCCACCACTTTCTGATGTCCTCTGTCCTGCAAAAGCTGGCACCAGTGCTTGGAAACCTTGGATGGATCAGTGTCAAGCCCTCCTTGGTGGAGACACGTCTTTCATTGAGGGCTGGGCGCTCTGTTCAGAGAAACAGTCTTCAGGAAAACAAGATTTTTTTCTCCCAACCACGTGCAGGCACCTTGCCACCATGTCCCTCCCCAAAACAACACATTATTGACCCACCCCAACACTAGCATCCAAGAAGCTGTGTATGACTGACATGGGGACAGCACTGGAGCATCACCTGGACTGCTGCCAAAGGAAGCAGACAAGCCCAAGCATCCAGCACCCAAGAGACAGGGTGTTGCTGCTCCCAGCACCCCAGCAACTTTTCCCAGAGAGGGAGAGGGGACATGGCACAACCTCTGCATTCCCCCCTCTTCCCAATACTGAGCTACCCCTGCTGTCTGTGACTTCTCCTGGGAGAGGACTCCCTTACTGCATCCATGCCACAGAGGTGACAGCTGATGTCTAAAGAAGTGTCAAGAAAGCATTTAAGTCCTCTCATCCCCCTCAGGATGGCCATGCCAGTGCCACTCCTAATGCTGTAAAATGGGTGTGACCGAAATGGAGAGGAGATCACAGCTCCCCTTAGCCCACTGCAGAAAAACATCTCTTTCCTTCCAGACAGGAACGAACCAGTGTGGGGTAGGGCCATCAAAAATCCCCGCATGGCTTGCAATTACCAGCACAGTTTTGTTGCCTGCTTGTGGAGCCAGGACTGACGTTGGGGTGTTTCCTCGCTCTCAGGCCCAGACAGCACGCAGGCCCACCCACTCCCTCCTGAAGGGAGGGCTTGTTCCCTGCTGGGCGCATGAGCTGGCTCTGCGTGCATTTACATGCCTTCTGATAGCACCCAGAGAGTCCCTCTTCCAAAATCCCTACACTAGAGACACTGGGAGTCTACTGTGATGTTGTGATGATTAACACCAAACTCGGTTCCCATCATGCAGACCTCTATCCCTGTGCCTGCCTCAGGAATTGGCACACAGCTCCAGGCTGGGCTCTGTGTGATGATGAGCTTTCCCTTGCAGAACTAACAGGATGTTTTTTGCGTTTTGGCCCTCCCCATGCACTCATACACACATTCCATGGACAGCTTTGCAAGAGAGCACCTTGGAGTCTGAGATCTTCCTCCTGGAGCCAGCATCCCAGGCAAGCTCCTGCATGGACACAGGAAGTGCTTTGCTGCTCCTCTGAGAGTTGGAAAGGGGAAGACAAGAGATTTTAAGAACGAGTCTCTGCTTTCCCCACCGATGAAGATCTCTCTCACTTGCACCACTCTCTCTCCCCCTCCAAAACAAGGTTTGGCTCACCAGAAAGCAAAGAAAAGCAACAAGGAAAATGTGGAACAGAAGCATAGCAGCAGTGAGTGCCAGGGCCCCGGTCTGGCAGGGCAGAAGAGAGCAAGCCGAGCCATGCCACCAAGAGCTCCCAGGTTCCCATCACCTCCCACCTGCTTCCTTGGAGCAGGCGTGCCGCGCTCCGCCGCAGTGCCAAGGCTTCTCCCCCCACACCTGCCCCTCCTGCTCCTCACCCATCCCAGCACACAGCGTGCCAAGGCACACAGGCGCTGGGCTGCAGCCAAACACACATTTTTTGGAGCAAATTCATCCGTCTTCTGCTCAGCAGCCCAGTCCCCACTTCTGCAGTTAAATGATCAGCCTCACAGCCCATCCTCACCCCAACCAGCACAAGGCACCTCTGGAAAAGGGCACCCTACACTGATGCTCCAGGGTTGCTTTCAAGGCCGTTGTGCATCATGCAATCAAAATGACCAGGTAGTTCCAAACCTGTTTAGTAGGGCCTTATTTTCTGGTTAGCATGTGTCTTGTGGAGAAAAAACAAAAAGCAATCTTTAACACTGCTGGGGAACCCTGAATGGATCGTGAGAGTGCTGCAGCTGTGACCTCTGTAAGAGACAAGCAGGAACTCCTCCCCCACCAGCCCAGGTACTGCCGAGGTGCTATTGAGCACCAAAAGAGGCTGGTGGCATTAGAAATGGGATACAAGGAAGGCTAAAAGAGCTGCAGGGTCTCTCTACATTGCTTTTTCCCTAAGGCACCCTCACTTGGAATGAAGTTTCCAGCTGGGCTGACCAACTTGGAAGCTGAACTTCTGTTTAGCAAGAGAATAGGCCTAACACAAACTTCCCCAAGGCTTTCTGATAAGGACGTGACAGTCAGGAGCCACACCTAAGGAAGCTTCTTCCCGGGCTTGTTGCAGTCGGCAAGGTCTCTGACAGCCTTGGCAGAGGATGGTGGTTTTGGGCAGAGGGGGGCTGTGCCATCCCCACCACAGCAGCACACTGGGATGTCCCTGGCAACAGCAACCTCCCATCTTGTGGGGTACAGCTGGAGCACAACAGGGAGAGCTGGGCACCACACTCACTCTCAGGCACCATTCTTCACAGAGTATTTTTCACACGGACATCTTGAGAGCCTGCTGAGATTTATTGTTGCGGCACAACACATTGTGCAAGAGGCCCTGTGAGATGTGGCAGGAGCTGGCAGCTGTCATGGCACTATGGAAGGGAAGACAGAAAGCTGTGTCCCCCATCTGAGATATCACAGCATTTCCATACTTTATGTTATGCACCTGATGTGTTTTGAAGGGACAAGCCACCAGCGTACATCCTGGTGATCCAAGATGTTATCACTTTGTTAAAAGAGAGAATGAAGATAGGCAGATATGGACATGCAGGGAATATCTTGCTTTAAAAAAAAAAGGAAGGGGGGAGGGGGATAAGGTGCAACTTTCTGTGGGAAACAGTCTCCCCACAGGAAGAAGTAGAGGTTTCTTTTAAGTGGGTTTATTATTTTTTTTTAACATTACAAGAATTTTGTTTTAAAGGAATGGTGTTTCACCTGCAAAACCAGAGTTCATTTTATCTCCTCCCACTCCTCATTAATTAACCTCAACGTTTTTACAATAAAGAGATACAATATTAGTTAAACTAATGACTTACACAGACAGAATCATTCCCGTAATCTTGCCGAATGCTTGGAGCAAGCAGACGGCTCCTGAGAACTGACAGCACTGGCTGGGGGGATTGAGACTCTTGAACAAAATTGCTTTGCAGATGGCTCCCCAGTGCCAGCAAAACACCCTGGCCTCACCAGCCTCTGTCAGCTGCATCCATGAGGCACATGGCCTAGGCCATGAAGACGTGGCACAGCAAAGGAAACACTTCTGGGCAAACACAGACAGCGTTGGAAACCTTTGTGCTCCAGTTTTGGGAAAGAAAGGGCAGCAGTATGGAAATTGCTGGCCCCTGTGCTGAAAGGCAGGATGGCTGTTCCAGACGAAGTCCCATGTGCAGGGTGGGCAGGAGGGTGAGCTGCAGGCTGTGCCAGTTTTCAACATGGGTGAACAGAGAGGCACAGGGGCTGCAGGACTTCTGGCACCAGCATGTGAGGGAGAGAAGCAGGCACTTGACACTTCAGCAATGGGTTATGACCAGAGGAATTTGAAAAAAAGACTAAGGTGGGAGAATAGATTAATTCTAGGCTCATGAACAAGGTTTGTCTGTTTCTAGGTTTGACCACGTTTCCTTCCTCTTCTAGTCTCCTAAGTTTCAATTCTTTTTCCACAGCCAACACTTCAGTAGTAGCCAACACAAAAGAAAATGTGCTGGTGATGCTACAAAGGAAAGCTGGTAGGATTTGTGGAAGTTAGCAACAGTCAGGAGAGAAGATGGATACAGTGGCGATGCTGGAAATGGATCCAGTTTTGGGAACAACAACAGAGAGCACAATGCAGAGTGGTGATGAATGCTGTAGCAAATTGGTAAGCCTAAGCTCCATAGAGGTGCAACACCAGGAGAGGCAGGATCTGACTGCCTGAACACAGAAACAGTGCTCCAAGCAGGAGCCTGAGCAGAAAATGGGGAAAAGGCCAGGCTGGATGGGGCTTTGAGCAACTTGCTCTAGTGGAAGTTGTTCTTGCCTATGGCACAGGGGCTGGAACTAGATAATCTTTAAAGTCCCTTCCAACCCAAAGCATTCCATAATTCTATGGTAAACAAGTACAGAGCTAGATGTGGTGGACTGAATACAGTAAGATGGAGGCTTCTGGGAGCTGCTCAAGAAAAGGGTCCTCAAAGAGTCATTGGAGCTAGTCTTGAGAAAAACACAGTTCTCAAAATGAAGTTTGTCAGCAAAGGGGAGGAGAAAGTTACAAAGTGCATCCAACCAAAGGAGTAGGGACACCAGCAGAGAGAAGAAACCAAAACCTCTCTCAAAGCAAGAAATAAGAAGGATGGAGGAAGCTGGACAGACAGATCAAAGAATGCATAAAAGCAAACAGAGAAGAAAAAGAAAAAAATAAAATAAATTGACCAACACTCTCCAGTGCTCAAAAAAGGCAGGTAGGATGTACGTTGTGGAAGAACGAGGCAAGAGGGACCTGGTGGCCAGAGGGTTGCAGTAGGACCATAAAGATTAACAGGAAAGGACAGGAAGGATGGTCCATAGTATCAGTGGAAGGTACAAGCAGATGGGGAAGCAGGAGTAGGAAAAGATGAGAGAATGGCCAAGACAAGCCAGAAGCAAAGCTAATGGATTTAACAAAGGCACAGAAGAGTCTCTCCTAGTATGGCAACCCTAATTAAGAGGATGTGGCACCAAGATATGATGGCAGCAAATAATTAAAGGCTGTTAAGAGGAAGTAATGTAAGGCTAATAAGAGACAGTAATTTATCAGGAGCCAACAAGAATAAAGAGTTCAGGAGCAGTAAATACAACAATGGAATAAAAATAAACAGGCAGAGCAAGAACCAGAGCCACCAGCATGATAACAAGGACAATGCCACAGCAGAGCATAAAGTCTGTACACAAATGGTGAGTGGCTGATGAAGTCCCAGATGGAGCTGTCAGGCCTCCTCCCTCTCCTTATTCAAATCTTCCCTGAACACCCATTTGCGCCAGGAGGCCTTTGGGAAGATATCAAGCCAGTGATCAGGGAAGATGCATCTTTTTGAAGTTGGGCCCCTGTTGCACTTGTCCCTGCACCCAGCATCGCAAACAAGAGCTCTTGGGGCAGAGGTCGTCTCAAGATCCACACCACATATGGGGTGGACAGGGCGCAAGGTTGGAGGAGGGCAGCAGCCACCAGTAGATCCCTGAAGGAAAGTGCCATTGCTGGGCTTGCAGAGGGAGGGGCAAGAGGTCTTCATAGCTGCAGCCCCAGCTATGGAGTGACAACCGAGCTCTTTCCTGGGGAGCAAAGGACCATCCTCCCATGGGAGCAGGGAAACAGAAGTCCAGGTGCCAGCCTGGGAGCAGGAAGGCAAAAGAAGAAGGCTACCTTTCCCACAGCTCTTGCTGCATCTTTACACCTGCTTCCTAGAAAGCACATGAAGCGTATTAGCCATATTCCTGGTGCTCCTGCTCTGTCCTGCTCAGACAGACAGATGACTGCTACTGTCCCTGCAGCAAGGGACAAGTGAGATACCTCTCACTCCCTCATGCCCAGCGTCCAAAGCCAGCTAGACAGAAGTGCACACCCATCCCACTGCTCTCCACATCCAAGCAAACCCTAGACCCGAGCCCCAACTGCTTCACAGGGAGCGAGCAGCCAGCGCCCGCAGGCCGGCAGCCGGGTTTGCTCCAGCGCTCCCTCCCACCGGCTGTCCCGGGCTCAGCCACAGCCCCCACAGCCCAGCCTGCTCTGCCAGCTGGGGACACAGGGCATGGAAAGGGAGGGCTGGAAAGGAAGGGCTGCCGTGAACCAAGAGGCGCACCTCGAGACATGGATGCAGAGCGTGGGAAAGAGGCTAACGACATTCATGTTCATCAGAAGGCAGATAAAACCACTGCAATAATAAAATTTCATTATGACATCTAAGTAAGAAGAAACAAAAATTCTTTGTTTACTGTGTCTACAATAAAGTACAAAGGTACCTGCCTTTGCACTACTGGTTGCACAGACTGGTTTCAGACCTGGGTGAGGACTAGAACTTGCTGGTGCATTGTATGTTGGTTTCCAGGTGGCAGATCAACCCTGTACAGTGTTAACGCAAGACTCTGTGACACAAGGTACATGCAAAACACCTTTCCTGGGGTGCTTCTCCTTATGGTAAAAGAGAGCAGAGATGG
This sequence comes from Euphonia xanthogaster, assembly GCA_034509185.1. Taxonomy (NCBI): domain Eukaryota; kingdom Metazoa; phylum Chordata; class Aves; order Passeriformes; family Fringillidae; genus Euphonia; species Euphonia xanthogaster. Next base: position 16,893,850 of record JAYDZK010000001.1, on the reverse strand, counting down.
CAAGACTTACTATTTCACACAAATGGCAAGATTTATGGATTTATCAAGAAAGAGGGAGAACATTAGCATCCTCACCAAGAGCCAAGGAATGTGCTTCATCCTCATTAGGCATGGGAGAGCCTACACTGGCAGTCATTCTCAGGACAGAAAACCATTAGAAACCCAACTTTTATTCTTTATAGTGCTTTGGTTTTCACTAGTGCATTCAATTTGCAAATTCAAGAGAATAGCATGGGAAAAGTTTCTATTTTTAACAAAAGAAGGTAAAAACTTCTAAAGTAATGAATTACTCCTGGATAAAAAGATTCATCTTCTTGAAAGAGTTTTGCTGCCTTATGTACTCCCACACAATACATTTTACATACTTACATTTTGCATGCATATATATACATACAATTCTCCTACAGAATACAAAAATAAATTGATCCATATTATAAACTTACTCTACATATGCATGTATTTTATTCACAGACATGTGTGAGAAAGTTTGAGAAAATGAATAATCATACCAGCCTGAGACTAGAGCCGGGGGCTAAAACAGAAGTGGATAAAAGCTGTGTAAAAATAAAAATTTTAAAAAAGAAAAGCATTAAAGCATCCTGTCCTATCTGCTAATTTTTAAGTACTTTCTTTTTCCCTCCAATGTTTATTTTTGTTAAGTGAGGTTCATCTATCCAAAGCACCAGAGCAGGTGGCCCAGTGGCATAGTTATTTCCTGATGAGTCATCCATGTCCTGAGCTCAATCTCCTCACCTCTATCCCAGCAGGAACACTTGTTTCATATAGCTCCATCACAGCATTCATGGTGATGTCTTAAGCACCATTAAAACCTCAAACCACTAAGACAAATGCTTATTCCTCAGTTTGACTCATCTCCCCTTTTATTTTTTAAGAAATCCATTATGACCAACAATGTTTCATGACTAGCTTTTCAAAATGTTTTTATATGATTTTGCCTCACTTAGAAAAGGTTTCCCTAGTTTTGCCTCAAGTGTTCACAAAATGCACTGAGTCTAGAGTCATGGGTCTAACGCAGAGTTCCCTGCCATTGTAGCATACTTAATTTGCTCTGGTGCATTTTTTCCTGGTCTGGGTCTGCTTTTTCTCTTCCTGTTCCAGCAATCAGGGCTTAGAAATGTTAAATTCTTCAGGTGGAAAAGCTCATTTTTGAGGCATTGTCCAATAGCTCCTCCAAACAGCCTAGTAATCCTAGCAGCAAGCAAAAGCAATAAACATCACAGGCAGGGTCTCCAAACTGAGCACACAAAACACAAGAACTCAACACGAATGACCTACAGAAGGATCATGAATAACCAATAGATCAGTCATTGTGAAACTCCTTGTGTTATTTGGCAAATTTAGAAAGAGCAGGCATCTGGAAGAATAATTGCAAGCCTGCACAGCCTTTGGATGGAGTTCCCGTGGTTCTTTGAGTCTCTTCAGATGAGCTTCTTTCCTTCTCCCTGCTTCAGGTTTCTTATCTAGCCGATGGGACTGGTGATTACTGCTGGCTTTTGAAGCCACCTGGAAATCTACTGATGAATAATGATAATGGCATGCTATTATCTTGATGGGTTTTCTCAAACTGCTCCTAAAAGACTTCCCCTCAAAAATGAACATGGGCTGTCACTGGTGACCCAGTTCTTACTCTTACACCATAAATCCAACTGCAGCACAGTGCAAAGGACACTGTAAGCACCTCCTGGGATTTTTCACCACTATGACCTCAAACTTCCAATTCTTCTTATAGAAATGCCAAGTTTTTTGGCATCACTTACTGGGATGTTTTTAGTGGAGTGAAAGTCCTTGGGCTAGGACCTGTGTTCTGCCTGGGGATAGACAACAAGATGTACATGCTCAGCTCTTCAGGGTTTATTGGCTAGCCACGAATAGCAGTGTTTATGGAGCCTCTGTCCTTTCTTATGGCAAGCCTGGCTCTGAAGATTACGGGGCAGCTCTGGGCCTTCCCACAAAAGCCTCAAGATAGACTGAAGGCTGTCCTAAGGAGCCATGGACTGAAATGACCCAAGTTCTATCTCTCTCCTAGGTTGAGTCAATGGAAAGTACTCAGCACTGCTGAAGAAATCTGTTATTTGGGGCCAACACACAGCATTTGATACCATACCTACCTTAGAAAAAGATGGTACCCACTGTGGTACCAACAGGTCACCTGTGGCCCAGATCATCTGAAGAGAACTACAAGCTTTCATTAGGCACATGCAAAAGCATCTCTGCACTGCATCCACCTGACAGTTCACTCAGACTCTTCAGTATGCCTTGCAGCCCGACACATCTACAGAAGCAATGTGCAACTTCTTTCAATTGTCTGCTCCCCCTTCTAAATCTAAAGCACCACTTTAGTCATCTTCCCCTCAGGCCTTCTGACTAGCAAAGGGGAAGGGAAAAATTTCACCAGAAACTAAGGGGAAAAACACGTGTGAAATACAGGTCAGTTAATATAGCAATCACTTTCTCAAAACAGCCTAGATCACATTTTCAGAGCTGAGATAAAGAGGTAAAGATTATCAGGTAAAACAAAGATTTATTGAGACAGCCTCAACAATAAAAGCTGAAAACAGACACTAGGAAAACACGGCCCAAGATATTTTACTCTTCTCCAGCAAGACTGAGATAGGTATCTGGAGAAGAAACCAGTGTCTAAATTCCACTATTAGAAGAGAGACAACCTCAGGTGTAGGACTTCTGCACTAATGTGGTTCCCAATTTCATTAGTGCTGCCTTGAGATTTTTTGCTATCAGGAAGCAGATCTAAAGAAATACTGCCAAGAACAGTTAGGAAATTTTGCCAGGAAAAGAGCTGACCATATAGGCTCTGTGTACAGATGAGCATTTCCTCCCAAGCCATCAGTATCTCAGGCCAAGAATATCACCAAACACTCCGGAAAAGTAATAATAGATAACAATAGAAAGACTTGAATGTGTTGAAATACCAGGTCAATTTTTGGCAAATACTTAATTGCAGGAACCTGTTCTTTATATGTTCACTGCACTTTAACCAGCCTCAGCTCCTCCCTTACACAGGAGAGCATATAGATTTTTAAAAGAAAGGCAACCAGACAAGCAAATTGTCAGGTAAGAAGAACAAGCAGTTTATGTTGTATCCTCATAGTCAGTTCTACCACACCCAACCTCTCTAAGAACATACTTCCTGGCGATGTTTTTGTTTTCTGATAAAAATATAAATTGAGCAATAAATGTGGGAAATGCACATTTTCCATCTCCAGAAGCAGAACACATTTCTTGTAAATCATGGATTGCCACCTTCCACAACTCCAGACATATGAGTAGCCCACAAAAATCAAAAAGAAGCCCTTTACTGAGGTTTGGTTTACTTAGACAAACAAATCAGAAACATCCTGGGAACAAAGTCCCATGTGTCTTAATAATCCTACTCAGAACCAAGCCAGAGTCTCTTCTGTCTCCACTGCAACCAGTGAAATAAATGGTAAGCCTACACCCACATCAATAAAAGCTATCCAAGATTTCCAAGAGTCATAAGTTATCAGGGAAACACTAGTAGTGTGCTAAATATTTAGTGTCACTTGGCCTTCAGTAAAAAGGAATTGCTTCGATTAGCTAGTTAAATTGGGTCAGATATGCCAGACCTTCCCGACATCATAGGAGAAAAATGAGCCAGAGCAGAGATGCTTTTGTGAAATTACCTACTGAACTCTCCAGACAATGAAATTATGCTCCAGGCAGATGAGCCTGGAGCTAAGTTTCAAACACTAGAGCCTCCCCCTAGGAACTTCTTAACTTGGAGTGCCAGGAATGCCCCTTCCAGAAGGGCACAAGTGCCACAGAAAGCACCACACTGCTTGCTAAATGCCTCTCACCTGCTTTATGCTCGAGCACTGGCTGAACACGTGCCACCCTTACAAGCCCAGGGTATTTAATCCCCATGTGAGATGACTCAGTCAATGCCAACCAAAAAGCAGTGTCAGGCAGTCAGATCAGCCTGATACTGCTGAAGGGCCAGAATATCTCATCAGCAACTCTTTCTCCTCTCCTATAAAGAAAATGAAAATTAACTGGAAACAGTACTATCAGGTTCCTTGCACAAATAAAAAATGTTATTCCCAAAGCAGGGACACTTGCAGCGAGAGGTGCAGATGACAGCATCTTCATCACAATCTGGACACAATTAGCTGTTCACATAAAGGGGGACCATTTCACCTTTGCATGTCCTAATAAGAAATTCAATTCCGTTTCCTGCTGGCCGTTGTGTGCGTGGTACCTTCATCAATAGCTTCCAGCTCTCATGCTGGAAGGGAGAGTGAGCTCATCCCCACTCAGGTTCTCTGGCCTGTCCTCATTTACTCTGCTGCTCCTTGCAAGGAGGGTCCTCCACACCTTTGGGCCTCTTCCAATTCCCACACTTTCACGCTCACCATGAGCAGCAGTAAGGCGGGCTGGACAGCAGGTTCATACAGTTACATGGAAGCCCTCTTGGTTTTCTTCCTTTCCTACAGATCCTAACGCTGTATCCACTTTTATCTCAACTATTGCCATCTCTCCAACTCCATCCTCAGCTGGGACAGGCTGTGATAACAGCTTTTCTCCCTGAAGGGTCACTGCCAGCTCCTGTGAGGCAGACAGCCCATCCCCCATGTGTACAGCCCTATTTCCTAACAGAGACTGTCACCTGTGCTAGAGTGAGACTTGTGCCTGAGCTGCCAGAACTGAGGACCAAGGCAGGGAAGTCATGGTGAGAGCATAACATTGTCAGGACTGCTATCATTCTTTCCAGTATGCAGGGACAAGTGCTCAGGTTCCAACCTGGTGACGATTAATGCAATTTGGGGCACACCTACCCAGAACACCAGCATCAAACAAGAGAAAGAATAACCAGCACTATGGTAAGAATTCACTTTGTCTTAGCAAATGGCTTTTCAGCCTCACACTATTACCATGCTAAATCAGTTTTACCTCAAGCTTCACTACGTCATTATTTGTATCACACACAGTAACCACCAGAACTGAATGAGCATGTTTATTCAAACACAAGTTACACATAACCCTTCAAGAAATACATTGCAACTAAGCCTTTGCATATCAGATTTTTTCATTTAGCTTGTCTACAAGACATACTTTGCCAAAACAGCATAATCAGACTAATTAAATGGTTACAACAGAGAACTGCATGTGATGAAAAAAACAGTTTAAGAACAAAGACCATACAGAGAACGTATTACTGGATTACAGCCCAGCGTGGATCATTCAGAAAATGACAGGAGGAAGTTTTATCCAACAGAACACAAGTATACAGCATCATTAGTATACATTTTCCATTAATAATTATTAAAAAATAGAAAAACTGTTAACATCAAATATTACTTTGCTAGCCACTATACCTATAAGGTAAAACCATAAATGGACTAACTCTGCTTCGGAGGTGGAAAACTTTAAGTCTCTAGAATTAACTAGAGCCCAATTCAGCAAGCTACTTATGCATGTGCTTAAGCCCCACCAACACTAGGAAGGCTTACATGTTGAAGTATTGTAATTAACATTGAGAGATTTCAGCATGCATCAACAGTGAAGTGCAGCCAAACACTTGCACTGAATCAGGATTAAAAGTACAAGTTACATACGTACTATAAAAATAACGATCCTCCTCTCTCAATCTATTGTTCTATCACAAGAAAAACCCCTACTGGGTACAAGAAAAACTGACAGTCCCCTGAAGAGGCACAGCTTTTCAAGTTTTATTACACAACTCCAAAAGTATGCACAAATCAGTGCCAGGGACAATCTATCATAACTCTACTTTCCAACCTCAGTCTTTCAGAACAACAGAATTTGCAACCCGATTTGCACCAGTATAGTATTATAACTCTGTATGCAATTTGTAAGTTCAAGATCAAGACACGTGCTTCTTCAGATCCTTCCCCAAGTGATCAATAGATTCACAGAACTATATACAGCTGTACAATAATGACAGTGACTATATACAATCCTGCACAAGATACTGGAACAAAGCTGCAAAGTTACATAAATAAATGTTCAACTTCAAAAATATTTAGTTTCTCTTGCATTTAAGTGTTACTAAAAACACAACAACAATCTCTGCAATTTTGACCTGTATCAGCCCTCTCTAAAATTTAAAAAAAAATTCCCAAAGAATTGCCCTTGTCTAGAAGTTATCTGTATGGCTGTTTAAATAATATCAGTCTTGCCATAGTTATGAAATACAGAAAATACAGGTAGCCAGGAAAATGTTCCACATACTTGGGAATGAAGCAATCCCTTTTGGTTGGAGGAATTTGATTGCTGGGTTGGGGGCTTTTTTACTCTTACGTAACCCACTATATAATAGTGAACAAAATACTTTTGTTTCATAGAAACAACTAACATTTGCCCACACCAGGCAAATGCTCTATTTACAGATAGATTAGGACTGCCTGACTGACAGTGAGTGTAAGTTGCTGAACTCCAAGAAACGTGGAGCCTAAAACGGCAACACTCTCTGCTGAATCGCCTTCCCTTTGAGGATACGTCTTATCTGGAGAAGAGAAAGACAGAAACATCAGTATTCATCATCTTGAAGTGAGTCCTGAAAAAACCCCACCCTAGATCCAGTTTTGCATTCATTTATCCAAGCCTAGGTCCTGAGTTCAGTTACACCAGAAGTGATCCCACTTTACAGCATCTGAACGAATGAAAGGCAACAGTCAGCAACTCAGCTGCACTTAAGTTACCAGTCTTAGGTCAAGCGTCAGTTTTTTCATCAAGTACGAAAAAGGGATTTTCTCCCTCTGTTACTCAGGCCTAAGAACTGTCATTACTAATTCTGACAAGAGCAGTAAAAGCATGAACTCAGGCCATAGTGAGATGAGCAAGAGAAGGAGTATTGCCTCCAGTACGTTGCAGGGTTACCGAAACAAAGACTGTCTTGACAGGTAAAAGCTTTAAAGATGGAAAAAACAGAAGCTGCACGTGAAACCTAAAATTTCAGGTCTCTATATTCTGATCTTGGTGTTGAAGCTGAAGATCTAAAGAATAAAATGGTATTTGCTAAATGCTTTCCTTGAAAGCTGCAACTCAAAAGCCCAAAGAAAGTTCTGGAAAATGCAGCTTTTGTGTGGACAGGGACAGATGGAAGGAGAAGGCAGTTATGAATTTTTTACCTGTTCCCCTACAAGGCCATCAGGAACCAGATGAACTGGCTGCTCATTCTCCAGGTTCCTGGCACTGGGATCAGCTCCCTTGCGCATGAGCAGGCGCACAGCATCCAGCTGGCTCACGCGGTACTGCAGGCTGGCAGCCACATGCAGGGCTGTGTTGCCATTGTAAGCCTGGGGACCACAAAGCAACTCCATGAAGGAAAAGTGGGGGCATGAGCCTCTCTTTATCTCTTATGGAAAAAAATCACCATACCTTTGCATTAACAAAAGAGAGATAGTTGGGCAGCTCCAAAAAGAGACGAATGAGCTCCAGGTTTGCTTCTTCTGCTGCCAAATGTAAAGCAGAGCGACCACTTTTGCGATCCTATCAAAAAAAGAAACTGTTTAGTCTTCCCTGCAGGTGCTTCACCTATCCAGGGGAAACATGCAGACAATAAAAAAGTAAGAAAGCAAAGTAAGTGCAGTGTTGAGCAAACATACTTGCACTACAATTCATCAAAAGTGAATCTGAACACATATATTTTAATATCAACACCTAACGAACAATGGAACCTGATCTCATCTGCAGGTAAGCTTACATAATGTAATATTTGATATTTCGGCTAAGTAATGGTCTGGCACAGCACAGACCTGAACTGCACAGCTAAGCAGTTTTTAATTAAAATTTGCAGCTCAAGGACAAGGTGTCATCAGCACCCTACTACTATGGGTACCTCAGAGTGCCCCAAACATACTCTTACTTTCACAACACTCACTCACTGCAGCCAGCGTAGCATCATTCTTAGTCTAGAGATTAGACTGTCACCTCCCTCTTTCCCCAGGGTTCGTTTGCATTGATAATACCCTGCTCTGAATAAATGGAGCATTCTCATCCCATCTGGGTAATTAAGCTGTAGGAAGCTTTCAAATTAGTCTTCTTCCCTTGTAATAAATGCAGCGTGGGAGAAAGGGACACAGTCTGCTTCCACATTCTCTGTGGATCCGGCACTTCAGACTAAGGCATTTCACTTACTTTGGCTTCAACAGAGGCTCCCATTTGTATCAGGATCTTGATGGTTTCTACCAGGCTCTTGTTTCTCAGCAGAAGCTCCTGGACCTCAGGGGAGTGAGGTGGCTGACAGTTCTGCAGTTCATGCAGCACAGCATTATGGGCCAGAACTGCACAGTGCAATGCTGTCAAACCTGAACATCAAAAAAACACACAAAAACCCCATAAAAATCATCATGAATGAACAAATGCAATACAGAAGTATTGACTGGCTGCTTGTTTCAGAGGTTGGATAAAGAAGCTTCTACCTCCCTTAAGCCCAGGGATGATTCCATATTTGTAGGTGACAGTGACTGGTCCCAAGCAGCCTGAGATCCAGACTGTCCATCAACAGAACAGTGAAGCAGCAGCCTACTGTGAGCTCTCAGCCAGCTGATGGTGAAAGAATCACTTTCTAATATATTTTTGTACAAACTATACATTAGAAAGAGCTGTTTTATGGAAAAGGAGTCCAAACAGAATAGCTTTCTACTGCCAGATTCTGGCTACTGTATCCACTGGCACAAGGCTGGCACTCCAATGTTTTAACAATGGCCAGTTAAAACCTATGCTCTCCATGCCAAACACAGCAATCACATGTAAGAGGAAAGAGCTCCTGACAGACACGGACTAATCACATTTTCATCTGACAGATATGTCAACCTGTAAATTTCCATCTGAAAAAGAAATATTGCATCTTATTGCATTCCCATCAGTAGCTATAAAACACTGTACTATCCAGTAATTCTGTAAATTATAAACTCTCAACTACTTACCATCATAGTTTGTTGCCTCAAGGTCCACATACTGATTGCTTCCCATAGCTCCCTTTTGGATTGCCTACAAAAGTGGGAACAGGTACACATTTACATCTTATCCAAACCACATACTGCTTCAAATTTGCTTATTGTCTTACTGCAATAGTTGTAATAAAGTTGCAATAAATAACAGCATCCCTGAAAGTGTTCAAGGCCAGGCTTAATGGGCCTCTGAGCAATCTGGTCTAGTGAAAGGTGTCACTGAGCACAGCAGGGGCATTAGAATTAAAAAAATCTTTGAAGTCCTTCCCAACCCAATCCATTCAATGATCCTATGATTAAGAGACTTACTGTTTTGGTTTGGTAAACTAGAGGATTCCCCCAAAATTACTCAAAAACCTTGATGAGAACCTTAACGAAAAATTCAGTCCCACTTTAAGCTCTAGGTGTAGACAGACTCACAAGGCTACCCAGAGAGAAAGATAAAGGAAGGATTTTTTTGGTGTGGTGGTGTTTCCAGAGTTTCCAAACACAGCTAAGGGTAAGAGTCAATGGCTGGGGCAGAGCTGTGCCTGCCTGGCTCTTACCTGGAGGACCTGGGCATGCCCCTTCTCAGCGCAGACATGCAGCGGCGTCCTGCCCCAGCAGTCTGTGGTGTTCACTTGAGCCCCCAAGCTAACCAGGTCCTGCACAATGAGATGCTGATTGGCAGCCACAGCAACCTGGAAAGCACTCTGCAAACATCAAGAAGAAAATTTAAGCTATTAGTCATCTGATCTCTAACAGGAAAGAACAACTAAAACAAATAAAAAACTCTAGCTACCTGGTATTATTTAAGTAGTGATTATGAATACTAGGAAGCCAGGACAAATGAAGCAGAGCACATAGTTTTACCAGCTCAAGGTGATCCCAAGAAGTATTAATAGCTCAAGGTTAATATTAGTATGCAGGCTAAATCTTGGGGTTAATATTAAATAAGCATTTCACCACATTTTTCCCAGGGTTCAGACATGCAGATGCACTCAGGTGCAGAAAGCAGGTGAAAAGAATTTTTTCAGAACCTCACCTGGCCATTGTGCTCTTTAATATCCAGCATGTGCAGGGCAGCCATCTTCCTTGCAAGAACATAGGAGAGTGCTCGACGGCCCTGGGCCACAGCGATGTGGAGGAAGCTGCAGGAAAGAGAGGCAACAGAGTTACACCACCAGACACAAACCAGGGCTCAAGACAGCAGAGAGCCAAATGTCTAGAAGAGGTATTATGCTGCCAACCTCAGACCTCCTCTGTTTAACTAAGACAGGAAAATGGGTATTTTCTTACCAGGGCAATTTAAAGGATCTAAATTAGAATGTTTTCCTCCCCTTTTAACCAAGTCTAACAATAAGCACCTGAAATTAGAAAATTTCTAGCACTCAACACTCAAGTGTGCTGGAGCTCTGCATGGCAGCCATCAGCAACACCACACCTTTCCCTTGATCAGCCAAACCACTGCACTTGTGACACAAACACTGCTATTGAACTGCTTTGCTATAACCCACAGTGTGCCGAAACCCAAACAGAAACACTCCCCAACCTCCCACAGAAGAAACACCAAAGACAAACGGCACTCACGTGTCTCCATCAGCGTCCTTTGCAAGGAACTGGTCTTGAGAGATGTTAGCCAGTTTGTTCTCCTCCTGTTCCACTTGCCACTGAAAAAATGACTTGCCCAGCTGCGTCGTGCTCCTGGCAACGTTTTGGTCAGGCAGCGAGCCATTCAGAGTAGCCAAAGAGATGCTGCGCTCCAGACTACCACAGAGGTTGCTGGAGAGCAAGCTGAAGTTTGGGGCGTGAGGGGCAGCCTCGGCCTGCGGGTGGGCACTGCTCAGCGGCTGGAGGGGAGCGGAGATGCTGTCCGAGCCTTCCGAGTCGTTCAGGAGGGAAGAGAAGCTCTGCGACGGGCAGTACGGCAGCTCGTGGCTCTCAAAGGTGTTCTGCTGGTAGGCAGGAGACTGGTCACTGGCAACAAACGGCCTGTAGTCCAGGGAGGCATCTGAAGGGTAACTATGTGACAAATCTTGGCTCTGGGACACAGGGAACTGGTAATGCTGTGGTGGATCAAGCATATGCTGGCCGGTGTGGTCTTGGAATGCTTGGTACTTCTGGGACGGGGAGAAAGCCTGTGCTCCCGGGCTGTCCTGGTAGTGCTCAGCAGGAGAGCTGTGGCTGGAGACTGAGTGCAACCAGCTCACCTGCACCGTGTTCAGGGAAATGGGGCTTGACTCATTCTTGATGTTTATAATGTTCTGAAGCAGATCAGAACTGCTCTCGTGCTTTGGGTCACTTTTATGGGTCTCCTCCATGCTATCCATAGAAGTTGGTGTCTGGGGTGGGGTCTGACGGTGGGGGAAAAAAACAACACAAGGCAAATCAAAATAAGCCCCAGAAAATTAGAGGTATAGTTGTATCTGGTAGTTTCTGATCATACAAAACAAACTGAAAAATAAAGGCGTGGCAAACATTACTACAAACTTACCAGGAGATGTGGGTGAACATTCGCTTGGCGTTTGAAAGAAGGTCCATCAGAAAGGAGTTCAGGAGCCTTTCTTTTGCCACTGTGGCCCAGTATGCTCTTCAGTTCTGATGAAAAGAAAATAAATTTAGAATCCATTTAGAGGTTACTCTTACAATTGATTTAAAATGTTACTGCAGGGTATGCATTAAAAAAATGGTCTACCTGTGTATGGTTCATAGTTCACCAATCCTCCTTGTGCCTGTTAAGAAATATCCAAATTTTTCTGTTATTACAATGTTATTTGTGTGGGAAAACAAAAATAAATAAACACAAAAAAACAATCCACCCAAAAAAAAACCCAAAACCCCAACAACAAGAAAGCAGCCATGACTTCCTTCTATAAACACAGAATATACCTTAGAATAATTCTAGTATGTGGTTGTCTAACCCTAACTTAATTACTTTTAATTAAGGTTAGAAAATGGAAACAGTTTAATGAAACTTAAATAAAACCCACTGTTTTTCTTTAGGCTTTTCAAGCCATTTGTTATAATACCACAAAACTCCAGAAAATCTAGAGAAATACATTATTTCTTCCAGAGACCAGAGGATTTTTTTAAAACATTAATAACCCAGCCAACTTTACGCTTTTTTAATGCTGTGAACTTTCATATGCAAAAATCTTCCTCTGAAAACACTTATCTAGGAAGCTTTCAAACACACACTCACAAAAAAGAATCTGATCAAATCAAAAACACCCTTTAATCTTCTCACAATTTCCTGTAATTTTCATCCTTTCAGACTGAAAGGGCCTACCTTTACACTGTGTGCTTTGCACAGAGAGGTGCAATAGCATGACAAACAAATCTGAGAAAAATCCCTAACCCTTCCAATGAATGATCTCATTCCAGCCAACACGGAATTTCTGTGGTTTCGCAACACAAATGTATCCTTACCCAGACTCTCTTTAGAAAACAAAGCTTAGTAAGAACATTTTAAAATGCCTCCTTCTCTCATAGCAAACCGTCTTTCTTATTTCTTCCCAGCTGTGTTTTTCCATTATGTGTTGAAAAGGAAAAACACTGATTCCATCCACAGCAGATAAAGCAGAAGCTCATTTCTAGCATTACCGCAAAGTGCTTTCTCGCCAGCTTCAGTACCCATTAAAATCAAACCTGTCAGTGCAGAAAGCTGCCGGTTACCTTGCCTTCCTCGGTGGCAGGACCCGAGGACATCTGCTTGCTGCTCCTGAAGTGCAGCAGGAGCTCCTTCACAGAGTTCTTCACACGGACCCCCTGGAAAGGTCCTCTGTGCTGCTTTCCCCCCCCCATGTGTTGTTCAACTGTGGAGACACGAAAACAAAACACGAACTTAAGCCACCCATTTCGTTCAAGTTTAACAAATAATAAATACAGAAAAAAGACCCAAACAAACTAGAAACTCTCGTGGAAAGGCACCTAAAGCCTGGTTTAGCAGCGAGGAGCCAGAGAGCTGCTCCGCGTACCCCTTCGCCATCCCACGGGCGTGCGGCTCCCTCCGCTGCCCCGGGGACCGCCCTGCCGCTCCCGCTCCACGGGTGGGAGCACCGCGGCACCGGGCACGAAGCGCCGGCCAAGCTCGTCCGCCTTTCACCGCTTCGGCCGCCTTCGCACACGGGAAGATCGGCGGCCGGCTTCGCCCCCGAGGGGACGGAGCGGGACCCGCGGCTCCGCGCTCTCCCCGCCACCCCCCGGGGCCGGGGCCGCCGCGGGG
>JAYDZK010000001.1:16866913-16880323 GCA_034509185.1 Euphonia xanthogaster | reverse complement strand
GGCCGCGGCCGCGCTTATACCGGGTCCGCCCCCGAGGGAGGGGCCGCGCCGGGCGGGGCCGCGCTTCCCGTAAGGGCGGCGGGAGGAGCCTGCCCGCGAGGGCCGCCGCCGCCGCCCTGGGGGGAGTCGCGGTCCTGGGTACCGCCTCGCCCGCCAAGCTTGCCCCTGTGGGCTTCGCGGGGTAACAAAATATCCTGAGTTGGAAAGGCTCCATCAGGACCATCGAGTCCAACTCCTGGCCCTGCCCAGGACACCCCAAGAATCACACGTGAGCCTGAGAGCGTTGTCCAGCTGCAGCCTTGGCCAAACCCTGGCTCACAAGGCATGCAACCACAAATTGCCGCCCTCTTATGGAGCTGCAGAGGTGGGAATGAGCTGAATCTCCCTCGGCCTCCCACCGCTGCTGATGCCACCTCATGTCCCCATTGGCAGGCATCCCTCACGCTTCGCCCCAATCCTGCCAGTCCTTGGCTCCAGGACACAGGCATGGAAGAACAGAAACTTTGGTGGCGTGCATCCCATGAGCAGCATCCAGCGAGAAGGGGAATGTGAGCAGTTACTCACAATTGAGATGAGTCATCTGTATTCCTCTTACCCGGTGGGGAGTAGACAGGGGCAGACAAGGAGTGATTTTGGTTGTAGCTTACACCATACTGCGGTGGCAAGAGCCTCTCGGTTGAGGCCACCTCGACCTTCTTCTTGGGGAGAAGTGGGAAAGCAACACGATGCCAAAACAAAAAGTGGGCAAAACCGTGTGATTACTGTTAACATCACTGAGTTATTACCAATGTTCTCAGGAAGATTTCTCGGGTTTCTACTTTTCAAACAAATATTTCTACTTTCCCATTTCCACTGAAGTCACCATCTTCTAAAATACAAGTGTGCAATTTTGCCCGCAAGGTTGAGATTAGGATGTTTCTAGCACTGTGGCTGGCCCAATAAATATATAGTAAAACAACATGGTCTTACACGGTCTTTCTAAAGTATATTATGCAAATTGAAGGTAATTTATATGTTTTAATTGTATTGAATAGCATGGGTCAGGTGCAATATGAAATTATATTAATCAGCCCATGAGGAGGCAGGAGGGAATTGCTTTATATTATTCAAATATTTCTCCCACCGTCAAGTGAACGAAGGGTTTTGCTGAGAACTGTCTAGGCAGGTTTCTACTCCAAAGACTGTCGTTTCACACCGTCGATTGAATCTATGCAGCCAGAGTGAAATTTGCAAGTAGAACCCATAAAACAAAATCAGATGCCAAACAGTGGCAGAAATACCCCAATAAAGGTAAAATTCACTTGATCCCTGAGCAGAAACTCACCCCCAAGCACACTTTCTCCCTCATTTAACAAAGCACTTTACACAAGTGAGGATCTATTAAATCAGGCTGTGTGTTTTAAACAAGCAAAGAGATGGTTCCCTGCTCTTCACGCCTTAGACCTCAGTTATGATACCTTAACCTTAGGCAGATGGTTTTCTCCTCATTGAAAAGCACTTGGTGCTCAGAGATCCTGGAGCCCACGAATGCTCTTTGCACATTCAGTGGCTGTGAGGAGGACCCACAACTCAGCTTTCCAAAGTGGATCCAACTGATGGACCTTTGTGTTCTTGTCCCTGCCAGAGAGCCGAGAAAGCCACTCACTTCAATCTCACAGGAGGCTCTAGAATTACTACAAAATGCATCTTGTCTTTTAACAGGTGGATGGTAATGCAAATCTGAGAAGTTGATAATCCAGAAAATTAGATTTGTCTTTGCAGTTGCCTGCCATTCCCTTTAAAATGTTGTAAAAGAGATTTCAAACCAAAAGTAACTTTGTCTCATTGTAGTTCTTCTGTGTCATTGAAGGTTCCTAAACCACATGCAGGCAGGGACAGGCAGCATCTTTATCCCTGCTATTCAATAACAATTTTGGAACGGATTTGATTGCAGATTAGTCTCTACATATGAATTAAAGCTCTTCTATAAAACAATTTAATGAGTTTGTGTTTGGTTTTTTCCCTAAAGAGGGCATATAATTTCTTTTTCTCTTCTATTCCAAACTCTCTACTCTCCTGAAGGTTGAATTGCTGACTTGCTTTCCTTTTACCAAGCAAAAGCCATTTCAGGCAACAATTTGATACTTCAGCTCATACTTGTTTCATCAATGACATCTTATTTATCAGGTCTCCTGGCATAAATCTACTCCCAGTCAAAGCAGATTAAGGCAAGTCTAATTCCACCAAGCTCCATAACAAAAGGCTCTTTCAAAAATGCACACACCCATTGGTTGCACAAGATGTGCTGGCTCACAGCAGCCCTGTGTTCTCTAAGCGCTTCTCGGAGAGTTACTGGTAAATTATTGCTACATCCACAAACTGTAATTATTAATGCTGCAGACCTTGAGCATTAATGGGTTTTGGGTTTTGGCCCAAACACTACGTAACATCTATGGTGACCAAAGCCCTGTGAGGCATCTTCAACCAAAGTAAGTTCCTCTGGGGCAGGGTGGTGACCAAAGAAAAAAGCACTTGTCACCTTTTCTCCTTGGGAAGGCATCCAGCTGGTTTCAGCCTCCTTCGGCCAAGCTGTAATTCGGTGTAACCCACCAGCCTCAGAGCTGGAGAAGGCTGCGAGGTGAGCACAGGACAGCCACCTCAGCTGCCCGATGTGCTGTCTGCCCACGTTTTTATTGCACCGGCTCCCTGCTGGGATGTATCAATAATGCCAACTAGTGGCCGTTAGCAACAGCATTTGTCCTGAAACCACTTTTCTATACACCTGCAGAAAGTGAGATAAGCCTATCTTGGTATCTCAACTAACAACAAAAAGGAAACAGAATGCACTTGTTTCTGAAAACTCTGTTTCTTCCCTCTCTTCAGAGCACAGTTCACTATTTTAGCATTAAAAGCAACCAGTCTTGGTTTAAGTTAATCCAATATACTTGATTAATGAAATAACTTTTGAGAGTGTGACATGTGCACACAGATGAGCTACTTCATGGGATCCGGAAAAAACTTTTGTTAACAACAAAACCAAAATCCAGTTGTCTTCAAGCTTGTGCTTGCTGGGTAGGGGTCTCATTACAGAAAGCAAAGAGGCTGAATACCAACACCTTAGACTTTAACCACCTGCTGAACACCTAGGCTAACCAAGGTCATGTTTATCCCCTTTGCCATCCTAATCAGAACAAGCACAGAGAAAAGATGCAGTGTGCCTGCACTCCTTGGTCCCTGGGGCACCTACTGGGGTGAGTGCTGTAGGGAATGTAGGCTTTAAATAAATAAATGAATGAATAAAGCAAGCCCAGTAAGTGGAGCTTTGTCTTCCCTGTAGAGCAGCACGTAGTCACTCTGCCAGGCACACTGTACAACCTCCCTGTGTGAGTGAGGAACATGCCAGCTCTCAGAGCAGCCCATGGTTTGGCAGGGATGGGAGCAGAACAAATCTCTCCCCTCACTCTGTCTCCTAAGCAGCAGCATGGAATAGGGGACAGCCTCTAGGTGAAGTGTCACAGCACAAACTACTAGAAACAAGAGCTTGTTTTTGCAACATGTTTCTGAAGCAGCATGACCTTTGTGGTATTTCTTAAACTGGACATAAAAATGGTAGTTTACAATCCAGTTGCTTAATGCAAGTGAATATTTGCTGTGTTGATGTCAAACATGCCCTATTCTCCACCGGGTGTAATTGAGGCTCCTGCTGCACACTGTGAGATGAGGTGTGCAAACACCACTGCCACACCTCTGCGCCCCAGCAGCATTTCCAATAGCACAGACCTCTCAAACCATGCAGCACAACATTCACTTAGCTTCTAGACTGGCATTAAGAAAAACAGAGGTAAAATCTCAGGAACTATTCCACTCCTAGAGAGCATTCGGGGTCTGTGCCTGCATTTGCTTTAAGGGTTCTGGAGAGCACTTGTCAGCAGGTTGGAAGTGGTCCATGACACAGTTTTACTCTAAAAGCTGCTACAGAGGAGTTAATGTTTCTTCCCTCTTTGCTATACTTGTATTGCTACATTTTTCCTAGACTTTGGTCTCCAAGACTGACATTCTGGGATTAACCTGAACATCAAAAGGGGGCATGTATAAATCTTCATATTAAGGAAAAACTTAGACTTCTTATTTAACATATTTCTTTTGGGCCTTACTCCTTTGATCCAGAGAATTCCCTCAATTCTGCTTTTTTTTTTTTTTTTCTCTCAAGCTGATATTTTAAAAAAAAATTTAAAAAATAAGTTTAAAAAAAAGTGGGTTGCTCCTAAGTAGATCCTTCAACACTGTGTATATAAAACAGCTGAAATCAGTGCAGAAGAAAAGAAACCCTAAACCCAGCAAGTGTTGCAAAGCCAGCAGAGAGGACCCGAGTTCTGTGAAAGCAGTTTCCCTGTGCATATACCTCGTGTCTGGGGACATTCTTCCCAACATACTCACTACCCTGGTTAGTCATGTTTTCTCAGCAGCTTACCTATCTCTCTAGTTCATTAGTGCCTTGCAGCAGGGGAGAAATACACACAGCACTGATGTCACAGCATGTAAACAAGGAGCAGGAGGCCATTTCCCCATAGCAAAGGGCAACGTCATATGTTACCTATCCTAAAGGATACTGTGTGTACATAGATGAGGTGGAGAGCACATGTTCTTGCCTCAAAGTATGTGGCTTGTTGTGGTATTCCAGTTTAGAAAGGGAGTTGGCACAGTTTCTCAGTGCTGTTAGGGAGACTCAGGGTAGGTTTGGAAGAGTCAGCATCAGTTTTCCTTGTTGCTCATGCTGAGGACATTTTTATTCCTGACCCAGATGATCAACCTGGGCCAAAACCTGACATTCATAGCTTGCATTAATTTCATGTTCTGCTGTCAGATGCAGGAGCACATGTAGCAAGCACAGTAGATGAGCTGGGCTCTGGTGTCATATTTCAATGTTCCTGCCTTCCACAAACAAGGACCATTTCAACAACCTGTAAAACAAAACCACTTTCTAACAGGGACTGCAGAGCTGTCCCCATGCACATTGCCATGCAACACTTCAGCACAGGAATGAGAGGAAAAATCTCAAAGTGAGATTTGAACCTAGAAAATCATGATTTTCTGAACTGTTCTCTACCCAGATACTTGCATTCCTAGACTCAGTTTGTGTGTAGTAACAGGTAACCTATCTAAGATTAAGGTTGCCATACATCCAGGTTTCTCAAACATGCATTTTTCCACTCAAAAACATTGTCTAGGCAGATTTTGAAAATTTGTGCTCTTCTTGGACATGGCAAACCAGTCACATCTACCAGACAGCAGGTCTAACAGCTGACCAGTCCAGAAACCCCAGGCACAATGTCAGTATTTCTGCAGCCCACCTGTGCAGCACTTACGTGGCAGGATCAGCACCTGCAGGAAGCCTCAGCACTGATTTGCACAATCCTACACATCCTGTGTGCATACCATCAGCTCAAGGGTGCAGGTTAACGAGCAGGAAAGTCCAGGCAGAAGCAAGACAACCAATAAAAAACACTTGTAGCATG
Organism: Euphonia xanthogaster; assembly: GCA_034509185.1. NCBI lineage: Eukaryota > Metazoa > Chordata > Aves > Passeriformes > Fringillidae > Euphonia > Euphonia xanthogaster. Next base: position 16,874,828 of record JAYDZK010000001.1, on the reverse strand, counting down.
TTAATGCTGTAGAGTTCATTAAGGGAATGTCCTCATCTAATGTCTTGAGCTTATTTCACTGTGTTTTTCAGCTGATAGAGTTTAAATGCTTTCAGTTCAGACATCCATTCACTAGAGAAATCCCAGCTTTCAAAATACATGTCTATCTGACCACTGGGAAAGTCCTAAAACTCAGCTACAGAGCTGTCCTCCATTAGTCAGACAAAAACTCAATAAACAGGAAATTTTCTCACTGAAAAAAAAAACACCTAAATCAAGGCAGACAAAATTTTGTTATAGTAGGGAAAATGTTGGGTCACTTCCAAATAGCGACACAAAAATTTTCCTGATGCTTGGGATGAACTGCCTCTACTAAGGCAGGTTTTATCTTCAGTTAAAGGTGTGCTGGAACAGGTGGGACAATACCTCTCCAGCTATGGGTCAGAATTTGCTGTCACACAAGTCTCAATCCCAGATGTCTGCGTAAAAGATACAAATACCACTGAAAGGATCCAAATACTCTGTTCTTTCTATTGACTTAACAGCCACCTGCTACAGGTTTAGAAAGAAATCCATGACAGTAATGACAATTTCACAGTAATATGTAAATCATGCACGAGTTAGCATAAAACATCAAGAAAGCTGGAAATAAACTCTTTGATTTGGTGGGGCACTGTGCAGAGCTCCGTTCCCAGACGTTGGCTCCCTCCTCCAGTTCCCAGCTGGGAAAAGACACCTTCCAAAGCCAGACACATCCTGTCTGACAGGACGCTGCTCTCCACAGAAGCCAGCCCATGGATGTTTAAGTTTCCTTTTAATTTCCTGCCAGTTTTTTAAGAAGAAAGCAAAAGTAAAAGCGGCTCTTGTTTCTGCCTTGCACATTTTGTCTCAGGAGTTTGTGACTGAGAACACATAAAGTCTTAGCAGGGTTTCTTAGCAGCACCACCAGGACTGAGTTTTGCTGCTCTTGAAAGTCCAGGTGAGAAGCAAAGCCAGGTCAGACCACCGGGGCTGCAGCAGGAAGCAAAGGGATTGGATTGTTCCTGCCACCCTGCTGCTCCGAGCAGCCAGTGCCCAGGACTGCTGCTGCAGACCTGTTTCCAGCAACTGATGATGATGATGACATGATGATGATGATGATGATATCCCAACCACAAACTCCAGGGTGGCAGGCTGCAAGGCTGCCCCAAGCAGCCCAGGGCTTGGCTGGTGCTTGGCCCCCGTGACAGAGGACATTTCCTCCCTGCACACACCCTGCTCCCACCCACTGCCACCAAACGCGCAGGAAATGTGGCTTGCTGCAAAGAAAGTAAATAGAAGTCTAACGAGAAAAAATAAAAAATCACTTGCTGGAACGTGATCACAGAGCTGATACTGGAGTTTTGTTTGGAGCAGAAATACGGCCCCTAGGTGACATTTGTCCCTGACTGCTGGTCACCCAGTCTGGCTGAGGGAGAGCCCAGGGTGTCTCCCTTTCCCTGCCCTCTGTGTGCCTCCAGCAAACCTCCACGTCTCAGCTGAAATCACCTGGCTTCCATCTGAAGTACATGTGAGCTACCCACCCCCAGTGGCACACGCGTCTCCCATGTCATCACGGCACACACCTGCCCCCAAACATTTGGAGTCTGAAAAGCAGACCCCATTTTATCCTCTGCAAGACTCTTCCTGCTGAGCTGCCCTCCTTGCCTGCTAGAGACGGGCTTGTTAATGACCTGGGTGCTGCATAATCAGCCCCGTGTGGTAAGCCAGGGAAACCCTCACCAGGTGATGAAAAGAAGTTTATGGCTTGGTTTAATAAACCCCTTAGCATAACAAGATTTAAAGTGAATTTTAAGCTCATTAAACTTAATTCTTTTCATTCCCACCGTTGTTTTTTGTTGTTTTTTTTTTTATTACAAGAAAGGAGGTGTAGATCCCTATTTTCATATGCTTCCCTGCGTTGTGTCACACTGCACCATGACAGTGTACTCCTGTCCTGTTGAAGCTGGCAGTCTCATAAGCTGATGGTGCTCTGCTATTCCAAAATTACTGATGAGCTGCCAGGAAAGGATTGTAATCAAGATTATACAAAACACCTTTTTCCACTAACAGTGTTTCTTCCATTCAGTACTCTCAAAGTTAGCTTTCCATCCATCCATCCATCCATCCTCTGGAAAGCTATTACACCCTCCCCTAAAAATGCAGATTGTTTCAGAGAGAGTCACCCAGAACAGCTAAGCTATTTAGGAGTATTTTGCCACCAGATTCACCAAGGGTTTTCAAAAATCACACCATTCTTTGTGGCTTCTTTGCTCTTGGCTGTTAGCCATTACCTTCCCAAAAGCCAACCATTCTTCCATACTCAACCCCAAAACACACAGATTATTACAGCACAAGCCACTTGTGAGGCTATTACAAATAAAAAAAAAAAACTTATTAGAAGCCAATATTGTTTCAATCAACTAGGTTTTCTAAGCAATAAATCAAATAAAATTATACCAGCATACCTTCATGTTGGAGGAGTGAAGTTAGGAATAGGTCTATGGAAAACAAGCCAGTTCTTGGCACCCCATTGGCACCTGATCATTCCTTATGGCCATGTCTGTGTGAATGACTGAGAAGTTCCTCTGAGGTTTAAAGGTGTGAAAGAGAGAAGCAGTAGTAAGGAAATTTTTCTTCCCCTCCCTCACAAAAGTCCTGCTTACTTCAGCTTTCTGTTCACAAAAAAAAACAAAATAAAATTAAAAAAAAATTAAAAAGGAAAAAAAAAAAAAACAAAACCCTGAACAACACCCCACAAGTTTCTTTCAGCTCCTGGCTGAGTACCCACAGGGCACTTTTAGTGCAGTGGCTTGCACTATGTTTTGGCTCTGGGTGACAGGAAACGGGGATGTTGTGACATGTGAGAGGAAGCAGGGTGGAGGAGGACAGTGGTGTGAGCATGGCTCCCTGGACTTTTTCTGCACAGTGGAATTTCCCAGGTGGGGTAAGCCCTGGCAGAGGACATTCCCCTGCCAAAGAGGCTGGCAGGAAATCCCAGGCTGGTGTAATACTGCCAAAAAAGGGTCTAGGAAATGCTGATATGAGATAAGAATAATGAAAAAGTGCTGGGCAACAATTGGGTGAAGAGAAACCTGCAGGTTTCCCAGTGGGGTTTCCTTCCTGCCATGGTCAGGGTCTCCTTGCCCACCTCCTGCCTGCAGTGCTGCCTGTGTGGCCACAGACATTGAGCTGCATCTCACTATCCCTTTTCTCTCTTGGCACTACTTTGGTAAACTGGACAAACAGATGCCTGCATAGCATTCACATAGGAAGCAAGAGAGATCCAGTGTCCCACAGGAAAAAAAAAAGAGCTCCAGCCTTTGGGAGGTGGTGCAGGACAAACACCTCTCCTTGGCAAATGGCTGGCTTTCAGCAGGACTTTGCCCTCAGAAAGGTTGGAATGAGTTTCACAGGGTGTCAGTGTGAAAGCTCCATACAGTCAGGAGCCTGCTTAAAATGGGAAGGGGGTTATATGTAAAATAAAAAAAAATAGAAAGGAAAAAAATTAGTCTCAGTTTTCACAGATGTATCAGATGTGAAATAGTCACCTGCTCCAGTAGATAAAAACAACCTTCAGTATAAAAAAAGTGTCCTGGATTTTTCTAAAATGCTAGTAGATCCATCTTAATCATAATCCCTTTTCTTTTCTTCTTTCAGCAGTGGCATGGGCCAGGACTCAGCATGCATATCAAGCATGGTGAGCAAGGACAGGACACCCAAATCTTTCCAGAGCAAACAGCTGTCACTTTCAGTGCTTTGTGTTGCCCCTTCCCAAATGCAGTTAACTGATACAAGTGCCAGCAGCTGGCACCAACAAGGCAAAAGCACCCAACCACTGATGCCCCTGCCTGTTGCGTGCCCAGTGCCTCCTGCACTGGAACACAGATGTTAAAAACAAACAGAACATCCTCAGACTTCATCCCCACCCTTGTCCTGCCCCAGCAAGCTGCAGGAGGGAGGTAGGAGAGAACATCTCCATCCCAAAGGTGATACATTCAAAACCTTCCCCCTGCAGGCAGGAAACTCTGCGTGGGCTCCATCTTCCTGTTGGCAGATGTGTTGTATCACTGGAACATGTTCAACTGATAATCTTGATGGGCTCGATACTTCTCTTTGAAATCAGGAAGGTTTGTTCCAGCTGGGCCTGCTTTTTGTTTGCTCACTGAAGGCCTGTGGTGCCCTCAGTCTTGTCTAACACGTGTCAGGTGGGGCCTCATCCAGACCCTTGCCCTGCTCTCTCCTGCAGCAGCTGTGAAGCAAAACCTGCTGCCTTTGGGCACTGAGGGGCTTCTGAGTGCCTTCAGAAGGGATCAAGATCTCTCTTTGCAAAGAGGGGAGGCTGCAGCCCCAAAGAGGCACAGATGGCCCAACACCACAGGCAGTAGGAGCAGCACCTGGAGCACCACTCAGCTCATCCATTCTCCCAGGTATCACTGCCTTTGGAGTTAGGGCAGCTCAGGTGCTTTGACTCCAGAAATCAGAGGGTGTCACAGACATATTTTATGAAAAATCCTTTTGCCAGGATCTTTTCTTCTGAGATCTCCTGGAGAGCTTCTCAGGAGAAGCTTCAGCTTCTCCATGTTTTGCTGCTTTGGAATGTGATTTGGAGAATTGTTTACCCAGCATGTGAAATTGTTTTTACTTGATGACCAATGGCAGCCACCTGTGTCGAGGCTGTCAGCAGCCACAAGATTTTATTATCATTCCATTCTTTTCCTTGCTAAGCTTCTGATGAAATCCTTTCTTCTATTCTTTTGGTATGGTTTTAGTATATCATTCTCTTTTAATATAATATAGATCATAAAATAATAAATCAGCCTTCTGGAACATGGAGTCAAGATTCCCATCTCTTCCCTCCTCCTGGGACCCCTGTGAACACCCCCACATTTGGTGACCCTGAGTGAGGAACATTCCCACACCCCTGCTCACTTTGGCAAGAGTCCAGCAAACCCCAGCTCTGATTTCTGGGCCCCAGGGTACCTTCCTTACCAGAGCTGTAGATTGGATTATCAGGTCAAGCTTTCCCTGACTGGAACTTATTGAAAACAAGAAACTGAACACAAAAGGTAACTCAAGGATGTCAGACCTCTCTATGAGCAATGATGTTTCAAAGTCTTGTACAGAGTGAAAAAGGAGAGACAAAAGGTCTCATAAACACCTGGGTCAGTCTGGCTGCTCTCAGGAAACATCCCAGAGCTCACTCTGGGTTCTGAGCACATCATTCTGGGGTCTGACCCCCGGTCATGTCAGTTGTCTGTGGGGATTCACAAAGTCCAAACCTGCCAGTGGAGCTGTTACTCACAGAAATCGTTCCCTGTTGTGGCCATTGCCTCTCTCAGGAGCAGAGGGCAGAGCTCTGGATGACCAAGGACATCAGGACATGCTCCAGAAAAGAGAGATCTGTGTCAATCCCATCACCTGATTGCAAAGAAGTTACTGCAGCTCACCCAAAGTATAAAAACTCCAGATAAATCCAACCAATAGAGCAGCATGTGCTATGCAGAGTGTCAGTGGTGCTTGGGGTGCCTTGGGGCCATCTGCTGAGCTGCAGGCTCAGCCTTTGGGATCAGTGGCAGAGCCCCAGCTCACAGGGGGTTCAAAGGTCCCTCTGGAGTGCTCCCCTGCCCGTTCCCTTCTCTGCAGGGGCCCTGCTGCTGCTGCCACATCACCAGCAGAGCTCTCTGGCTTTCCCAGCTCCCCTGCAGCAGTGGCCAGCTTTCAGCCACCCCCTCAACTGCTGCTTTGCTGCTCTCCTTTCTCTGTCTCACTCCCTCTGCAGCAGCCAGGGTGGGCTTTGTCCACTCTGGGCTGAGCCAGCCCCTCAGAATACAGACACTACTTGCCTCTCCTAGGCTACAGTCAAGAGAATCAGCAGATAACCCCAGCCTAGCCCTATCTGGGCAGCCCACAGGGTATAAACCAGCCTGGCCTTTTATCCCATGTCTCCTTCCCCTGTGATCTGTCTCAAGAGTCAAATCATAATTACCTTAGAGAGGGTGAGAGTTGAGGAGGACAGTGCACAATAAATCTGTTTCAGAGGCAGGCACATGAGCAGCAAAGGAAGAGGCTGAGTTATCCTGAAGGCCAGCCCTTCCATTAGCCTGCCTTCAGGATACCCAGCACTGGGCAGGTGAGGTCACAGTCACTGCAGAGTGCCACATCTCTGCCCCTCTGTGACACAGGGCTGTGTCCCCTTGAGGCCCCTGGCTCCTGGCACAGGAGCCCACCTGGCTCCTCTCGTGGTGGGAGTCACTGGGACTCCCCTGTGCTGCTGATGAAAAGGGGCTCCTTGGAAGGAGCTGCCACTCCTTCCCCAAACCACAGAGCTGAACGAGTGCAGCTCTGCCAGAGCTGGCACAAGCCTGCTCACAGCTCTGCCTGAGTTCCAGGGGATTTCTGTTCCACTGGGAAAGCACCCAAGGCTCTCACGGGGTCATTTCCAGTGAATTTTTTCTGCCCTCAGGGCAGTCCCAGGCTGACCTGGACCAGCACCACCAAAGGGACCCTGCAGAGCCTGAGCTGGGGGAATTTGGCTGCCAGGGTCCCCCCCCAGCTGCTGCCTCTCCTGGGCAGCTTTTTAGCAGCTTCACATTGACTCCTTCCTCCAGGCTTGGTCAGGCTGGCTTTGATCAGAGCCAGCTTTAGCCAGATTCCCACTCAGGACAGCTGGAGGCAGATTTGCTCCTGCTGCACTTGAGCCATGTGGCTCTGGGCCATGCTCTGGGGTTCTGAGCAGCCTCTGAGCAGCAGTTGGGGTTCTTGATGCTCCAAGGAGGCAGCTGGCTGCTATTCACCCCTGATGCCTTGGGATTTTAGCTTTTATATTTTTCATCTGTTTGTAACCCTGCAGTTCTTTCCTGTATAACTCTAAACTCCATGTGCAGTGGGAGCTGCTGCTCTCCCATTCTGGTCAGACACAACAATTCCTCTCCAGGCCTGGGAGTCAAGGACACCTCACTGCCTCAGGCCCCAAGAGATGTGAACAAAAGAGATTTGAGGGGAGCAGACTGGGGGTCAATGACTTCATTAGCAGAAGCTGTAATTGGAAGATCAACCCCCAATATGCAAATGGCCCAAACTTATGAAAATATAAAAATCCATGACCCGTGGTCCATTTTTGGGTGCAGCACCTGGGGGAACTTCATCTGCCCAATGTGTGCCTGAAGGCCCTTCAATAAACAGAACCACTTTTTATTCCCTTGATTTAGTCTGGCCTCTGTGTTTAGGCAGTCCCAAAAGGCATCACCCCTCCTTGAACTGGCTGCTTTGGCCCCTGCCCAGCCTGGACCACCAAGTTTCACCAAGTTCTGTCACAAGGCCGTGAAAGCAAGGATGGATTTTTGGAGATCAGGGCTCACCAAACACCCTCCTGCTGGGGAGAGTCTGAGGCACAGGCAGGAGGGGCCAGAACCACCCAGCACCACCACAAACTCCATTTGTGTTAATTTAGCAATTAGGTTTTCCTTCTCACTTCCCACTAGGCAATAATTGCCCTTTTTCCCTGCAAGCCCCACTGCAGCCTCAGATCAGGATCCAAGATTGGCTCTCCTGAAAAATGCCTATTTTATGAATGGCTTTTGGCAAATATTCAAATGAATATTAGATGTGTTGTGTTCGAAAGTGCTGCTGTATTCATTCTCTTAAGTAGTGTGCTAAATATAGTTTTAGGTTATAATAAAATGTTAAAATAGAAACTGTGCTATGGAAGATACTTTTTTTTAAAGAAAGGACTCACAGTGAAATGGCAGCCACAGGACACCTGAATCTTTCAGAGAAAAAGAATTTATTGTTCTCTTATGAGAAGAAAGGAACTTCTTCCCACCTCGCTCAGCCCTGGGGACGCCGTCAGGATTCAGAGGCAGAAGCTGACACTGCCCAGCCAGAATCCTGGGTTTGAATGGAATTGATGCACCAT
>JAYDZK010000001.1:16843877-16866813 GCA_034509185.1 Euphonia xanthogaster | reverse complement strand
TTCTCCATGTTTTGCTGCTTTGGAATGTGATTTGGAGAATTGTTTACCCAGCATGTGAAATTGTTTTTACTTGATGAACAATGACAGCCACCTGTGTCAAGGCTGTGAGCAGTCACAAGATTTTATAATCATTCCATTCCTTTCCATTGCTAGCCTTCTGGTGTCTCCTTTCTCTTTTCTTTTAGTAGTCTTATTATATAATTTTCTTTTATTATAATATATATAATAAAATAATAAATCAGCCTTCTGAAACATGGTGTCAAGATTCTCATCTCTTCCTTCATCCTGGGACACCTGCGAACACCACCACATTTGGTGACCCTGAGTGAGGAACATTGCCACAACAGGGGACATTTTTTATGAGCTGAATCTGTGATGGAGGTCAGCCCCCTCTTGTGCAAAGAGGTGAGTACCTGCTGCAAAGAAAAGGAAAATCCAAGTCTGACAAGAAAAGAAAGACAAGAGTAAAAATGCCATGGCTGATGTGTGGCAGGGCAGGATGAAATGTTAAGACTCCAGCCCCAAATGAAAATATCTTCTTGTAACAATGTTCGTTGTGCTGAAGAACACAGGCAACAGGACATCAGGAAGAAATGTGTTAACATAGGGAACCTACATTTCAACCAGAAGATATGAAACTTCTGGGATTGGAAGATACACATTTGTTGAACACATTTTACCACAATGTAAAGTAATTATAATATCAGCTTGTTACTGGAGCACCTGATTTTTTTAATTGGATTTTTAAGACAGGATATTTTTAAGTAAAGTAACTTTCTTTTTCTAATTTTACTTTTCAAGGCAAGAGCAAAAGCAAGGCACAGAAAAAGAAAATAATAATAATCCTACACAGGGGAAAATACACAAATGTGGAGCAGAAAGATGTGAAACCATTAGAAGGAAGAAACAGCTAGAGACAGAAATAGCTGCCTTGCCAAGAGCAAGCAACAATTCCCTGAGAGAAGCTGACTCAGAAAAGAGGGCAGGCAGGACTGGAAAGCATGATTCACCCAGGCCAGGGAAGACCAAAGGGTAGGAAGGAGGGGAAAGAACTGACTGCAGGATGGCAAGAGGGGAAAACCCCTGCAATTTTTCATGGTTCTTTCACTGCAGGTCCTCCTTGTGCCATGGCGCTCACATACTGCACTCTCATAGGCATGTCCCACCTGGAAGCTCTTCTGTGAGGTCCTTCAGAGTGAGCTGCCACCCCACAGCAGAGGAATAGTCCTTGTCATATAAATAATCCTTCATTGCAAACAGCCTGCAGCAGAGATTTAGGGAGAAAAGGGACAGCCTTGTACCAAACTGAACCAAAAAACAACAGGTGCCTCCAGAGGGCTCAAGCGCAAGCGCAAAGGGTGAAAAGCACTCGTCCCTTTTCAGAACTGACCAGGGAAGGAGGGAGTAAAAATTGGAGGGGACAAAATGTTTAATGGATTGCTGACCCAGACAACACTGACTGCCACAGCATGTCTTGCTCTCAGACCACAGACACTGCTCCATTTTCTATGTTGCAGAAAGAAGTAACTTGAGATATACTATTCTAGCCTGGTAAAGTTTACTCCTCTCAATCCTTTTGTGGCTTAGGATAAAAAAATCAGATTCAAAAGAGTATTTTTGGGGAAAAAAGAATCCTCTGAAGCATAGTCTTCAATCTAAGAGTTATCAAATCTATGTCATCAACTGATTTAACTCACAAACTTCAAGTCAAAGAGCCTCAGTGGTATTTGTGACATTTGTTTTCAAAACACAAACTATGCAGGAGCTAGAAAACAAACCACCACCAAGACAAATATGTTGTGGCTCATGTTTTTCATTTGAGAGTCATCCCAGACTCTTTTTCAGTGCCTCAAAGCCCTCTTCTGGCCACATTCATTAAGCAATTAATCTATTAAGCCCCAAGCTGACAAGAGTTGGGATGTGGGGGAGGGCATGTTGCACTTTCACTTAGCTTTAATGACTTGCTCACTCCGCATCTGGGGCTCACAGAAAGTAACTCACACACTCAATTCTCTAGCATCCCCACACAAAATCCCCCTTTCCCCTTCCAAGCAGAGAAGCTCCTGTACAATTCACTATGACAGAATCACAGAGCAGACCAGCTTGCATCACCCCAGAAGGTTACTGAATATGCCCACAAGAGGCTAGTAACACCAACAGTGAAGGAGGACACAGTAAATAGGACAGGATTTTGAAATCGCTGCCCAGATACAAGCTGGGCTCCCTTACATGAGAGTTCAGATCTGCGTGACAAGCACAGTGATGAATTAACAATTCAGGAAGACTCAAAGATCCAGATTCAAGGACATAAAACATTTCCCTCGTTTCAAATACATTGATCTTGCACCATAAATAGAACAGCTAATGTTAGAAGTTACCTTATATGCTGCTAAATGGGGATGCAGGGCTAAACCATGGGACGAGTACAAGAAGCCCCATCCCAACCAGATCAGAAACCATGTAGTTTTGGCCTTTTGCTAGCCCTGCTGGGCCTCCTGTCTTTGTGTCTGATGGATGAGGCTCAAGCCCCTGCCCTTGCCAAGCAACCTATGCCATCTCAGGCAAGTTACATTTACCCCCTCTGAGTCATCACAGCCTCTGAGGAGCACTTGGCACATGATGAAAACCTGCCTGTGCACTCATCCTTAGCTTGATTACAAATGCTTTGGGTTTCTTTTAAAAAGTTCCCCAGCTATGATATCTGTCACATCCACAGTCATGTGAGAACAAAATACACATGGCTTCAAACCAACTGCAAGCAGAGTTTGGCATGATTGCTGTGTCATCGCTGTCAGGAGGGCATAGAGGAAGAGGTGAGTGAGCAGCCTAGGTGGGAAGAACTGTTCCTTTTTTAAAACATGTGGAGCAATAAATCTATGTGCATTCTCAGAGGAGTGAGTCTCTCCTACACAATTGGGATTGCCTTTGGAAATCAATCTCCATGTGACCAAATCTCTGACCTTCTTCCTCTCCTTGGTGTCACAGAGCAAGACCTTTGTGTGTTGTTTTTCCTTAACTACGTCCTACTTTTTTGTTTCCCCTCTCTGTCCTACTCATCACTCTCACTTCCCCTCTGAAGAAGCCTGGGGCCTGACCTAACACCACACTGAAAAGCAGCTCATACTTTGCAGCCTCTCTCGTTCATTTTTGGCTGACTGAAGGCTGATGTAGGTTGGACATGGTGGCAGCACACTTCAATACAGTTTCCAGAGCTAAATGCTGGGAAGAAGCTGCTTTGCCTTTGCCCTGTCCCCTCGGGGCTGTTGGGACTGGCCAGAGCAGGCTGGGCCATGGCCCCAGCTTTGTGTGCAGGAGGAATGTGTGAGCAGCACCCAGATAGCACCCCTGGCCCTTGCCCTTCCCTGCCCCCTTCAGCAGTCAGCACAGAATGAGAGGGGAACGAAAAACCAGAACAAATACTTGGCAATACTGCCTCAGCACTCTCTCCTAGCTGTCAGGACTTTGTCATTCAGGGATTTTTAGCCTGGTCAAACAGGATATTTTTGGCTACCTACATCAGGAACAAGCACAAAGGGCATTGCGCCCTGTTTGCTACTTTCCCAGCTGTGAACACTGCAAGCTAACCCCAAGGCAAGCCAGTGGACATCCCCCAAATCCTCCACCCTTGGGCCATCCCAGAGATTCCCCAGTCTGTGCCAGGCAGCCACTCTCTCCCTCTCCCATGACCGTGCACACACAGCCCTTGAGCTCACAGGGCAGTGGACACACAGCCGCCACTGTAGGATGCCCTACAGCCCTTGAACACTCCGACTGACTCACAGGACACATCTCTCCTCAATTTTTCTTCCATTATTTAAGTAAAAACTGTTCATAAGACAGAGAAGCAATGACCATGCTTCATCTGTCTTCACCCTTTTCTTAAATGACGTGGTTTAAGGATGTCCTGTGGGTCAGTCAGGCTGCAAAAACCCTCAAAGAAGGAAGCCTAGATTATGTATGAGCTTTTACTATATGTCAGGCCTAACACACCAACAGAGAGAAACACCAGGGTGCTTCAGTGCTAGATCTCATGTCAGGCACAGATCACCCCTCTCCGAATACAAATCACATTTTAAAAAAATTACTTAGAGTGAATTTAATCCATAAACCATAGCATGGAACTCGTACCCAACACACAGCACAAAATACAATAGGTAAAACTAAGGGAATTACTATGCAGCTATAAAAATATATAGGACATGTGGTCACAGCAAACAAGATAAACTGAGACTAAATGAGATTAAATGGTTCAAGTAAACTTGCCCTCTTTATTAGGAACTTTTCATTCTCTGAGCTTTTTGGCTATTTAAATTGTTTTTTCTGATTGCATCAGGAAACAAGACAGTAGAGCCTTCTGTATATTGTAAGCATTACAGTAACATACATATATTAGAAAAAAAAACCAAGTTCTAACATACAGAGTTCTTCACTGCTCCCAACAGAGAGCAAGAGCCTTCCAAACAGTCTAAATATATATGAGGAGTAAGTGCTTTATAAATGAAAAACACATTCCTGACTGAAGATTTTGCTATTACTTAAACTGTCATGAATGGAAGAATGTTCTGACCCACACTTCTGCAACAAAACCAAAGCAGAACCCCAGTATCCTCCACCCCTCTAGAAGGCAACTTCAAACTTCGTCTTTGTCATGTACGCATGAAATTGTCACCTTCAGTACATAAAAAGTTGTACAGACACTTGTGGTAAGCAAAGCTTCCATGTTTAATTGCTTACCTACAACAAGTAAAGCAATGAAAAATGGTAATTTAAATCTCATGAAGCAATGCTACATTTGCAGATGAAATTAGAAGCAGCTGAAAACTTGAAAAAGGGAAGCTTTTGCTTTTTATCCTCCCTTCTCATCAACAATTCAACTAACATTTTTACTAAATTTCTAGAAGGAAGAAATCAGCCAAGAATATACACATGAGAAACAAGACACTCAAAATATTACAGTGCCACACTAATATATATAAAATGGAGTTTACTTACCTTATAAATAAATTACTCTGAAATCATCTAATAAAAACAATAAAAGTAGTCTCTTTCACTGGAATTTGAGAGCTGGATTTTGAATGAAGAAATTCAAAAATAAATATCTAATGAAATATTAATAATCAAGATTATCAGTACAAGAATGAAAATATAAAAAATAATGCAATGCCTTCCTTTCAAAGGAAGGAAATGCAAAGAAAGGGAAAACAGGGCTTTGAAAACCTTGTGGATTAATTTTTTATGTGTTGAGGAAGATACTGAACAGTTGCTGAGAAGTTCCTTTCCAGTCCTGTTTCACATTAAGTAACTTCAAAAATAACCAATGCCTTAACCTAAGTCCCTATTAAAATCCATTTAGAAGTTTAAAGAAACTGATTTAAAAATATTTTATTGCTTCAGTGTTTGCATATCCCATACATACACAACTGGTAATATAATGAGATAGATGGTAACAAGATGAGAAGAGAAATGAAAAGCTGTTCATAGATCACCTGAATGACATCTAAAAGCACAGTGTCCCCAAACATGGGTAAATCCTCAGATTCTTCATTTCTCTTCCCTGTCTATTTCAGAGCCCAAAAAATAAAATCTTGACCCTCATTCTAAACAACTGGCAATTTCCCTGAAGTTCATTACCGATAAGTTAGTTCATCTGTTGTTAAAAAATCTAATCTAATTAATCTAAAGGATGAGGTTCTACCAGAAGGCAATTAGACACCTTTTCTAATAGCAATTCTGTTCTTTTTCACTCAACTGTCAAAGCACTCAAAAGAATATTTTCTTCTCTCTCTGTGTTTGGTAGCTAACAGTGATATAAAGCTGCTGTTGAGGAGCAGTAGCAAGCACTACAACACCCAGAGAAGACACAGGCAGCCACAACATTTTCACACATAATATGGCTTTATGAGTTAAACCTAATGGTCAGTCCACAAACTCAGTAGTTTCCTTCAAAGAAGCCTGAAGTCCTATTTCCATACCTATTATAAAAATCACAACTGGAAAAAATGAAGGTTCATTTTTCATTGTGGTAGTTTACTTTCCCAGACCTGAATTGGTGTGGCCTCTTTTTAGCAGAGAATAAATTTCCATTACCATATTAAAGTAAGCAATAGTTACCTAACACTAATGTATGGGCAGATGCTGTGTGAGGCAGTTGTCAGCAGGAACCAGCAAACTGGACCTCTTAACTGCTGATTTGAAAAGCTAAGAATAGGTGCCATTTCAGTGTATACAATTCCTCCAGACATGTTTAATCATTTTTAAATTGAAAAGTTTATAGATGGATAGTACCGATTCCCTTTACATGCTAAAATCTTTTATATTTGTTTTTAAACCACTTCTCAGTTGCCCTTTAAAATGAACACAATAAGAAACACTGTTGCTGTAGCTGGCAGCATTGGCTCTCTTAGGGCTCTGGCAATAAGAGCACAAACTTTCTTAGAAGAGCAGGAAACCTAACAAGGAGTGAAACTTTTTTTAATATAAAGACATTTTGATAATTTCACTCTGTGCAACCTGCCAATTTGCCTTACTAATCTTCTCAGTTTGCCCACAAAGACTCAACTTGGTTTCAACACAAGCCAGTGAAGGCTGGCTTTGGCCTGAGTGGGTCCAAAGATAAGACAGCATGGAACACTTTTCTGCTGTTTAATTTCACAAACTGTTTTCAAAGTGCTTCTAGTTAAAACTGTAGACAGGCTCAATCAAGTAAGCAGCAGTAAATGCCAGGCCAGGAGGCAGAGAGCCACCAGCTGTCAGCCCAGCAAACCTGGGTCCGTGCCAAGCAGGTATATGAAGGCAACCCTGGGCACGCTCAGCTTTTGGGCGCAGGGTGTCCCACCTTTTATACTGGCAGCAGTAAGGATCATGAAGAAATGACAGAACTCCCAGACCCTGAAGAGGAGTCATTGTGTGGCCTTGACCACCACTGCCAAAGCACACCAGGGGCCCTCGGGTCGCTTGGCCTCCCTGTCCAGGTTCGGGGTATGAAGGACACACCAGAGGGCAGCCCGCCCCCTCAGACCATAAGGTAAGGGCTGCAGCTGGCAGGCAATGGAAACACTTTCATTGGCAAATGATACACTTTCACTGGGAAATGCTTTAAGCTTCAAGTAGGCAAGCCTGCAACTTGACCTTGCAGAAACTGCCTGAGCCAATGTTTTCGCTGATGTCATAAAACACACATATCCTCACTAATGATAAATCAAGGAGTAGACAGTGTATCAAAGCTCAAAAGAAATTCAGTAGTACAAGCAACCAAACTAAATACTGGCTATTTGCACTATTTAGCAGCCATCTGTAAACAACAAGGGTACCTAACTAGGGTGCTCGACTAAATTTCAGCAAATTATTCATGACTTAATTCTGCAGATATTGTGATTGTGCTTCTTTATTGGTGACTTTGGTACACTCCCTTTACGTTTCTAATTAGGACTTTGAAACAAGACACTGTGTTTCTCTGCCACACAGCTAGAGGAGACAATCCCTTAAGCTCTGGAATGCTGAGAGAAAGACCATTCCCAAAATCCTTCCCAGGTTTCACACACTGTTCTGAGCAACAGACCCTGGCAACAGAATCAGTGTCACGTGGATTAAATTAGGCGTACAGTGCAGATAACTAGTAAAGCTAATAACCCAAATAGTCTCTTATTGAATCCTGCCAATTTAATTTAAGGTGCTCTCTAATAATCTCAGGTATGAATGATAAGCTTGAAGGAATCAACCTTGCAGGAAGATACGGCCAGAAGAGTCAACTCCTCTTTACCACCCTTTCACAGCTACCCAGACTTTAAGGCCACTCTACTTATCCTGCATGCAAGTACAGTACCCAGAGTTCCTCCATATCATCCAGCCAGAATTCCACAGCTCAAAAGAGCAACTGTACTTGGGCTACAGCAAAAGGCGACACAGGGATACACCCATTTGTGCTAAGTTTGCAGAGGGCACACATAAGATAAAAATGCATCTATTTGATTCTTAACAATTATTTCATTAGGGTGCAGGTTATGTGGCAAGTAATGAGCCACAGACATCTCCCAAGCATCCACAAAGTGCACAGCAATTCCTGAGAACATTTTCCTCATGACAGAATCAAGCTGAAAGGAATACCAGTCACTGTTGAAGAGGCTCACTTCCGGCCCAAGCTCCTGAACGTTGGCGGTTCTGATGACGATTGAAGTCTTGGGGCTGCGGTCCAGCAGCTGCAGAACGGCCCTGCGGATGTTCCTGAGGCGGCGGATGTACACTTCCACGGGGAAGGTGCTGAAGTGGGACCAGATGGTGATGGCTATGACGGTGTTCCTGCCGCCCACGATGCTGTTGAGCTCGTTGGCGATGTAGCGCAGCTCGCTGCTGAACACCGTGGAGAAGCGGATGGGCGGCCCGTGGCAGCGGAACTTCAGCAGGATGTTGTGCTTCAGGTCCACCGACATGAAAGGGCCCACGTTCTTAGGGCTGCCCAGGTTAAATTCCACCAGATCTGCAAGGCCAGGAGCAAGTGTTAGCGAAAGACAGCACAAGATGCTTGGAGCACAGGGCAAAGCAGGAGTAGATAAGGAAACCTGAACATATTTCAAAGAACTCTAAAACTAAACAGAAGGTGAGCATCATTTTTCAGAGTGGAGTTGGAGTTTATGGGCGTTGAAATCTGCAGGATAGCACATTTGGATTTCATAAGGCTGTCAATGCCTTTTTCCAAGTTTCCCAAACTATTTCCTTCTCTCTTGTTTTACAATAATAAATTTTCCAAATAGTCATTTTTACTCTCTGAATCCAGGGTTCACAAGAACCTTTCCAGCAATTTTAGGACTCCGTTTAAATTTAAAGATTACTTCAAGTTGTAGGAATTAAAGCAGCTCAAAGACTGTATTCCAACACAACTGAAGTGGTTCAGGGGAAAGGGATGAGGGAGGCAGGAATATTTGTCTACTGAAATTCTTCTACTTAAGTAACTTGAATAATGAAAAGGGCCCCAAAACCTATAAATAGTAATGGAGGTAATTTGCTACTTCATTCCAAAATCTCTCCTGTGACTGGGATGCTGCAAGGACTTACAGAGGCAACCCAAGTGATTTCCTGCCATGCCTCCCGGGGTGGCTGCCTTAACTCACAACCACAGCAGCAGTCCTGCTACAAGGACAACTTTGAAGATACCTGGTGGCCCCATTTACAAGGCCTACACATTTTCAGTGCCTGCTCAAACATTTCTCAACAGCCATGTCTGTCAGGGCTTCTGATGAGGTTTTACCTTTCCTCTTCCTTTGTTTTGTCACTGCCACTCAGTAAAACCAGCTCTGTGCCTGAGATGTGAGAAATAAGGCTTTGTAAGGGTCCTTAAGGACAAAGCTAAATGACAAAAAATTACCTGGAACAAATGCTGTCAAATATTCAAACCACTGCCTTATTGTGGAGTCTCCAAACAAGTGGATTACTTTTCCTTGTAAGCACTCAGTTATATCATCTGATTTGTTAAAATTATGGATCCAATGTGTTCTGGACCTCCACTGGTCTTCATAATAATAACCAGAAGGGGAAGCTGTGGGATCTTCAGCTCTATCCATACTGCTTGAATCTGAAAGAGAAAAATCCTTTGAAACTAACATGCAACCAAAGCAGCCTCCATAATCTTCACTGACATGTAGTCAGCGACCGCTGACAAGAGCTGCGTGGCCGATTATAGTTCAAGCTGGTTTAAATTAAACAGTATCTCTGCCGCGAATGTGAAAACGTATCTGCCACGTCCCTCCGTGGGCTAGAAGCGCTCTGTGGCGGGTGTTTGCCCGGCAGAAGGAGCGGAGGCAGGGAGGCCAGCGGAGCCCCTTCCCCATCCCGCGGCCGCCCTGCCGCGGCGCGCTGCTGCCCTCCGGCGGCCGAGCTGCGCACGGCAGCGCTGCTCGGCGGGGACACCGGCTGGCGGGGACAGCCTGGCAACACCCAGAGAAACATCTAACAAACTCAAAACAAACCCACCAAAACCCCCAAACAGGCCGAACAAACCCCCAAAAAACTACTCCTACGGAAAAACACATACCTCGGCACTCTAGAACCACAAGGCCTCCAAAACCAGAAAATGCCAGAATTGAAGCTATGACCAAAAATGGTGTATGTGCCATTTGACTATGGTAATTATGAGAGTCTCAAATTCCATGGATTTCTTACTTTCTCTCTGCTATCCACTCCCCTCCCCATTTACTGCCTGGGACAGGTAGCTCCCTGAGGTGCAATTACACATCAGGGAAGCTCTGCTCCATAGGATGCCCTTTTAACTTGCAGAAGTTGAGCAATACCTTGCAAGCAAAGGAATCAGGATCACAGGAGACTACAGGAAGAGAAACTGCAATCTCATGGTTATATCAGCCAAATATTGCCATATTTCTCTTAGTAATCCGAGTGATATTTGTACCTCAAAGTTCTGTAAGGCTGTTTCAGGTTCCTCCTTCGCTATTTGTGTATTCAAACACCTCAGCTGAACAAGCATGGAGATCTTCCCCGGCACAAACACCAGCTGCATGGAGCAGACACTTCCAGCTGTTTAAACACTTCTACTCACCTTGGTGTGGGGACTGCTAAGAACTGTCCATGCCCTGTCATAACTTACAGCTGTTTGATAAAGCACACCTTGCCATGGCCAAAATCATGCCAGGGACTGTTCAAATGATGTAAAAGTACAAGCACTGGAATTCCAGGGCCCAAAAGCATCCTCTGATAGATGCTTCATTATAAAACAGATAGAGCCAACCATAACCATCTTTCCTAAAAAGCATTTTTAATTGCTCTTTTTCTACTCAATATCCTCTGCATGTTGTATTACTGAATGTTAACCTCCTTAGACCTCACAGGGACACTAAAAAAGCAAACTACTATACCATTACATTTGTATAACACAAATAATATAATCACAATTACCACAGAACAAAGCCATCAGAAAAATCTATCTCTGGATGATTTTTTAAATCTGACAGCAGGAACAAGGAAGAAAAAAAAATAGCTAATAATGTGAACTCATCTAATATTTATTAACAGGAGAAAGAAAAAAAAAAGCCTTCACATGGTCATGCGTTTAAAGACTAATTCAGAATGTGAATTTACAACTTGAGTTTGTTTGATTCTAAGTTTTAATGCAAAAGCAATTGAATTTTTTACCTTTAGATACTTTATCCTTTAGATGGATACTTATATATATATAACAGTGGTACTAGAACAACTTTTTGGTGCTCCACAGTAAATCAGCATTTCAAGTCTCTGTATAGTATCATGCCAGAATTCAGAATTGGCCCTTACTTTGAGATTTTACAAAAGAGAATAAAAGCTCCAACCTGAAGTTAAAAACCAAGGGCAGAAATAAAAACTTGTATTTCAGAAAAATAAAGGTTTTTAAAAACTTGATCTACATTTACCACAATACAGAAGAACATGTACAAAAAGAACAACAGCAGAACAATGAGTTTGTGTGTATCACCAGTCCTAACCAATCCCCACACTCACGAGCATTATACAATGAGTTCAGTTTATTTATTCAAAGACTGCTGTACTTGGAAGGAATTTCCCTGAGGAAATGTGCTACACCTAGAAACCCTTTTTAACCCAGCATTAATTGTCAAGACATCACAGGCAGGCTTTGATCATTCTTAGCTCCTGGAAGAAGGGTGACAATCAAATTTTGAATTTGCAGCAGTTTCTGTCAGGAAACATACAGGATAAAAAAAGCAACAGAAACACATCAGCTAAAGGATCTGGACAAAGAAAAGAGGTGGAGGGTAAAATGCTGCAAGCCTAGTAGCAGAACTGTATTTTTTTTGTTAACAGTAAAACTAAAAGCAAGAAATGCTCTAAGTTGCCTTCTGTTCAGACTTTATTGCTCAGGTCAGTAACTCTACCTTAAAAGTCTCTTATAACCTTATGAAAAAAATATGAAAAGTTTTCATTTAAGAAATAATTCTCTGTGTATCACATTTTACGCAGACTTTGTAGAAGCATAAAAAGCTTGCTTTTGGATATGAATGAGATAAAATCTCTGAGTTCATTTTAGTACAGACTGTCTTTGTTCTGTTCTTAGAAAGGGCACAGAACAATTAGGTTCTGGTCCTGAACTGTAGATTCTGACATCTTGTGGTAACATAAATTATAGTAATACTTAAATGCAAGTTATCAAAATCTGTTAGACAACATTCTTAACAAAGAAAGAAATTAGGAAATACCACACAGCTGTTTTCATTAGATTGAGAGTTTGGGAAGCAGTTACTCTAAGACATTTGACACTGTGAGTAAATGCTAGGGGAAATAAAAGACATTTTTGGCAAGAGAACAAACTTCTCTCTTCTTTTGATTTCTTTTTTTTGCTAATAATCCCATTTATGTATGTAATTTCAGAAAAAAAATTCACTATTTCTGAACTTGTATTAAAGTTAACACCCAAAAGCCTTCATCATCTCAACAGAAATCTGATACAGATTTTTTTTTGCCATACTAAAAAAACTCAAAAAATTATTATTTGATGTGTGTTGTTCTTTTTATAAATTTAATTATGAATTACAAACAAGAATCTTATGCAGTTCACCTTACCTGTAAATGCCTTGGGCTTTACAATGACTGAATCAGGTCCACTGGAGAGTATTGGCCTTTTGATATTCACATCACTTGAACAAAAAATGAACACAGCAATATTTGTAAAAGTTACTGTGAAACTTGAAGGTAATATTAATCTCATTTTTGTTCTTACTCCACTTCAAATAAGCACACAGTACTACAAATTTTTACTCTAAGTTTACCTCCTACAGCTGAATTAATTCCACATTTACTTTGAGGCCACCATAGCTATTCTTGATTGAAATTCAAAATTTCATGGCACTGACACAAATCTTGTGCAAGCTTGTACTGACACAAATCTCAATAAAGCAATCAAGGTGTCAGAGGTCTGCAGGAAGCTTTTGGAGATTTGCCCCAAAGATGTTCCCAGCTTGCAGAACTTGTGGGGACAAACCACTGCAAGGGTACAGGGCCACAGCAGCAGCTCCCAGCTGACTAATACTAAGATCTTGTTCTGTCTTTTGCTACTGTTTTGGTACAAGAGAATCCTTGTCTATTTTTTTTCTCTCCATTTAAGAAATAAATTATTTGGAATTTCTTTAAGCCATTTCGGTCAAGGATCTCAGAGCTGAATGAAACAAACAAACAAATAAACAAAACTAAACCAAGATAAACACCTTTCCCATTCCCATATGGAAACATCACCAATAAATATAAGCTATATTTTACAGGTGGACTGGCAGAGACACAGAAAGTCAAAAGACCCACTTACAAACCTGATATGGAAGAGCCAAAAAAACCCCACTGATGCTTACTTTTTTTTTTCTGGTCTTGGTTATGAACATGCACAAATACTTTCCTAAATTACACTATTTGGAGCTGCTACCCTAAAATCTTTCCCAATTTAGACCTCAAGTGAACATAGTGCCAAAAGACTTTCCTACAACTTCTTTCTTGGAGAGCAAGGTATTAGCCTACAACTGCAAATCTGACACTACACACTAACTAACTTTATCTAAATTCAGCTGTGTAATTTCATACAGAAGCAGTTCTGTCACGCATACACAAGCAATAGGAGATGGTTTGGGTTTTTCTTCTAATGTTGAATACAGAAATAAAATATTACTGTGAAATTAATTTAGCTTGACACTTGAAATAACATGCACAGATTATTTCCATTTGCATGGGTATTGCTCAGCAATTTGTTCTACCAGGTATTTTCTTTATTAAAATTGTTTAGAAGATTTGAAAGTCATATTGAGCAACAAGGAATACATTTAAGACACTTTTTGCTGAGGACAAAAACAATTGATAATTTCTGTAAAAATGAGCCTAAAACCCGGATCCTTTTTGGGTAGTTTAGATTTGGCCAAAAATACTTCTCAAAGCATTGTTATTAATATTGCAAGTGCAGGTATGGAAACAGAAAATACGGAAACAGTCCCCCAAACCACCACCAGATTTAGACAGCATGCTCTTGTGAAATTCAGGAGGGTTGAATTCAAAGCACAGAAAGAGAACTACATGCCAAGTTTCTTCAAGAGTGCTGTCTAAGATTCTTGCGCAGGTGAATGGAGGGGAACACACTATTCAACAACTAACACCAAACACCCACTCCTGCAGAGACACTCCACCTCTAAGGCAACGTGTCATATTTAAGCAATAGGCTTAAATATGCCTATAGACTTGACTGAATATATATAAATTCAACAACATACAAACCTTTGGAAAAAGAGGCTTTCCTCTTGTGTCAGAAGACCTTTCAGATATCCACCTTTGGCATGGTTGATTCGGCTGGCACAGGACAGTTTTCGAGGCTTGTAACAGAACCATGGCTCACCCGTGTAGAGATCTGTGAAGTTACAGACTGGGAGACCTGCAGGCAAGCAAACGTTGCACTCTGTAGTCTCTGAATACCTGCCAGACTTGAACGAGCTTTTGAAATAGACTCTGTCCGGCCTTTCCTCTCGCAAACGCAGGAGGACTTGGATTGCTTCACTCGGATGGACAAGTGACACAGAAACTTTGACCTCTCCTGGCCAAAGCAAGGTGAAGAAGACTTTGTAAAGGCCATTAAGGCAATCTACAATCCTTCCTGCTGCTCCAGCTTTCAGCCCAGGAGAGTGAATTCGTGCTTGTAAATAGTCTCCACCGTACTGCTTGGGTTTTCCTTGGAAATCCTTCATACGAACGAGTACCTCTAACTGATCCCCCACCTTGAAGAACCTGCTGGGTTCCACAATCACAAAGTCACTGTGTGTGGGATCAGTGCTCTGTGCAAAGGCGATTTTGACATCAGGGGGCTTTGGCCACTGTATTGCAGCCAGCAACGATTCCTGCTCCGCTTGTTCCCGTTTGGACAAGGTCTGCTGCGTGTACCCGCAGTAAGGCTTCCTGGTGGTTTTGGCTGTCTGTGACAGAGAATGCTGGACATTGTTTTCTGTTATCCAATTCGATCCTGAAACTGTGTCATCATCCAGGTGCTGGGGAGAAAAAGATTACCTGAAGCTGTGCTGTGAAATGAAACACTGGGAATAACGGATGCTTTGTTGGGAAATGATCCCAAAAACTGGGCTTTGCTTTACAGAGCTTTCAAGCTGACCAAATGAAGCAACTTCACTAGAAAACCCAAATCTATTACTTTGACCATGAGACTTCTAAGGAAACAGGTGGGCAACCTGTAGTTATCCTGCTTTGGCAAACAGGCATTTAAAGAGATCACATCCAATGTATGGCCGTGTTTCAGCTACCAGTACGCTCTCCAAATATCAGCAATGTGAAAAAAAAATGACAAAGGGTGTTACAGACATTCTATGAACAATCCTTTCCTTAGGATTTTTTTCTCCTGAGAAGCTGAAAGGCCTCAGGAACAAAATGTAAACAATGATTACCTGCTGCTGTGGAATGCAACTGGTGGATCTGTGATTGCTCCATGTTGGTTGTTTTTAATTAATGGCCAATCACAGTCAGCTGGCTCAGACTCTCTGAGAGTCACAAGCTTTAATTATTCATTCCTTTCTAATCCTTGCTAGCCTTGTGATGAAATCCCTTCTTCTATTCTTTTAGTATAGTTTTAATATAACATATATCGTAAAATAATAAATCAGCCTTCTGAAACATGGAGTCAAGATTCTCGTCTCTTCCCTCGTCCTGGGACCCATGCAAACACCCCCACAAAAAGGTTGGATGATTATAACTCATGTTTCCTTTTCTTTTGCAGTAACATTTCAGTCTTGGAGCACCAGGAATTCTAATAGCTGCCCCATGTAATGCAGGGAAATAACCTGCAGTGTAACATCTCAAAGAAAAACTAAGCTGATGCACCCCCTGCACATACCTTCCAGAGAGGTTTGCTGCATGTAGCAGCTGCAGTCAGTTACCTGGTCACACTCACATCACTTCTTGGCTAATTATCTGAAATGCATGTTTCCATGTAGAGTACACATTAAAAGAAATAAAAGAACAAAATCCCAAATCCTCCTGGTACAATGAATTGATGAGCCAGTTGGCCAGTAAAATAGTGCAGGACAAGCTAGGACTAAACAGGCAAAAAACCTGCTTGTTTATTTAGAAGATTTTACAATCTATATAGAGCTGCTTCTAGCACCAAATGAAACAGCAAGCAAAACATCCCCTAATCACACAAGAGTTTAAAAATTAAAATAATTAAATACAAAACTAGACTAAGAGAAGGGGCTTCTGCTGCAACGTGATAAAACCGTATTTTGTGCAAAAATATCAGTGTCCAAAACTGTATTTGCATGCAAATGACTGCAGATACCATCTTCTTTATGGCATCACATAATTTTGCAGGTTTGCATTAGGAAAATTTAAAAATAGCACAGTCTAAGACTCCAGAGGTACCCATGAGACTTCTAATCAGCAAATTGAGAAAAACCCCTTCAAATACACACAAAATCAGCAGTTAATGAGCAGTTAATTAGCAGGTACATATAGTAGAACTTAGCTATAGTTCTATTTCATAAAGTAGGAAAATAGATTTTCAAGCAAAGATTAATATTATACAGTATACCATTCACATAGCCTCAGACGATGTGCTTGTTTAGATTTGAAAGATTGCTAAAAAATCCAAACTACATTATTTGAAATCTCTAAAAATACCATTGTACTTACCAATACCCCAGTGTTTTTCATTTACTTCCTCCTTAACTAACTACTCACTACTTTTAAATGTCATGTACTAAAATCACAACACTCATATTAAAGCTTTATTCATTGTTATAAACCTTTCTTAGGCCACGGAAATATCAGCAGTGTCTTAAAATCATTTGACCCACACTGAGATTCAATGTACTTATTTAGAAGAAAGGTAAACCTAACTAGCAAGAAAAACATACAGGCTTTTGAAGTCTGTGACATAAATTGGTTTTGATCAGCTTTAGAGTAAGAGGATGAGCACATGAGGAAGTAGGATGGATACACAAAATCTTCTTTGTTTGATATCCAAGTTAACCTGAAAAAAACCTGAAACTGTAAATAGCTACACTGTAGCTCTAAAACATAAATTGATATATACCCATCTATACACCAGATGTTAACATCACAACAGAAGCTTTTGCTTCTGTTTTATATTCCCACCCAGGATTTAATAAATTTTCCCTGAAGGCCATAATTCATAATCATTTTTGTTTTCCATCATAGCAAGCCAAGCTGCAGATATATGCTGCACATTACTTTTATTAGTCCAGTAAATTTCAGCCAAAGCTGAGAGTGAATCTCAGGCACAGTTCTACTTTAAATCTTGCCTACATGCATTCTTGAATTAAGCCAAGTTTCTATTTTTGGATACCTTCACAACTTCTTCCCTTCACTTGCTCATGCATAAATAAATATATATGTATAACACAGAAAACACTGCATGGAAATATTTTTTAAAGTTAGCTATATATTTTGATGCATCCAATAAGCCCGCAACAATGTCTCAGCAAAAATATTTATGTATTTTCCTAGAGAAGAGTGGAAAGGGAGAATATGTGTTACAATTAACTGCTGTTTTCAGTGTACGTTCCCAAGAGAAAGTTTCTGGTTTTCAGTTGGTTCTTCAATGGTTGGTACTTTGGGTTGGTGGGCATGGGAAAAACAAATCCTTTCAAATTAAGAAGAGATGGTCATCTAAGACAGCTTAAAAACTGATGTATCCCTAATTTATATCTTCTATAAATTTCCTCAGGGTTTTTAACCCAGTCTTTCTGTCAGAGATGTAGAGATGCCATTTCTGGCCCAGCTAGTCTTCCTGAAGTCTTTCCAGAGGCACACCTATATCTTTCAATGGGAAAGGGTGCAGAGAACACCAAGCCAACAAACTCATTCAGAAAACAGAATATGGTTTGATGGCTCCAAATCAGTCCACCTACACAGATTTTTAGCAGAGCATAAGGCCAAAGCTCTCCACTTGTATGCAGCTGAGAACAAGGTCATGAAGTGTCACTTCAGCATCTCCAGGTTATGTCCCGCAAAGCAGAATAGATCATACCACAAATATTTCCTCAGTCTATCTTCAAAGGGCCTGAGGGGGGGGAAGCTCCATGAAGGTAAAAGCAGAGCTTCTTCAACATCCTGAGGAGCATTCTTTCTCCATCATCCTTGTTCATCTTTACAGCCCTCTTTCAAGCCAACCAGGACCCTGTATTGTTGCAGAATTATAAGCTTATGTGTGAAAATAAGATAGACCATGTATGCTATTCACAGGAGAAAATATTGCACAGATTCTCTTTGCCAGTAAAGGCAGAAAAAGCTTCAGAGTCAATTAATACACCAAAGATCCCAGACTGGAATATAAAAGCTTTC
Organism: Euphonia xanthogaster; assembly: GCA_034509185.1. NCBI lineage: Eukaryota > Metazoa > Chordata > Aves > Passeriformes > Fringillidae > Euphonia > Euphonia xanthogaster. The sequence continues at coordinate 16,848,486 of JAYDZK010000001.1, read as the reverse complement.
CAAACCATCTTCCTTTCTTAAGTGTTTCCCAGGCTCAGCTCCAAACAAGTACTTAAGATCTCCTGCCCCTACGGATACACAAAGCCTGCTCTGAGGTAAATAATTAGCTTGCTTTGTCCCCATTTCATTTCCTACTCCCTCTTGGCATTTCCAAGTCTCTCTGGCTCCTCTCTGTTGTCATACTGAGACTGTGCAGAATGGAGAGCTTTCTACTGTAGTTAGTAGCTAAACTAAACAAAATTCCTTTATGAAAAGCAGATAGAGAGGATTTCTCAAGAGTGCTCTTCCTTTAGGACACAGATTCTTTTGGTGATGATTACAGGCTCCATGTTGGATACCTGCTTTGCTTATTTCCATGTATACTCCATTCAAGGTGTCATGTATTTTAAGTGCAATTCCCAAGGGGCGTTGTTTGTTTGTTTGTTGGGTTTGAGGGTTTTTGTTTGTGTGGGAGGAGTTTGTTTAGTTTTTTTGCCTTTTGGGGTTTTTTTCTATTTTCTTTTTTTTTTTTAATTTACTGCATTTTGAAGCTAACCAGAACCCAAATGTGACCACAAAGTAATTTCATGTCTATCTGCCAAGTAACACAGGCAGGACAGAAGAGATTACATGTCAATTAAGCACAAATAAATCCACTAGCAGTTCCTGCATTAGAGATCTCATAAAAAGGAAAAAAAGGAAGATGTATTTTTATGAGAACTAATGGAAGTTTCAGCTCATCTCCTCAGCTTTTGGCATTCTCACAGCCAACTAAGCAAAAATGAGATACAATATATAGATTAACCAAGGCAATAGTGCTCTCAAAGATATTCTAGATGGGTCACAGAGTACTTGGGAAAATCTGCAATGAACACCTGTCCTCAGTTAAACACCACAGTGTAGGTGGCTGATGAAAACGTTGAGTATTTCCATTGATGCTGAAAAAGGGGAACTCCACCCCAAAGCCCAGGATGTTCCACCAGCTGTTAACTCCTGCCTTGGCCTGAACAGCTGCTGCAAACCTGCGTAAACACCGTCACTAGAGCAGGAAACAACACAGGAGATTCCCAGGCAACAGGCACAGTGGAGAAATAAAAGATCCAGGAGACAGCATCTGAATCTGAACAAATATCAATTCCTGAAAGGTCAGTCATCTTATATTCAGTAATTTTACACTCCAGGTACTTTATTTGTTGTCTATGACAGATATGAAATCAGCTCTCTATCATTACCATCTCACAGCATTGAGGGGCTGCTAAATTGCTCTAAGTGTCAAAGCCAGGCCTCAAAAGCCATCATCTGGCAGTCAAATGTTCCAGAAATAATTGGAATAAGATAAAGATATATTCTGTAGGCACCTGCAGTTTAGCTGCAAGAATTTAAAACTTTGTTACACAGTTCTTTTGCTCAGTTTCAGCTATCCAATTTCATACTCTGTCCTGGCAAGAAACTTCCCTTCTCCCCATAGACTCTCTCTTCTGGGTGCTTTTAAATAAAATAGGACTCACAACCAATCCCAAAGCGGTTCTATCACCCTAAAGGCCACTGATACAAATACACAAACCCTCCTGCATCCTGATAGCCTGATGTTTGGACAAAATCCTGATACTTCACAAAAAATTACTGCACATTTTATCTGTCTGGCTATATTCACAGAAAAAAATTCTAATAAAATAAAACCACATTTCTTCTGGTACTGTATGATCAACTATGTGACCTCAAGGGAATAGTTATTCCACAATAAAAAGCAAAGTAAATAATAAGCTGGCTACCAAACTTTTTGTGGATAGCTTGCTGGGTTTTTTAAACACAAGAGAAGAAAAGTAAAATTCTGACATGGGTATGACTACTGGGAGGGTGTAATTAGTAGTTTAAGAAATTAAGAGGAAGCATTCCAACATGAAAAGCTATTAAATCCTAAAGCAAAAAAGAAGGGACGCTAGCCGACAATTGCCTTCAATCTTGAGCTTTAGCCAGCTAGGTTGGATGATTTAGGGATGAGAAGATGCACTTACAAACACATTCTCAACAGTAACCAACAATAAGATCTCCTTCCAGATCCCGAACAGATTTGGTTACAGATATTCTGTGAAAGTGTTATAAGATTTTTTCTGGCTTTGACCTCTGACTGAAAAGAATCAGCATAAATGCCCATATTAGACTGCCTGGAAAACTGAGCCAAGACAAATACAGGAGCAGGTCCATTCAGAAAAGTCATGACAACAAAAGGGGTTAGAGTTGCATGTTGTAAAGATTTATCAGGAACACAACACTTAACTGAGGTTAGAATAGCAGATATGTAAAGGGCAACAAAGCCACAAAGAAACTTATCATGGACAATGGCCAGAAAAAGCACAGCATGAACACCCAACCTGCATTTTCCATTTCACTCTCAAAGGACTGCCAGAGTACTTTTCTCTAAGAAATGTCATTTTAAAATGGAAAGAAAACACTTTAAGATTCTAAATATCAACACTCCTCAGGCAACATCCTAGGTCAAAACCCAAAACAAAATAAAACCAGAGAAAGAGAAAACAAAAGCTACCTCCTACAAACAAAATGGATCATGCTAACTTGAACCAAAAGTCCATCAAACACAGTATTTTGATTGCCAATAGTTTCCAACAGCAGGTATGTGGGAAAACAGACTGAACATGCTGTGCCATGTCCTCCTGTAGACTTAACACACTTTCTAGCACTTTATGGTTTAGATTTCTTAAACACTAGGGTAAACATCTTAAGATCTAGTATCCCCAAAGGACTTATCTTCTGTGCATTCATCCAGATTTTTTGACTATATGCATTTAGTAACTACAAAGACTTACTGCAAAGGCTTCTGCAGCTTTGCTGCAATCCATAAAAAATAAACCTGCTTCCTTTAAAATCAGCCTCTGCAGTTTTATTTAATGTGTCCACTAGTACTAGAATATGTAACAAATACTCATTCTTCAATTATTGATCCTGAATCACTTGAGGTTTTAGACGTCCCAAGCATCTTCCTTACCCTTACATGATCCTCTTCCAACTCAACTGTGTTTTGTGTAGGGTGAGAGGGCTTTACAGCCCCTCTTTTGGATCATTTCATCTGGGCAACACTAGCCAGGAGGAAGGAAGATTCTGCACACAGTACATACACAACTTAAAAGCATAAAACACTTACTAACTGGCTGACGTGCACAAAGGACAGCTATAATTTAACAAGGTGCTAGGCTAAGCATTACAATGCTCATCCACCAAATGCAGCACTGGAATGCCTGGCCAGGCAGGCAGCCAGTGGGCAGGGTCAGCCTCCAGGGCTCCTGCAGGCAGATCCTCATCCTCCTTGACTTTAATCTAGGGTTACTGACTAAGCAGTTTGAAAGTACCTCTGCACTGAAGTGAGAAGTAAAATGAAGAAATATGCAAGACAGACACAGCACAAGGAGAAAGAGAAAGGTAAATAAAAATTGCATCAGACAGGCCGAGATGAACAAACTAGTAACAGCTCTGCAGAAAAAGACCTAGAGATTCCAGGAGACAGCAAACTCACCATGTGTCAGCAGCACAGCATCGTGGCAAAGAATTAACAAGATCCTAACCAGAGGATTGAGCAAAGTTAGAGTTCTCCTCAACCTGACCATGGTGAAGTCACACCCAGAACACTGTGTCTGGTTTTTGGACAACTCATGACAGAGTAAAGCTGGCAAGACTAGCTAAGAACCCTTGAGATGCTTGGGGAACTGGAATGACACTAAGGGAACCAAAGCATCTTTTTTTAATTCTAGAGAAGACCGAAAGGGAACCTAACTGCAGTCTTTCACTAACCACAGGGGAGTCACAGAGGAACTGGAGTTAAAGTACACTCTAATAGGATAAAAGGCAACTACCTGTTGCACATAAGGCAAACATTCTTCCCTCTAAGAGGGTTGCAGCATTGCAACAGGCTGCCTATGTAGGTTGTGAAATATGAGTCTCTTGAATACAGTCAAAAGTCAAAATACCCCATTGCAATCCAAGCTAACTCTGATGCCAGCCTTTTTAGGAGGGTGTTGGATTAAATATCTCCAGACATGCCTTCAACTATGAATTTTCTGTGATTCCAATCTTTAGCTAAATGCTGTCAGTCAGACAATTCTAACCTCACACCCAAAAGCCAATAATGTTGCTTAAGCCACCTTGGAGAAGAAATAGGCTCAACTTACCTCTAACTGAAAAAAGTTATGGACTAGCACCACAACAGCCAGCACTGCCATGAGCAGGCAGAAGAGCTGCAGTCTGAACGAGTCACGCCACATGGTCCATCCGTGCCTTTCCCTCCCATGTTACACATTGCCATGGCTGCCATTCGCTGCAAACATGAATGTCATTTCGTCTCAGCTGGGCATGAGAGAATTCAGCTGGCTTCCACTTCATTCCTGCAAGTGCATTTACAAAAACTCTATTAAGTCTCAGAATGTTACTAGAACCAAAGTCAAGTTTTGCACTGAAAGCTTACGAATGGTGGGGCAATAACCAGTACAATAGAAGAGTCAACACAGATTATTTTTGTGGAACTAATCTGAACAGCATTATCTATCATGTTACATAACTCTCTTGGATCTGCCAAAGCAAACCCTTATCATAAAGCTGCTCTCACCTGTAGTGGATACCA
>JAYDZK010000001.1:16818480-16840537 GCA_034509185.1 Euphonia xanthogaster | reverse complement strand
AGGCGCTGGCTGTAAAAGCCCGGCTCCCGCCGCCCCTCCCTCCTGCCCGCCCCTCACACAGCGGCAGCGGCGGCCGCGCCTCCTCCCGCCCCGCCCCGACAGCGGCTCCGGCCCCGCCGCAGGTGCCGCAGCCTCTGTGCCGAGAAGGGTCAATGGAAAGGGAAACAGACACAAAACCCAACAAAAACAACGCCACCGTCCCTGTAATTTTTAAGCCACGGCAGGTGAAAGAAAGCAGGATGTGGGAGGGTGGCGCGGAGCCAAGCGCTATGGCCTGGGTGGCATCACCATGATACCCAGCCGCAGCCCCAGCCAAGGGAGGAGGCTCTGACACGAACCATCGCAGCTCAAACGCTGCCGAGCCTGAAGGCGAACGGAGCAGGAAACAGCAAAGGCGGCGTCTTGGAAAGAGAGAAGGTTGTGAAAGGAGACCCAAAGCAGCTCTAGGGGATACAGAGCAGGGGATCCAGGCACGGCCCAGCACAGCAGAAATGGGCAAACGCAGCTGCATTGAGGGCAGGACTTCAAGATGCTTGATGAGGACATGCACACGTTGCTGAGCTTTGCACCCTGCACCGGAGCCGGGTGGCACTTTCAATCTGCAGGACATCTGCAATTAGTTCTGTAAACGCTTGTAAACACCGCATAAGTTTGGGAATGCCAAAACACTCACCTGCCAGAAGTTCTTCGTATGAGTACAGCTTAAGGGCTTAAGCTTATTTTAACTAAGGAATATGTGGGTTGCTTAAAACCCAAAACAAGGCAGAACAGATGAAATATTCTTGTGAACACAGTATTTTAGCCATTAGAAATTACCTACTTCTGTCTTCTGCCCCAGCCATAGCTATTTTGAAGAAGTGATTTTACCTCTATTTTTCTCCTTTCTGCATTTTACAACAGTGGTTACCTGGTAGAGATAGAAAGCAAAATCTCAACAGGCACCAGCTTTTATTTCTATTATACGCTGTAGGTCAAGAATTGAAAGCCTTCTGGCTGAACAAGCAGAACACGTTAAAAAGACAGTATTTTGAAAGATAATTGGTACTGATTTTTTTCCCCTCTCAACATACAAAGTCTATCAGTTCTATAGCAGTCTCATTTCTCTTCACTCTTCCTTCATGAGCTATGCAGTGCATCAAATTCCCTTACAAACTCTGCAGCTCAAAGCGTAACCTAAGGCAAAATTTTTGTGCCAAATGCCAAGCATTATCCCATCTCTTAATATATCTGGAGTGATGTTGGGGGTGAAGGTATGGAAGATGACAACAGTGAGAAAACCTGTCACTTCTAAGGAAATAGGTACTGCTATGCTATCTTTTGCCACATTTTACATTTCACCTCCCCTCAGAGATGGGAAATGATCCCCACATTACTTCTGTCCATAAATTCTTCAGTTGTCACTATAGTTAGTCTTGATGAAGGCCTAATAATGAATTAAATATGCCTTTCTAATCTCTAACATGGTAAGTCCTTTTGCACAGAGACCAGAAACCAATTACTCTGTGTTTGCCCCCACGCTCTACAAAAAGCCCCGTGTAAAAGGCTGTTTGGGTTATTTCAGGGTCAATGGCATTAGTGAGGTCTGTTCCACCTCACCACCATGCAATATCTAAATATCATTAGTGCCAAAAGAAGTACAGCTTAAGCAGCTGTTGCTCACCTTACATCCCTCCTTGTTTATCACACCAAAAGCACGTGACAGTTATCTTGATTTGAGTACAGAAAGCTGGATAATGAAAAATACTCAGTCTTTCCTTATTTTTTCCATAATTATATGCAATAAGATGATGTTATGCCAGGCCCTTGGCCCCATTGCCCTTCTCTCTCTTATCTACAAAAAGTAATCAATAAAACAGTACTTCTGATAATCTATATGGGACTACTGAACCCATTCTTGATTATAGGCAAGTGTTGAGGAATGTTTTGGTTTGCTCCCTGAGGCAAACTAAAACACGCTTTTGTGCTGAAGTATGGTGAGATTTAACAAACAATGCATTGGACGGTCTGCAAGGAGCACAACCCACACTGTTCCCTTTCTATAGACACCTTTGATCTGTCTCCTTTTGCTACATTACCCTTGTATCACTTCTGCAATCTTTTTTCCCTTCCACAATCATCCAGGTGTTGTACTTCTGCAGTCCTTAGAACAGCGAGTTTCACTCTCACCTTGCACATAAGTTCAGCATGGCCCCTGGCTTCAGGCATAACAACAATAAGGTCTATTCAACTGTTGGAAAAACTCTTTTGCTGACCTGGTGCCACCCAGATGGTTTTCACACCATCTAATGCTTTAAAGGGATAACACTTTTGTTAGAAGAATCATCTTACAGCTTCCTCAAGTCCTTTTCCAAAAGGTTACAGAGAAGCTTTCCTATAGGCATCAGCCTTTCCATGAACCTGCCTCAAGCAGCTGTGCTGCATCCCCACTCCAGGGACAGGCAGCAAGGAACACAGGTTTCCATTTATTCTAGGTGGCTCTGCTTACCTTTGGGACTAAGAGAAACTCTTCCTGGTCTTCCTCTCTACTTCACCAGACCATGGACATGGCCACAGCCATCTCAGCCATGGGCTGCCCAGAATAGATCCTGCCAGTTTAACACTGACACTGCTACACCAAAGGAAGGAAAGCATCAGGCAGCTAGGAATATGAGAAAGCAGGTGAGAGATAAAGGCAGCTTATCTGTCCTACTAGTAAACTAATACCTATTTCATGTGCTTAACAATTTCCATATCTGTGAGTAAAGCCAAAGAATCAGAGACCAACAGGAAAGCCAATCTGCTGTAGAGCTACTGAGCCTGGGAACGAGCAAGGTGCAATGAGGAGAGGACAAGCACATCTCTGTCCTGGAGAGCTCAACAGTACAAGACAGCTGGAGAGCCAGTCTTGAAAACATGGGTTCCAATAGCACATGCATTTGCCCAGATCTTCAGGTTGAAGCGGCTTGTAGGAACCACTGATGGAAAGAAGAAAAGTGAATCCTGGTGTGGAGTTTCTCAGTGTTTTTCCCTAGGTCCCACAGACTCTAAGGCATAAGTACTAGTAAGCTGCTCAGCACATCTTTCATGCACTTCCCACATCAGAAAACATGCTGCTAATGCTCAAGGGACAGGATAACTTCAGCTGGTGTAACAATGGATAGGAAGAGAGTTCCCAAAGGCTGCTGCTTGAATGCAGTTTAGCACAATGCTAAGCAAACCTCCCTGACTGCTAGACTGCTGCTCCTCACAGCAGTACATGTGTGAGAATTGTTTTGGCTTTTCTAATGGTTTATGGCTTTCAGTCCAACACATGAACACTTTAAACACAATGTGCTAGATTTTACATTTTCCAGAGCATTCTTTATGATCACGGGCTTCTCAATTTTCACAATTTAGAGCATCTTAGAAGTCAGAGGCAGCTTGTTTGATTTGGGCATCCTGACCCTTGGTGAATATCATCTTGCACATAGCAGAAGGAGCTGCTATAGTGGTTGTGAATGGAATAGAGGTAATTTTCTTCACAGTGGCTATGGTAGGTCTGTGTTTGATTTGTGCTGGAAACTGTCATAACATAGGACTACTGCTGAGCAGTGCTAACAGAGCCAAGGGCTTTCCTACTTCTCACCCCACCCCATCACCAAGTGGGCTGGGTGGTCCCAGCATAGGTAAGGATTTCAGCCCATAAAATTAAAAGTAACTATTTCCATTTGATCAAAATGGGCCCATCCACTAGTCATCCCTTCATTTTCCAAATCTAGCCAAAGATTTTAAGGTCTGATCTTATTACAAATATCAATAAAAGCCAGGGACAAGAGTGAACTTCAACCTGAGTCCCTGAAGTGCTGTGGTTACTATCCCTACAACACACAGCATTTAAAACTTACTAGTACAGCTTTAAGGCCTTTAAAAGAAAAGGGCATTGCTCTTTTCTTTTCAGACCTGAAGTGGTGTTACTTCAGCTATGCCTATTCTTGGTTTTTAAATAGTCCTAGAAAGAGGCGGAAGGGAGCTTAAAGATCACCTCGTTCCCAGTCCCTTACCACAAGCAGGGGCATTCCTGCCCATGGCAGAAACCAGACCAGATTGCTCAGTGCCCCACCCAATGTGGCCTTCAACACTTCCAGGGGTGGGGTATCCATTTCTCGGGACAACCTGTTCTAGTGCCTCACCACCCTAACAGGAAATACAGAAGAGTCCCACTTCAAAAAAAAAAATCTTTTCTTCAGTTTAATGAAGTAGAAACACATAGTAAAGAGTTTAAAATGTCTACAAACCTCCATGTGTTACAAGTGAAAACAAAGTTAGCTATGTTGTTTCAGTTTTGTTATTGTTTTATTTTTTTTTCTTTCAGAGAACTGTGTTGCAGTAAAACATGACTTTAATGTACGTCTGAACTCCTCAACTGTTTCTTTTTGTTAAAGCCTAAAGGATGTTTACTTAGCCTTCATTTGTTTAAAAAGAGAGAAGGTATCTGACCAAACCAAGAGAGGCAACACTACACATTCCAATTGTGTTTCTTTATAAGCCCTTAAGTGTTAATTCTCTCTCTAGAAAACTCTGTACAGAGTACCGCCACATCTTTTAATTTAAACACAGCAGGTAATTAAGAACACGAAAGAGGGCCAGCAATGGAAACAAAGGGCTGCAAATCACAAAGAGCGGCTTCAGTGGTTGGTGAACTCATTTCATGTACCCTACTACACTCTCACTGTCCTAGGCACTGGAACAGTGACCATCAGATGTCTCAGCTGTGCCAAGTAAAGAATGCCAATGCTTATCTTGTCATCACTTGCTTTCTATTCCTGAGCTTCCCATGTCCAGAAGAGCTCTCCAATTGTAAGATTATGATTATAGCCATAAAAGTCAATATAAGGTACACCTTAAAATTTTCAATAAATGTACAAATCATTTATTTAAAATTCAAAACTCAGCAATACAAACAAAATACTTAAGAAACAATAAATCCAAAATGTAAACATTTATAGAAAATATATGAACTGTACCAATTTAACCACCCACCATTCTTCACAGAAAACAGCAAGAAATAGACAAACCAATACCCAATTGTTCTTTTCTTCTCAAATTCTAGTTTAGAGGTAGAATACCACTGTGAAATCTCAAAGAAATTAATTCAGTAGAATTATGCTACAAAAAAATTTGGCCCATATACTTACAAACGTAATGAAGCCAGAAAAAAGATTCTTACTGAGAGCTCTTGCACAATAAAATTTGGCACGGCACTTTCCAAGAGATAAAGCACCTTTCCTGATAAATACTGGTTTATGTTCTTGCAAGAAAGGGATCCTGTGCTTTTTCATTACTGACAAAGAAAACATTAAAAATAGACCGACTTTTTGGTAGGCATATAGAAAGCAAGTGTTTCTCAGTAACTTGTCCTAGAAAGCTAATCTGGGAAAAAAAGAAGTGTAACTATTAAAATAAGATCTTTTGAAAGACTTTATGAATACTTGATGCATACTTATTTGGGTGGCACAGTCCTCAAGGGGGAAAGGGGGGAAGTTAATACAACAGGAGAGGAAAAAAAAAAAGGAAGCGTCTTTTCCACTAGCAGGGAACTGACCGGGTTTTACATTTTATTGTCATTGAGTCAGTTTCCCCTAACTGCTACAATTTTATCCTCTCAGGAAAAAGAGAATCTGTGTGAGACACACGAGAATATCAAGTGCAGTAAAAATTATGCAGGTAATCTCAAAGGAACATATATTCTATTTTTGTTCATCAGATAACCTGCTACAAGTAGAAACAAAAATTTGAATTCTTCAGACAATATATACAAACTCATAAAAAAACCCAGGAACAGTTTGCAAGCTCAAATACAAACATTATTCAGAAAAAAACCAACTTTTTAATATAGAGACTGGCTGCTAAGTGCATTATTTAAACTGCTGCATGCAAATAGTGGAATCTATGGTTGTTTAAGAAACTTAACTATCAACAACTGTTAGGCTTCTGCAATTTAGTTTAGCAAGGATTTTCTCAAGTATTTGCTGAAGGACATTGGTGGTTTAGAAGCAGCAAAATAAAATTTGCAGTCTTAATGCCTTCTTGCTTTATGGTATACAGAACTACTTGTCCCAGCCTTCAGAAAAAGAGGCAAAAGAGTCATTTCTACCACAGACTAGCCAAAAACAGGCTTTCATGTGCCAGCTACCTCATTTGGGGCAAAACTACTTGTGTGGTGCAGTTTAAATAGTCTAAGCTATATTTATCTGATTTTTCTGAAGCAAATTAAAGAAGCATTTCAACTGTACTCACAGCAGAGCTGGCAACATCACCTGGCAAATAACCAAGTGATCTCTCCCACTAACACTGGAGGATCAGCCCAGGACAAAACACAAGAGAAGCTTTTCTTCTACAAAGTACATTCTTCTGCTGATCATGAAGCCTTTCAAAAGGAAAGAATACAATATTAACACTATTAACACAGGAAAGTTTCAGATCTATTTTAGGCCTTCCAATTTCTTTATGAAATTTCCATCACCTCCAAAGGAAAACTGTGCATCCCTATCCAGCTAAAAGAATATTACACACCTAGATTAAGGAAACTTACTTAAACAAAGATGAGTAAATGCTAAGCCATATATTAAACTATGATACTTCCACATCATGATTTTTTGAGAGTTCAAAACAGGGCTGAAAGAAGACAATTTAAAGTATACATCCAGTTTTACTCCTTATTTTTCCACTGTATCCCTCATTATGTCTTTCCCTGTATGTATTTTAATGGTCAGGATGAAAATATTTTCTGTATATACAAACTAATTACATTTAACCCTGTAAAAACTAATCCAAAACTTCACCATTCTTTGCTTTCTCTATATTTAGGCAACTCATCTTCTAAACATGCAAGATACTTTTCAGAACATTAGAAAAAAATTTTCTAGTGTTTCACTGTTTCCCAAAAAAAATAAGATAAAGCTCAATATTTGTCAGTACATGCTTCGCTGTACCTGCCTAAAACCATTTTTGTATATACAGGTTACACATTAATAAGGACAACAGCTGACCTCGGCATTAGTTAAAGCAATTTGTCTTGTCTTTGTGCTTGCAAGTTCTAATAACAAAAGGAAATATCAAGAAACATCTAGGGGCTTCCATAAAAAATTTACTTGCACCAAGTTTTCCCCCCTCTGACAACTCCAAAATCAAAGTTCTTTCACCTCTAACTGTGCAGCAAAAGTGACAATCTAAAACAGCAAAATACATATGCTCCCTCAGTGTCTCCAGTAAAAGAAACATGGTTATCCAGGCAGTGGTCTAGTTTCTTCCAGGTCTTGCAATAAAGCACTCTGCCATGAAAGAGAACTTACACCTGACCACTGCCTCCAGAGTGCAAGATCCAGAACCATTTTAAATTCCTCTCTCAATATGCAAAGAAGTCTCTTTGATGTTTGGGGGTTTTATATTAACATTTAAAGAGCTAAGTCCTGTGAACTGCAGATCCCCAGGCACGGCAGATTTAAAGCCAAGTTCAGCACCTTCAGAGGACAAGGGTATGATCCTGCGGACTACACACTGCTTTGCCCAGGTAATCAGACATTGTGATACATTAATGCACCTGTACCATTTTCAACACCCAAGAACAACTGTGCTCCAAGATCTAGTTATGAATATGGTCATGCTACAAATGTGCTGTGACTACATTCAGCCAGAAAGACAGCACATTAAGAACCTACCACCACTGCTGTTTTCTTTAATGCTCCCATATATGCAAGGCACAGTCTCAAAGGTCAGCCTGACTGCAGAGACAGCTCTTTGGAGAAGCTGGTGCCCTAGAACCTTTTTGGGATGAGAGAAAAAGAGATGACAGCTACTCTATACCGAGAGGCAAGCTTTATTCTTCCAAGGTGAACTTCACCACTGGGAACATGGCTGGTACAAGTCCAATACACCATTTATGTTCTAAATAAAAGATATTTTGAGGCCTCAAGCAGATACTGGCCTCATACCAAACACCTGAGTAGTGGCAAATTTCAGCTCAGAACCAAAAGCAGACACGCAACCAAAGCTTTCACAAAAACTAAATTATTTTACATGGTAATGTGGCCATAAGAGTCCTTTTAAAAGAGTGCTAGTTGGTTTTAGTGACACCATAACATCAGAAGTTAACCTGTGGATCCAGAGAATGACAATAAACATCTGTCTTCGTAACTGAGAAGTAAACATTAGTAAACCACTGCAACACTGGGCTTCTAGTATATGTTGCAAAATGCAACTGACCCCTGTAAATCACAACATAAACTTTTATTTCACTATTGTCCATCACAAATCACATGGCAAAACAGATTTCCCTTGTCACTGTTGAAGTATACTAAGATACCTGATAGTTTTCCATTAAAAAACCTAACATAGCAATGGCTGGGTAAGATACAAAGCCTGCTGCTTTCCCAGTGTTTAAATGGAAAGCATAGCCTAGGTATCTCAGCATATTTGCTAACAGGGAAGAAACACAACTTTTTATCCACCTTTAATTAAAATGTCAACTAGTGGACATACAGGGGAAAAAATAACAACCAAAAAACCCAACACAGATATCAGGAAATAGTTAAGTCATGGCATTTACTTTTAGTATTTATACCTGTAGATAGAAGTAGTTGTGATCCATCAAACTCACTGATGTCTTGAAAGCCACGCAAATCCAAATCCCACATGGACATTAGCATGCTAGTGGAGCAAAACATATACCACCAAATCTGCTGCTGTAACCCAGCAGGGCAGTCCTGGAAATGATGTTCCCAAATCACATGCCCTTCTGAAATTCTTATTTAGTCCTGGCTGCTACTGGTGCCATCTTGAGTCTTACCTGAGAAGGCAGGGAAATTCAACCCCAGGGCAAACAAAGGTCAGAGCTTGTTTGGAGCTCCCTGAGGTCTCTCTCCTGTAAGTCCTTGTTTCAGTGTGTATGTAAACGATCTAATTCCTTGCCAGCAGCTTCAAGTTATTTACAAAAAAGTCACTGACTCAGACACTGGTTTTCTGGAATGCATCTTTGATAAACTGACCAAGTTACTCTTGTTTAAGTCAAAAGAAGTCTGAAAAGCAACTTTTCATGTTTCTTAGGAGCCTCTATCCTGCCTATGACAGCATATACTCCCTGTATTGACTCCATTTCTTCCCATATTGTTTTCTTCTCTTTGCAAAATAAGAACTTAATCTTTGCAGGAAAAAACCAAACAAATACTTACTAACACATTCACCAAAATGAATTTACAGCAAACACTACCACCACCACCATCCACCCCCCAAATCTTCAGAATTAATTTAATGGAGGCCAGTTATTAGGATACCAGTTTTATGTTTGAAAATAAAGTGCATAATGATTGTCACTGAGAACTTCGCTGATTTCAGGTTAGCATAGTTACTGTCAATCCTCAGCAACATCAATAAAATAGTACTTACAACATAAACTCATAACATGAGTCAAAATCTGAAACAGCACACATGAAAAATAAGTTTTGTATAAACGGGAAAAAGAAAGAGAAAGTGAAATGGAATCCCTAGTCCTTTGTGGAAATGATCCTATTATACAGCTATCCCAACATGCAGCATCTGAAATGAAGAATCACAGTCTGTTTGCTTCCCTTCTACTATTCCTGAATTCAGTTTGTAGCTTTCTGGTGGTGTCTGACAGATTTCACCTCGGACAGGGGAAGATGTGTCTTGAGGGAGCTCTACAGAGACAGTGTCAGAGGAAGAATCTTGGCTTTCTGCTGACACAGACACTTGTAGACAGCTGCCCTCCATTTCCTCATTGCAATCTGTGTCTTCATCAGCCTCTTCCATCTGCTGAACAGATTTTAAATACTGTTCTATCAGTCCGTTGTCCTGCACATTGCTAGAGCTCTCTTTACTTTGCCCACCCTCCCCATGGCCATCCTCTCCATCTGAACAACATGTTGAAACACAATTTCCGTATTGTTTGATGGTTTCCATTGAAAGGGAGCTCTCACTTCCTTCAGCTAAGCTCTTTGCAGAGCTACACAGTTCACTGGCAGGAGTCTGATCAGCCACAGAAGAATGAAAGCCAGAATCTGGGAACTGCAATGAAGACCTTTCCTGAAGATTATCCTCACTAGCTGGAGCTAACAAAGCAGAACTAGCAGCTGGTGGGGTTTCTTGCTCCACTGTGGATGACTGAAGAGGTGGTTTGGATAAACACAGAGTATTGGCTGAAGGGATCCCAGCACCACCTAAATTCTGCATCACTGAAAGCTGCCATTGTTGAAGGGATTTAACCTGTATAGAGAAAAATTTATTATGAAATGCGGATAAATGTATTTTGATTTCAAGTGGATTTCTTGCATTCAGCAACTAAGCTCTAGTATAAAATCCAAGACCAAGAAACAAACAAAAGGTTTCCTATATCATTAGGGAAATTTTGTTCTTCTCACTGTGAAATCATCATGGCTTTTAAACCTACATGTCAAACACTGACAGAGCACACCAGCTCCCAATTCAAGTACCTGAAGAAAAAGCAACCTGTTCTTCAAACCAGAAAGGATTTATCCATTTTTAAGAAAACAACCTTATTGTTGGAACAAAAAATAAGCTTATTAAAAGGTGTATTAACTTTCCTGCCTCAAAAATGAGTTGCTCAAAAGCAACACAGCTTCATATCATTTCATTTGCCATGGGCATTTACCAGTCACATAATTCTTCACAGTTCTGCTTATGCTTATTTAGCATTTTTTGCATTTTGTCTTCCTTCTCACACCAGGCCACCATTTAGTCTTCAGGAGTAAAACCAGTGTTCTTGCACTAATGTTCTGAGGGTTATTTTCCCCCCACAATATCAGTATAGCAGACAACACAGGAGTAAGAATCTATTAAACCACTCAAATCATTGGAAAAACTGAAACATATTGACTGTCTCTTCACAATCTACAGTAACAAATAATGGGAATTCACATATAGGCAGATTCAAATTTGAATTCCAAATTCATATTTAAGCAGAAAAACAGGAGGACTAAAATTACTTACCTGGTTCCAAAGAAATTTGATAGCTTCCTCCTGTACAAGCCTCTGCATTTTATCTTCCTCTCTCTCTTTTCTAAGTCTGCAAGAACACACATCCAAAATTTATGCAGCTTAAATAAGCAACATTTAGGTAACGAGCAACAAGAACACATAAAAATGCCTACTTATATAACAGCACTTTTGAAAGATACAACAGAGCCTAACATTAAGAAATTACTGCAGTCTGGCTTGCCATAAATACCCAGCTGCTGACTTCAAGTTTCTTTTTCAGTTACACTTCAATTCTGCTTCCTTTTACTGCAGCACATTTGTTGGCTTGGCAATAATGTGTCTTTTTGTAAACTGCACCTGAGCTCTTATTTTTTCCTGCACAACTATCAGCCCCCACACACCAAATAGTACTTCCTCATTGCAAATTTTGCTGTCCCACTGATATATGGATGGAGTATGATGTGTAAACATTGGGAGTTTCTAGAGGTTCACTGAGCACTCAACTTGCTTTACAGAGCTTTTGTCACTTGTAAGAGTGAAGAAAAAGAGCCTGTCAGACTGACTGATCCAAGCTGATCCTGAAGGATATTAAGTAAATCCAGAATTTTTGGCTTACAACTTGAGGAACTTTGACCATGATCTTCTCCAAACATGGATTCACAGGACCAAAAATTAAAACAGAACCAAAAACAAAGTCACATTTTAAAATTGTATCATACGAGGTAGAGGAAATTCTTTTTACCAGCAACAGAATAATGACTCTCAATACGGACAGTTGATTTATATACTCTAATTGTGAGGCGACAAATTAAAAAAAAAACATCCCACTCAGCAATTTCTATTTTGAAATATGCAAGTCCTGCTAAAATAGGAATAGAAAAATGTGTTCCAATCCAATCCACTTACAGAAGACATTTTGAGAGTATGAATAGCTATGTGCAAAACTGTGCTTACCTTACAGGAAGTGATCCTGTAATGTAATCAGTTTTATGTTTCTGATGCTAGGTTCTACTGTGAGTAGTTATATCATCTATATCTGTTCTGAAATATTCTGGAATGGTGGTTATATTCAGACAGACTTGCAAATACACAGCATGACCTCAACTTACTTTTCTATTTCAGCTGTTAAGTAAATGATGTGCTGCTGCATTCTGTGTAGGCGAATTTCGTTCCGCACTTCCTTGGCTCGAGGATGGTGGTTCCTCGTGTAAAATCCTCTCCAGGAAGCTTGAAGCTTGGTAGCTGCTTCAGTCATCCTTTGCAGTTCAGTTGCACCTTGATCAGCTAGTGCTGCATCTTGCACAGCCAGTGAACCAGACCTTTCTTCTGTCATCTGGTCAGGACAAAGAGTTTTTACTCCTGATTCAGCACCTAGCAAGGTGCTGGGGTGACTGTGCAGAACTTCAGAGGCCCCTAAACACTTGCCAGTCCTTGCAACCAGGCCCGCTGTTACCAGATCACGAGCAGGCACCTGCAGGATTTCTTTAATATTCTCTTGTGTTTCCACACTTCCTGCTGCTCTATTAGGCTGCTCTCCTGTAACAGACAAAGCTTCTTGCTTTTTAG
Organism: Euphonia xanthogaster; assembly: GCA_034509185.1. NCBI lineage: Eukaryota > Metazoa > Chordata > Aves > Passeriformes > Fringillidae > Euphonia > Euphonia xanthogaster. Next base: position 16,828,003 of record JAYDZK010000001.1, on the reverse strand, counting down.
TTGTTTCCCTACTACTAATATCTCTCACACCTTCAATCACTGTATTATCATCATCTTCTAGGCCCAAATTAATTCCACGTAGCTTCAGGTCTGAAGCAGGAGACACTGGAGACAATCCTGAAGCAACTGGCATGAAAGTAGACTCTGAGGATAAAAGGCTGCTGTTTAGTTTGTCTTCATCTGTCTGTACATCTTCAAGGTGTAGCTCCTTGGGAAAGCTTCTTTCATGAAGAAAAGTGTTCTTTACTGCATAGGAATGATCATTGTTTGCACTTGGTCCAACCCAAGAATTCCTCTGGATGACAGGTTCTAGATAGGCAGAAAGGCACATTATAGTTTTAGAGTATTTCAATAATATTAATAGTTTCTTTAACTCGTAGGGATTCCCAGTCTGGTTTTGACAGTTCGCAGCTGGGTGGGTAAGATGATCTAACGTGTTAGTAACAATGAGTATTATTTCTGTCTCAGGACAATATTTACCACAGTAACATCCAGACTTGATAAACACTGGGTACAAGAAATTGCACAAACTGCACTTCCCTGGAGAATAAACTCATATAAAATGCAAAAGTCAAAGTAGTAACTCTTATTTTGTTGGACGGAGTTTTTTGCCTAACCAGCCTACTAGCATTTCAAGACACAAATAAGCATGGACTGGATTTTTTTTTTAGAAACCATGTAAAATTTCAGTTGAGAAAATCGAAGATCAATAAAATAAAACAATAACAGGGCCTTGTTCTGAAATTCCTTCCACAAATTTACCTATGCTCAAAAGAAAAATATTTATTTCCACAGGTTAGATCACAGGTGTAGATAAGCTACTTACCTTTTTCAAGAACCACCTGTGATGGCTGGGCCAGGCCACTGTGTTCATGAGCAACTGGCACTGCTTTGCTGGGAGCAGAAAATGTACGTGGTTCCTCATTTTGGTTTTCATGCATCAACTGCCTCTGGTGGAGTCTAAGCACAGAGTGCCAACAATAGATTTTACGCTTCATTTAAACTTTCTTTTGTACAGAAAACATCTAAAAGAAACTATGAACTATTTCAAAAGAAACAACTAATGAAAACATTCTAAAGGAGAGGCTTCTTATGCAGACTCCTACACACAAGACACTAACACGACAACTCACAAAGTAGGAAATTGCAGTCTTTTCCTGCTCCCCTTCCTCCAGCCCCTCTTTCTTCATTACATGTAAAAAAAAACAAAAACCAAACCCAAAAAAACCCCACCAAACAAACAAAACCCAAAACAAAATAAAAAACCAACCAACCAAACAAAGAAAACAACCAAAATAAAACAAAGAGAAAAAGCCCAACATTCAATTCTGACTAGAGACTCAAAACCATGAGGAATTTTCTACATACAAAGAAGTCATGCAAACATTTTAAATTTCTAAAGCAAAATACATTATCTATGTAGGTATAGAGGAGTTTGAGGAATAGTGGGAGTATCTTTTACATTTCAAAGTGAATGAATCAAGGAATAGGTGCTCCTGTTACTAACAGCCCAAAATCCTAGTACAAATTAACAAATACTGCCACCAAAAAAAAAAAAAAAAAAAAAAAAATCACCCTTTACAAATTCAGAGAACACACAGGTTGTTTTAGCCCAGCCAAATTAGAAGCTCAGGAGACAGAGGACAAAGTCAAACTGTCCTATAAATCATGTATGTATGTGCATATATATGGGTGAGGATTTGGGGAGATTGCTTTTCCTACTAGGGTTTTTTTGGCTTGGTTGTTGAGGGGTTTTTTAATTTTGGAGAGTTATATTTAGCAGAACAACTTCTTGGATTTTCCCCAGAAACATGTGAAGGCTAAAGCACTTAGCTAGAGATTCTAAGGTCAAGATGCCTTGACTGCACCTTCTCCTCAAAAACAGCTAAAACATTTCTATGATTTCCTCCTGGAGACAAATCTACACTTGCAAAGTGGACAGTAACTCCTTCCAGATGCTCCCAAGTTCCTGGCCCTTTTGATGAGATACCCTTCTGCTAACTACAACACTTTTGCTGCTCAGCTTTTCAACCACACCATGCCACTTAGGTAACCTGCTTTTGGGAGCTGAATTTTCTGCTCTCTCTGCAAGAAAAAGTTTGTCAATAGGTCCTGCGGAATGGAACAACCTGCATTGCTTTGTTTTCTGGCTTCTAACCAAAATTAGCTCACCTTTACATGGACAAGAAACACACCAAGATAACTTTACTCATCTATTTGCACAGACCTTAGCAACTACTGCTGGCAGAACCAGCAGGCTCTCCAGAGGCCTCTGCTGACAGACCTCAGATGTCAGATACAGATGGACAAATGCATCACCGGGAACAGTGCCCCCCCAAAGGACAACTAACTTTAAAACCAAGAAAGAACATCCCAACAATAAAAAAGTGGCTAATACACCAGTGTACCACAATACTCCTCATTTACTATTAGAACAAAAGCTAAGCTTTTTGAAGTTTTAATCTTTTTTTTGTGTGGCAATTAAAAAAAAAAATCCCAGTGCATAGTTTATTTTAATCACAGTTCTAACACAAATTACTTTCAGTGTCCTACAAAGCACAGACTGAAAAATATGAAGGAATTTTCCCCTGGATGGCCCAGAAAGCATGAAAACACTCCTGCTGCTTCTGCATTGCCTCTCATTCCCATCTAGGACACATCCTGTACCTCCATGACACTTGGCATCTCCAGCCCTCACTGTTACTTTGAAATACTTAAAATGAAATCTTACTACACCTTACACATCAGATAAATAATTATGTTCTCAATTACATTGTCTAAGAAAGAAACTAAGTTCTCACCTTTGCTTACTCAGTATTTTTTCCAATTTGGCATCCTCTTCAGTCTGGAGTCCAAATGCAGATGTGAGCGGACAAACAGTAGCCAAGTACTGAACTAGCTGAACATGCTGCCCCGGTCGAAATGACCTTCCTTTCCCTTGACTGTAGAGCCATTCTGCTTTCAAGCTGTTAGGAAGGGGGAAAATGGTTTAATAAATGGCACCTTTAATGAACAGCATAGAAACAGTAACTCTGTTTTCACTACAGTTCTTCTAGTGGGTACAGAAGAGCTAATCTACAAATCTAAGCAAGACTTGTAACATGTGCAACACCCAGGGAAACTGGCAATATCATTATCAGAACAATGAATAATGTACTAATTCACTTAAGCATGGATGAAACAAAAAAGAAAAAACCCACTTGTCCAAAGCTGTGCAGTCTCTGCTTTGTGTGCAGTCTTAGAGCACTGAAAAAACATTTGTCTCAATGAACTTATCAGCAAAGCTTTCACAGAAACAAAGAAATTCACAAAAACATGCAAAACAGACACAGAGCACATATTGCTAAGTATTCAAGAAGTCTGTTTTTCAAATTAATCTCTTCCTGAGATTATTTAATACAATACATCTACATGTAATAATATACAGAACACCCCATTAGTCATGAAAAAGTAGTCTAGAATTCCAACAGGCAACTTTCCTGGAAAGTGTTATGGTGAAACAGAAATAGAATTGGTTTACTTTAGACCAAAAGAAGGGCACCTTTTTATTTTAGTAACGGGGGAAAAAGGACATTAATGTCCTAGAATATGTTAGTGTCCTGGACTGGAATGTGCTTATACTAGATAATATTTATGCTTGGACTGTTCTGATGTCAAGAACTCTGTCATGCAGATATCATAGTGATATAATGAGCATGGTGATATAATAACAAGTGATTTGAGCAAAATAATATTTAACTAATTGATAAAAAAAAGCCATATCTATAAATGCACATGCAAATCATGCTTATATAAGGGCAAATTTGAGCTTCCCCCAAGACAACAGCTTTAACTCCTGCTGATTGTCACATTCTGCAAAGTCAAAGAGGGTGTAAAGAAAGGGTACCAGACCAGTGATGAACTGCTACCAAAGTTTTGCTTTGTAGAAGTGCTTCTGTGATTTGAGCAACAAAACAAAAGCTTAACTTCATACTTCTATCAAAGCTAACTAAATAATAATTCCAGTGTATCAGATGAAAAATTTAGTTAAAGCAATTATAGCTTAGCCATACTTCATGTAATAATTTTAGAGATTTAATAATACTATTATTTCACCTTTCCTTCTGAGAAATCACATATCCATCAAGAACTTTAAGGTTCAGACACCAGCTGACAATATAAGGCCTGTAGTCAAAGCCTGGGACAGAAGGTGTGGCCATCACACAAGGATTGTTCATAACTGACAGCTGTTCCAATTGGTGAAGAGAGGCCAGGAAAGAAACCTCGAGAAAACAAAATACATTTGTTAACTGAGCTACAGCTGGACAGCTTTTGCAAAACATCAGAATGACAAATAAATCAAAAATCACACTTGATTTTTGAACACAAAGGACTACAAAGGACCTTCTACCCGCTACTGCCATTTCCCAATAATTCTTCTGTAAATGCTAGACCTTGGAAAGTATTATCTTCTCTTAAAATTTGGGAATGGGGCTTTATGTATAGAAAGGTGTAGTATAAAACCAGTTTATTACAATAGCTGCTGGATTTTGAACACAAGCAAAGGAAAAAAGAAGGCAAGCCAAAAAGCTGGAGAAACCCTGTCCTGTTTTGAAGAGAAATTACTACCAAAAAATTTTTTTCCGACATGAAATCCCAACCAAGAGTTTTGGCTGCTACTTAAAATAAATCAAACAAACAAAACAATAAACAAAAGTCACAGGCAGATTATTTCTTTCTCTAACACAGTTTGAAAAACAGGTCAGTGGCAACAAGTGCAATTCAAACGTCTGTTCTAATGCCAGCAGCTGCAAAAGCTGTCTGCAGCATTTAATCATCTCAGCTTTCAACTTTCAGACAACTAGAAAAGGTTAGGCCTTTTATTATTCCTCCTTGAATAACAAAAACATAACAGAAAAACCCAAACTTCTTTCCAGACTAAATTTTAAAAGACACCACTAGCTTGTGCAGCTAATACAAATATGGTTATTACATATAAACAATTGAACTATTAAAAGTTGGGTTGTTTCAAAGAAGAGAGCCCATTTTCAGTTAAAATCTCAAAAAAATTGTTCAACTTCCTTCCTTCAGTCTACCTAAAGACAAGGTGATCTATCTTCTATATCTTACCTCATTTAAATCTCTGATTTCATTTTCTGCCAAAGAAAAAACAGTCAAACTCTGAGGTAGGCAAGCAGGGGCAGTTCGAAGTGAAGTTACAATATTTCCATGTAGCAACAGAGTCTATAAAACAAAAACACATGATGAACACATGATGAAATGAATGCTTGATCAAAACCCACAGATTTTTTTCAGGCATCGCCTGACAAAAATACATTGCAAAAGAAGGATAAGTAAGATTTTCTAGTCACAGTTACCAAAAAAAGTATTTGGAAGCGTTTTTCTCTACAGTGTGCATGTTGAAGGAGTTAGAAGTATGCTTTGTTTTGATTCATGATAGGATATACAAGAACAAACAGTTATGAAGAAGATATCACCATCATATCTTTATCAAAATCATTACAGTGGCTATAGAAAAATCACTGCCTCATCTCCTGCAACTTCAAAACAAGGAAGAGAATATTCACAGGCTTTCCTCTAGAAATTACAGTTGATGAATTAAAATGCTCTAAGAGCTAGTGTTCAAAGAGTGAATTTCTAAAGGCAGCAATTTTCAAAGCAAATTTCTTTGTGCACAGAATGCATTAAAAACAGACATAGAACATCTACCTTCAGTGAGGTAAGCTTGGAGAGATCACCTAATTGAGCTATGTTATTGTCTGACAGATCAAGATGCTGAAGAGACAGACAGGAATTTATTTGTTCGATGGCCTACAAAAATAAAGAAATTAGTTACTCACAGTAACCCTTTTTTAGCTACTAAATAAACCCAGGTATCAATAATTATAAATTATTTTGAAAAATAAAAAACCCACTAGCTAAATAACACAAAATAAAAAATGTTTTAATACAGTTGTATTTTAAAGACAGTAACTCTTTTTCCTATTTTACAGACTTCCTTACTCTCATTTCTTTTTTATATCAAAACTTTTATTTTTTCCTAGACAACTCCACTCCAAAAGCTGCCATCCTCTATTTCATAAGCCAGTAGACATAAAACATTAACATTGTTGCTCCAATCAAAACACATTCAGATTTCTTCACAGCATTTATAACACAAGAATCTGGTAAATGCAACAAACTAAACACTTTACCTTAATGTTATTTCCTGCCAAATTCAGCCATTCCAGGTGCACCAAATCCTTCAGCCCCTCCACGTACCCAATACTATTATGAGGCAAGTTGAGCACTCGGAGTTTGGTCAGTTTTGCCACACCCATCATTCGCACCAAACGGTTGTTGGCTACGGAGAGCTGCAGACAGACACAGGAAATAAACAGTTTTAACTATGCAGACAGAGTAAGATCTTAGTTCTAGTAGTCACTAATCTACTCCAACAGATACTTGTTCAATCTACGTATTTCATTTTCAAGTAAATAACACAGACAACCTGCAAGAGCCAGGAAATAAATTACTGATCAAAGAGTATGAGTCCACACAGCTCACTCCACAAACTTAAGAGGAAATTCTCTTAGCAACAGCTAAATAAAGGAAAAAGAATTGTGGAATTGTGTTGTATGAAAATAAGGTTTTCATTTCAGAATTGCCAATTCATTGTGCAAATTGTTGTCCCATTCCTGGTGTAAAATTGCACTTACTGTCAATATGGCAGAGGACAAAATGTATTTCACACAATTCTCAAACAGGTCCTGTGCTAATAGGACTGTAAACCACAAGCTTTTCAAAGGGTAAATCCTGACTAATCCTGACTAGACACACACTTCAGTAACACGATCACCAAGTGTGGTGAAGGTTTGTTGTAGCAACAAACCCCACTTCTGCCAACTCAGTGTAGCTGGCCTGTAGAAGTTATCACACAGCTTTGAGTCTATCCAGAAGAACTTTCAGTGATAATACAAAGTTATTTTTAAGGTTACAAAGCCCATGTACTCAAAAGCTAAGAAGTATCAAAATTTGAGTTATCAGTGACTTTTCTAAGTGTTCTTATCATGTCCCTCCCCCATTAGGATTTACTTAGCTCATTTTTAGTTACAGCTCCTTCCACTATCAACTGCAGACCTCCACTGAAAGCAAACCTTTCTACTTTAGTAAGCCATCATTTATTTTTCTGTGAAGACAATAACTGCTAGCTTACTTCAATTACAAAATAGTGCCTGAAGGCAGAAGATGCTAATATCACAGCACCATTACTTGATAACAATTTCAAATCAAGCAACACTGACCTGCATCAGATTCCTGCATTTCTCCAAGTGTTCCAATTTAATTATCTGATTTTTGTCCAGAATCAGAGTCTGAGTATCAGCATCACAGGGCAAGGTTGGACCCAGTTTTTGCAATCCTTGACCTGAGTAGTTGACTACCAAGCCTTAGAATAAAAAGGAAAAAAAAAAAACAACAACAACAAAAAAAGCACCACAAAGTTTATATATGAGAACATGTACTGGAAAAGCAATGAAACATAAAAAGATTTGTTTTATAATAAATGCAGATAATTTGGAAAAATGGATTAACTTTCTTTTCCATGTAAAAGTGAAGCAAATGACTTCAGCTTGAACACTTTAAGAGTAACTGATCCACTTACTGGAAGATATACATACTAGACACTGTCCCAGGTAAGAATTCTGACAGAATTCTGGGAAAGTCACAACACATCCTTTGAAGTGAGATGCAGCAAAATTCTGGTAGCTAAATTTAAATGTGTGATCCTCAAAACCCCAAATTTCAAAAGAACCTAAATTTTAAAATTCTTCGGAGAATTTAAGTTTTGAGCAGCTTGACAACTAACTATGTGTAAGCATTCCATCTAAAGGAAGAAGCCATTCATGCAGCCTTAGGACAGTACTGGGGGCATTGGGAGGAACAAACTGTAAATGGGCTAGCGGACCACTGACTTAATGCAACACACAATTCAAACGCTCCATGCAAAAAGGGTCACTACAAAAAGTTAAAAGGCAAACATTTCCCAACTACAGGGAGCTTGAATCACTGGGTATTTAAAGTGACACCTGATAATTGCAATAATTTTCATACACTGAGCCTCTGCCGTGTATTTGATGTACAAACATCACTGTAGTGCTTCTTGTTCCCTTTGTATCTGTTCAGTAAATAAGGCTTCCTTTTTCAACAACATATCCCAAATAATGTTCTCACCCTAATACGATGCACATATTAATAGTACAGTTTATAGGTTTTTAAGGTTTAGCTACACTATGTATGGAGACAAACATTTTTGTGTACCGTTTTGTCAGCTAGAGAACATGCATTTCTAAAAAAGATGTCTGATGACATTTCATATTCCCATCATTTTTTCCAAATCCACGGTTGCCCCAAGAGCTTTGGAGAGCAGCAAGGCAGAGCCAGCAACCATCACACTCCTGTCTTCGCACATTCAGGGAGACAGTACCACTTGTTTCTCACTCAAGCAGTCACTTCTGCAACCGCTTGGTCACTTCAATGGACCAGACAAACTTTGCATCTGCTCATTTATCCAAGGGTTTGTTAAAAAATTCACAACTGGCCCCTCCAATCTAGGAGAGAGGCAAGGACACACAGTACTGAATTGCAAGAGTAATCCTTTTATTCATGTACATGAGGTGTCCCATTCAAACTCGGGCACTTGGAATGTGGCTTTATACATGGTTCTCATAGATTTCCAGCATTCAAGTATAACGTGATCCAACTGCTACTTAACACAACTATTTGCAAATAACCTGTATTTCTATGGCAACATCATCCACCTGCTTCGCTATTGAACTAGACATCCCTGCAGTTAGACTTGCTATAATCACTTCTCCATGATGCTGACAAAAGAAGGTTTTCACAGAAGTGTTAAACGACCTGGGGTGCTGGTGTTATCTCCCTGTCTGGGGGTATCCTTTCTGAGCACCTTCAAGATTCAGAGATGCATTAGCATCATTCGTCCTTCTCCTTGCAACAAGCTTTCGTTTGCTTGCTTAAGCATGGTAATTCAGTATACAGCATGAATTATATATACATGTGTAACTCTACAAAATTAATATGATTCCATTCTATAAAGACTCATTGATATAATACCTGGGGAACGAGATTTTCGTAATAGGCTTTCAGGATCCATAAAAACATTTCAAAATTGCTTATTCCTCGTTTGGCAGGAACCAAGGAACTAAACCCTCAGAAGCGGCGCTGTCCCCAGGACCTCTCAGCGCTCCCCTCTAGGGAAAACAGGCCCTATATCATTCAAATCCAGGCCTATAAAGGTTCAACAAGGCTGCCGGGACCCTCCACCAGCACGATGGACAGCCGCTCCGTCCTGCCCCGAGCCAAAGGCGCTCCTCAGGGCGGGAAGCGGCGCCCGCGCCGCCCCGGCCGCTTCCAGCCCCGCGGGGCCCTCATGGGCCGGCTGAGAGCGGGGGCACCGGAGCGGCCAAGCCGGCCCCTCACCCCGAGAGGAGGGGGCGCCGCCGCCTCCACAGCGCCGAGCCCC
>JAYDZK010000001.1:16785386-16818180 GCA_034509185.1 Euphonia xanthogaster | reverse complement strand
CTCTTCCGATCTGGCCCGGCCCGGCCCGGCCCTTCCCGCTCCGCTCCCGTCGGGCCCCGCGCGCCGCTCCCGACACCGCCTCCCGGCGTCCCCTCCGCCTCTCCGGCCCCTCGCAGCCGCCGCCATCATGAAGTGAGAGCCCCGTCCGCCGCTATCCGCGCCCATCCGCCGCGGGGAGGCCGCCGCGGGGCCCCGGCCGCCTCCCCCGGCCACCCGCGCCCTCCCCTAACTCTTCTCTCCCGCGCAGGGTCGAGCTGTGCAGCTTCAGCGGGTACAAGATCTACCCGGGCCATGGCCGCCGCTACGCCCGCACGGACGGGAAGGTGAGGCCGGGGCGAGCCCCGCGGGCGGCGGCGGGGGCGGGCGGGAGCGCGCCCTGCGGACCAGAGGGGGCTGCGCCCGGGAGAGCGGCCGGGCAGCGCGCGGGGAGCGGAGGCCGCGCTTCTGGGATTGTCCCGAGACACCGGTAGTGTTGATGTGGCCTCTGCCCGAGTCGTTCGTATCGAGCTGTGTGAAAACAGCATCGGTGTGCAGGTGCCGTGGCTGCTCCGCAGGAGATCCGTGCTGTGCTATAGCTTGGGGTTGACTTTTAGAATGCAGTTCCTAAAGGGAGTCATAAAGCAGCAGGTGTAAAGTACCAAAGTTGTGTAGAAAATGCTGCTTAGACGTCGTGCATCAAATGCTAAGATTCGGTGGAGCCAACAGCTGGTCTCCCAAATGAATTCAGTATAAATCTTTGAGGTAAAATAGGGTGGAGAGCCCTTTCAAGCTGTGATGTCATATGCAGACAAGATTGCTCCTACCTGTGAAAGGATGGCTTGGCTTTTGAGCATCACAGTACAGTCATCTTTCTCTGCGGAATTCCCGGCAAAATGACCAGGAGATAGATTGGCTGAATCCTTGTGAGTGCTCCTGGGAATTAGGTTGTACTCTAAATGGAATTATATGGCTGATAAAAAAGCAGCCTGCACGTTGTGCCTGTTGTTTTAGACAAACAGGTTAGTGTCACTAGGCAAGGGGAAATCGGGTGGAGCATTGGTCTCCCTGTGTTCCCTAGGCCAAGTTTTGAGTCACTGCCATATACAGGAAGTACACTGTTGCTTGAGGACAGACACTTGGGAAGCATGATGCTGGACACAGCTATTCATGCTGTGCCTGAAATACACAGCAGCACTGGATGCATGTGGTAATTTGAACTTTTTTTCAGAAAAATGAAGATACTTCAGAATGCCTTGAAATACATCGGTTTGAGCGATGTAACAAAGTACAAAACTTAAGATTTCTTGAATTATCTTCTAAAATTTTGAATAGTCAGAGCTGTGTTTAAGAACTCCAAAAACATCAATGTCGAAAAACACTGACTCAAAGAATACTTGATGCAAACTGTGATAATGTCTTTCATGGAAACAAAGCTTACACAAAGCATTTTGCCTTCCCAGGTTTTTCAGTTCTTGAATGCAAAATGTGAGTCTGCATTCCTTTCCAAGAGAAACCCTCGTCAGATCAACTGGACTGTTCTGTACAGGCGTAAGCACAAGAAAGGACAGTCAGTAAGTACGCACCAGCCAATGGCACTGGAAGTTGGTGACCAAAATATGTGGTCACTAGTCTGTCAGAGATCACTTAAGTGTGCCAGTGTTCAGCAGAAGCATGACCTAAGTTACCAGGAGGAAGACTAGTTAATAATAGTGAAAATGTGAGTGCAGCTACATGAGTTTATGCACCACTTCAACAAAAGCATTGTATTGTGTTGTAGCACTTCTTTGAGAGACCACTCAGAGCCACAGTATGCTCAGTAGATCTTAATAATTGCAGAAAGGGTATGTTTTTTAAAGTTAGTTTTAGGGAAGGTGAGTAATGCTGTTTAATATACAGACTTCATAAAAGTTTGGTCTCGTAAACTTCCTCAATGGTGACAGCATAGAGAGCTGATTTTGGTGTTAGAGGGGTAGGGATGACACTCCTAATATACTCACCTTGAAAACTTTGGGCTGTAGCTTAGCAGGAGGTCTTTCCCTATGTAGCTGTCATTGCATGAAAAGAATAAATCATGAAGGCATGTACCATGAGGTATGCTGCAGTGCTCTTGTTAAAACTTGCACAGCAGAGAAGCTTGAGAAAGGCTTACATCAGTGCAGTAAGTCAGTGTTCTTGCCAGTTTGGTTGAAGAAAGTTGATGCGTGATTGCTTACACTGCTCCCCAGCACCTGATCCACTTGAATAGGTGTGGAGTGTTTTCCTTTCAGAAGACACCATCGAAGGTTTATCTTTCCCCCCTTTTTTCTTCTGGGAGTTACAGATGGCTGAACTTCTAACATTCTTTCCAAATCTTTTCTTCATATTTTGCTGTAGAAGCATAGAAGATACAGGGTCTAATATGTGTGTCTCCAACACTGATAGCTGGACAGCTGGGGAGCCAACCAAGGATTGTTGGTAGTAACACACTATGAAAAGAGCAGGATGTGGCTGGAGAAGGGGCCATGTGGAGGTAGGGCAGCACTTCTCTGTACCCAACAGAAGGATTTTCTAAAATGAGGAGTAAAATTCTACAATAGTGTACAGTTTTAAGTAGCTTCAATTTGAGTAGCAGCTTGTTCCCGTAATTGTCTTTAGCCTGTATTTAATGTCTTGTGATGCTAATTGTCTGTGTTTGTCTCCTGCCCTCTTAGGAAGAGGTCCAAAAGAAACGCACACGCCGTGCTGTGAAGTTTCAGAGAGCCATCACTGGTGCCTCTCTAGCTGAGATCATGGCCAAGCGAAACCAGAAGCCCGAAGTACGAAAGGCACAGAGGGAACAAGCTATTAGGTGAGAAGTCAGATCAGTGGAGATATCCCAAGCTTTTCAAAGATTACAGTACTATCCCAAGCTTTTCAAAGATTACAGTACTTTTCATACAAAAGCTTAAACTCTAGGTGAGCTTTGTGTTTAGTAAGATTTTCTGTGGGTTTTTTGTTTGCTTTTAATCTGTATATTTGTATGTAATACTCAGTAATCTTGGCAAGAGATAGTGGCAGCAGAGAAGGATCTCTCCTTGCCTTTTCCTGTGTACTTTTGTCAATCACAGTTCTGCTGTCTCTGTAGAAATTCCTTCAGGGAATAGTGAACATAGAGGAGAAATCTGCAGTAATGCATTTCATTCCTGAACTTAGGAAGCTCTTACAGTGCTGAAACAAGGAAACAATGAATGGCAAGACATGGATAACTTCCACTTTTTTATGAATTAACAGGGCTGCAAAGGAAGCCAAGAAGGCTAAGCAGGCAACCAAGAAAACAGCTGTTTCTGCTGCAAAGGTGAGATGCAATAGGCAATAGAAATTATAAAATGGAATACACCATCTTGTAACATGACACACAGCGTTCTGCTGTGGCACTTAATTGGAAATTCCTGTTTGTGTTTTGAGGAAGCATTTTTGTAACTTTGTGATGTGAAAGCTCCTAGACTGGACTTCTGTACTATAATTAAGAATACCCAAACAGCTGCATAGAATGAATCTTTTTTACGGAATAAGTAGATATTACAGGAAATCAATTCTCTGACCTAGTATCAGAGATAATTAATAGATAAAGACTTGCCTGAATGTGACATCTTCACTATCTAGGAACTTGGTAACAATATATTGATGAGTGCTACCATGTGTTTCATTATCACTTTTGAATTAATACCATATGTTGGCTTAGTGTTATGTGTGTAAACAAATGCTAACGTGATCCTAGTATTACAGTTTGCAATTCTAGTCTGGTCTGATTTCTGTCAAGAGTACATACAGGGACACTTTTAGAACTGCAGATAAATAGCTTCTTTTCACTCATACTTCACTATTTCTCTACAGGCCCCTACAAAGGCAGCACCTAAGCAGAAGATTGTGAAACCAGTCAAGGTTTCTGCTCCCCGCGTTGGTGGAAAGCGCTAACTTGCCAAACTGTTGGTCATGCTGAATAAACATCTGATGGAATTCCATTACTTGTGCCATGGTCTGCTCAGCTGTGTGAGATATACCGAAGGGAATGAGTCTGTGAAATGACTGTGTCTGGGTTTTGCAGACTGAAAACCATCTTCTGCCATAAAACGCTTTGTTTCTTAGTCTGCTGTATTAGGACACACTTCCCCAGCCTTCCCTAAGTAGCTCAGGTAGCAGGGAAGATGGAGCAGGTATTTGAGGAGTGTTCTTGCCTGAAGGACAGAACAGCACCTAAGTTTATTCTGCATCTATGACAAATGACATAAAAAGAGGTTTCTAAGATCAGAGGTACATGCAAGCTAAAAGAGGGTGTGAAGCAATATAATCTGTAAATTACTTACAAAGGTCCTGTGTTATGGAATGCATGTAGAAACATACAGAGAATCAAATGTGGAGAAGGTTTAAAAAAGGGAATGGATGGTTTCACAGACTGCATGACTCTTACACACAAAATTCAGATGCAACTTCTGGGTCAGGAAGTTACAAAATATGAATTGTTGGAAGCTGTTTCAGGAAAAGGAAGCCTGTGAAGATTGAATGGGTTTCAAATGCAGCTGATGTTGCACAGTTAAAGCTCATTTAGGTTCATAATAACTTGCTGAATGCAGATAGGGGTTCCCTTAGTAATTTTCCTCCCTCCCACCGCTAGAGGGATTGAAATTCCTCATGGGAGTTCCTCTGTCTGCCTAAGTAACTGCACTGTGCAGACAGCATGCCCAGACTTTGCCAGTTTTGCTGGCAGCAATAGCCTTGGCAAAGCAATGTCCTGATTTACCAGAACCGAAACAGAAACGAAACCTTCTCTGTTTTCTGGATCAGTTACTTTTCTGTTGATACTTTGAGGACTCGATTTGTTATGTTACACCAGTCAAGAAGACAGCTGTGTTTTAACTTCCTGCAGTCCTTCTGGGCTTCAAAAACTACAGCGGTAATGGGCACTGTGGGTAATGGGCAATGCTTACACCTTTTTTGAGTTTTAGTAAAATAGATAGGGGTCTGGATAAAGGCTACAACCCCTTTAAAAAAGGTTTAGCTTAATGATATTAATGGAATTTGCACCATGATCTTCCAAACAATTCTGCTTTTTCCTATTAAACAACAACAACAAACCAAAAACCGCTGCTCATGTTAAGAAAGAAATTGAAGGCTTTTAAACTGGTTAACACATTTGAAAGCAAAGGAGCCAGAAACTGGAGGGGAAAAGGGGAAGAAAAATTGCCTGTAGTTAGCAGGGAAAGGAAATTTTAGTAATTTAAAACTGAAGGCTGAAAACACCTCTAAATATTACACGTGCTAGTGGTGATTATACAAATCACATCAGTGTCTGGTACCCCAAATGTGTCCATGTGAATGTTTTCAGCTAAGAAGCTGAAAATAAAGATGAGCTTTTTACCATCTGCTTGAAATATCATTAATGATACAAATAGAAACTGACTGGCAGATAATGACTAATAAGTTATTATTTGTTAATGCTTTGAAGTTTTCAGGCTTTGGCTGCCTGGTGTCACTGCAGTGGTGCACAGGAGTGCTTCAGGTTTACTCTTCCTTGATGGGTATTCCTGAGTTCTGACTGATATGGTGAGAAGTAAAGAATAACATCCCATCAGATTACTCTTCTTACAAGCTATGCACTGGGTGAGACAGGCTGTTGAGAGCAGGGCCTTATCCTGGTGTAAGAGCTCTTCATTCACCTCAAACATAGATGTACTAGAATGAATTATGGAATTTAATATAAGCCCTTGTGTTTACTTTATGTAATGTAATTGATCCTCTATCAAGTATTTGTCAGAAGAAATTGAGTACCTAAGTTTGTCACAGACCCACAAAATAATTTGGGTTACAAAGGACCTCCAGAGGACATCCACTCCAACTCTTTGTTCAAACCCTGTCTGTTTAGATGAGATTGCTTAGTATCCAGCTGAGTCTTGAACACAACTCCAAGGACAGAGATTCCACACCCTCATAGGGCCACCTGTTCCAATATTCCACCACTGCCATTATTAAAATAAACCGAAAACCTAAATACAGAACTCTTTTTCTATATAAATAGCGCCTTTGGCCGGTCCCGCTCCCTCAGGTGGGCATCTCGGTGTTTGGGGATCCCTGCTCCAGGGGCGTCCCGCAGGTACCGAGCGCAGGGGAAGGGTCGCTGCTGCTGCTGCTTCGCTTTCCTTGGGCGCGGCGGCCCCCGGCTCCCGCCTCGCCTGTCTCTGTTAGGGATGTAACAGCCAGCGCAGAGCTCGGACAAGTCACACGCGCGGTTCACTTCGAAAGAATTTTCTTTCTCGCCTCTTACCAACAACACAGCGCGTACCGAGCCCCGAGGCGGGGCTGCGGCGCCGCCCCGCCCGCGCTGGTGCTGCTCCTGATGGGCACGAATGACCCCGTTACTCCCCTCGCAGCTCTAGCCCCGAGGCAGTTCGGAGCGGAAGCCGCTACAGTTTCGGAGCCGGGGCTGCGCAGGGATTCCCTCGGGAGCGTCCCGGGCTCCCGCCGCCACGGCCGCGCCCCGGCAGCGGGCTTTGCCCGGCTCCAACATGGCGGCCCCGCCCTTGCGCCCGGGCTCTCCCCTGCCCGGTTCCAAGATGGCGGCCCCGCTCCCCCGGGCGCTTCCCCGCGCCCCCGCCCCTTCCCGGGCTCTCCTGCGCGCGCGCGGCCCCACCTCACTTCCGCTTGTGCAGCAGCCATTTTGTCTTTCCGCCGCCGCTGCTGCCCGAGCTTCTCCCTCCCTCCTGCCGCCGCGGGCCGCGACACTCCAGTTCCCCCCCGGGCGCGGCTCCCGCCGGGCCGGGGCCGATCCCGACCCCCTCTTCCCTTATCCCGGGAGGCTCCTCCGCAGCCCGGGCGCGGGGGCGGCTCCCGTGCCCCTGCCGCGCGATGTCCAGCGAGGAGAGCTACCTGGCCATCCTGCGGTACCTGACGAACGAGCGGGAGCCGTACGCGCCGGGCACGGAGGGCAACGCCAAGCGGAAGATCCGCAAGGCCGCCGCCTGCTACGTGGTGCGCGGCGGGACCCTGTACTACCAGCGGCGGCAGCGCGACCAGCAGCGCTTCGCCGAGCTGGAGGTGGTGCTGCAGGCCGAGCGCCGCGCCCGCCTCATCCGCGCCGCGCACCTGGCGCCCGACGGCGCGCACCGCACCCGGCTGCAGACCTGGCAGGGGCTCTCGCAGAAGTACTGGTGGAGAGGTGAGCGCCTGGGCGGGGGCGGCCGCTGGGCACGGAGCCACCGAACCGCGGCTGGCAGGGACCGTGGTGGGTCCCAGGGTCATCCCAGAGCGCGTGGCACAGGACCGCGTCCCGACGGTTCTTGAGTGTCTCCACCGATGGAGACTCACAGCCTCTCGGGGCAGCCGTGCCAGCGCACAGTCGCCTTTACAATTTTTCCTCGTGTTCACGTGGAACTTCCCGTGCATTCGTTTCTGCTTGTTGCCTCTTGTGTCATTGCTTGGCACCACCGGGACCTTGCTCCATGCTCCTGACACAGTCTGTTTAGATATATATATATATATATATGTACACGTTAATGCCGTCCCCTGTCAGTCGTCTCGTCTCAAGGCTGACCGGGCGCTGTTCCCTCAGCCTTTCCATGTAAAAGAGATGATTCAGTCCCTTCATCATCTTTGTTGCCGTCCTGTACCCGCTCCAGGAGTTACATGCTGAAGGGATGTCCGTGTGCCCTCCCTGGCGGGCCCAGGAGGGGACTGTCACTTGCCGAGTGACCAGTGCCTTTAAACGCTACCTCGAAGCACGTGCTCTGTGGGCAGTGACATTGTGTCACACCCCGAGAGGAAGGGCTCACTCTGCACGGTTTGTCTTGGTCAGCAAATTGTCCAGGGCTTCTCATCTGGTGGTAGTACCTTGAATATATGGAAACACAGAGTACAGCTGTCCCCTCCAGGTGCTGCACACAGCCCAGCTAAGGCAGTGACATCTCAACTGTGCCTTGGGGATAGGGTTATAATCCAGTCCACATGATCTGGGTTAGCTTTGGACCTCATTCATGCATGTGATGGTGTTCATGTTAAAGTACTACAGCTACCAGTGGTGGCAGTCCTGGCACTCATTGTTTTATTTGTCTCTTTCTTGCAATGAGAAGCAGATTAGTCTGAAAAGACCAGACTAATTCTCAGCTGGGTCCTGAGTGATGCCACAACTGTTACAAATGGTGGTGCCTGAACAGCAGTAATTCCCAACTGGGACTTGCTTTTGCCTGAGGGAATGACTTGGTATCTTGTTCCCTTTGGATTTGGTGTTCTACTTTTAGCCCTAGGTATCCGTTAAACAAATAGCCTGCTTTTCGCTTCCCATGGGCCCAGTGTGTGTCTGTATTGCTTCTCTTGTTCTGCTCTCTTCATCCACCAGCAATCTGTAATTTCAGCTGTAGTTTTCGCTATTTTCAGTTGGAGGGGTTTTGCTCTAGCTGCAGCCAGTCCCTCCAGTCCAGATCTCAATGACTTGAAGATCTTTTCATGTGAAGAAAGGATATATCAAAGCTGATATACCCATTCTGGGTGGTGGTTTCCTTGCCTTTATCTACATTCTCCTTGTCTGCCCAGCATTGGCATGCCACTGTTCTGGCATCTGCTCTCATCCTGTGCTGGAAACTTCCTCTATGGTTCTCAGTTTGTCAGGAGAAGGCATTCTGTATTCTTTTGATCTTATTGGTCACCTTTATTTGCACACCCTAAATTCTCTTGCTTCTCTTACACCGAGAATACTAAAATTCATTCCATGCTTTCTGTTCAAGTTTTAGGTTTCTTACATGTGTCTCCCTTAAAACAATGTTTTCCCTGCTATTACAGTACTCTGTGGCTGCTATGGACAGCAGCTTTGGCCCAGCTGTCATCCTGAGATGGACATCAGCCTGGTGTGTGTTCTGTAACTGCAAGGCCATGGGCTGGAGGTTGGCTCAGGGGCCAGGAAGGGTGTTAGGGATGTGATTTGCAGGCCAGAGACCTCATGTCTATTTCAGATGAAATCAAGGAGATGTACAAATTGTTGAAATGGGCATTAATATCTTAGGTTGCCTTAAGTCTCTGTTTTCCTGATCCTTACAAAGGTAGGTATTTAATGATAGTGCAAGTCATGCTCTGAGGAGATGTGAGCAAGCAAGTCTAAGTCTGTGTCAGCAAAGTTTTGAGCTGTGCTGGATTTTAAACCATAGAGGCCCAGCTGCTGTATATGCTTTTATATTGTCCTAGTGAAGGGAACAAATTTGGATTGAAAACCATGCATGGAAAATGCTGTGGGATCCAGAAGAAGACCCTGCACTTAGGACCTATTGAGTATCTGAAATTATTTACAGAATTGCGGAATGTGCTGAGTTGGAAGGGACCCACAAGGATCACTGAATACAACTCCTGGCCTTGCACAGGACCAATCCCCAAAAGTCACAAGAGTCGTTCCTGAGGGCACTGTCCAAACACTTCTTGAACTCTGTCAGGCTTGGTGCTGTGACCGTTTCCTTGGGGAGCCTGTTCCAGGGCCCAGCCACCCTCTGGGTGAAGAACCTGTTCCTAATATCCTACCTAAACCTCCTCTGACATAAATTCAGGCTATTTCCTTGGGTCCTGTCATTTATATTTGGTTTCACTGGTTAAAGTACTGGTGAGAAATTAATTTATTTAAATTCCAAAATCATAAGCAATTTATTTAAATCAGTGTTAATAGTACGTATCAGTGTCATTCCATATAGCACAGTTGATCCCAATTTGCAAAAGCTCATAAGTGAGCCTTCCAGTTCTTGTCCTCTTCAGGAGGAACAAGCCATTTGTGTGGGCTAAATACAGGATTATATTACATTTGTCATTGATGTGGGATGATGAGACTAAATGTCTAAATACCTTTTTTTTTTTAGCCTTAATAGTCTTTCTAGGAGGGTTTGCTTGATGTAGTGACATTCTAAATGTTGTATCTCAAACTAGCAGTAGAGACATAGAATATCATGCCATGAAGTGAGAAAATCAGAATTGGTAATATTGCATCAGAGAGGGAAAGTTTGGTTGACTGACTTTATTTTTCTTGGTTAGTATGTAATATTTTTGATTATTAATTATTGATATTTACCTAATCTTCTACATATTTATTTTTTTATACTAAATTGAATTAAGATAAGAAGCCTAATCAAGTTCCATTATTTTTTCTTAGGTATTCTTAAGCAGGTTAAAGATTACATTAAAGAATGCAGCAAGTGCCAGGAAAAGCTAGACCGCTCTAGATCTCTCTCAGATCCTTCTGAAATGCTGGAGGAGCTAGGACTGGATACAAAATCCCATGAAGACAGTAATGAAACAGATGATGAATTGAGTAACACAGCATCAATCCCAGCAGCATCCCCAAAGCCCATGAAGAAGAAACCAATAGCAAAGCACGAGCTTGTGTTTGTAAGTACCATTGTTTACATCTGAATGGATTTGCATTTTCTGTTACTGCATTCTTGGTCGTGGACTTCTTTTCCATTGTTGTGGTAATCTTGTAACAATAAGACTATACATTTTGCCAAAGATATTGGATGTGTAGAAATGGGATACTGGTGTATATGTCATGAAATTAAATATAAGACATCATTGCTGGGAAATAAAATTATGGTATATATTAGGCATATAGAATCTAAGATAAAATTAATGGCAAAATTGCCATTGCTTACAATTGCCATCACATACAAGATTCTTATGGGCTCTATATATTTTCCTTAATAAATTATGCTATACTGATATATAAAATTATTGTTCATAATTGCAGACTCACATGCACATAAAGACATTTGAATTTCTAAACTGTTTCAGACTGTAGCCTAGAAAAATACAGTCAAAGAGCTGTTTGGATGTGTCTTCCCATTTTTCCAGTCTGTTTTAATTGTGTTTGGAGGGAGGGTGAAGCTTAAAGAAAGCAAACAGTAGTAAAGTTAAACTCTATATTCTACAGGCTTGAACTGATTGTATGGTTGCAGAAAATAATCTTTTTCTGTGTTTCAGTGTGAATGCTTAAAAAGGCACAATCTAAATGTAATGAAGTTCTCAAATGTTGTTTATGACAGGTTGACAGTAAGGGCCTTGTGAAGCAGTCATCTTCCAAACATTGTCTGTCAGTCTTAAACCAGCTGAATCAGCAGAGGCTTTCCAATCAGTTCTGTGATGTGACTTTGCTGATTGAAGGAGAGGAGTACAAAGCTCACAAATCTGTCTTGGCAGCCAACAGCGAGTACTTCAGAGAGCTCTTCATTGAAAAGGGAGCTGTCACTAGTCATGAAGCTGTAGTGGATCTGTCAGGTGAATTGCTGTGGGTTTCAAAGCTAGAAATCATAATATCCTAAGTAAGGTGTACAGTATTTAATTCAGTCTTTTTTGAGTGTTGAAGACAACCAAATTTTTATCTTGCTTTTTTCTCTGTTTTAATCTAAAAGTATTTTGTGTGGATCATAATGCAAAAATGATCACTCTGATTTTGCCTGATATGATTTTCCACGGACTGTAGTATTTAATCTTAAAATTTCTGAAAAGTTTTGATGGATTTCTACCTTGCTTAGGCGTGTTTCCTCCTTGTATTAGGAATTTGTATTTAACAAATGTTAAAAAGGGAACAAAATCAAATGCTTGGGTGCATAAAGTGGGGATGTTGACAAGCTGCTTGGAGAGTTGTTTAGCTTAACGAATCCTAAATTTCTTCTTATTTCTGTGAAGCAGAATTATACATGTCTGCTTTCTAAAACCTGGTACATGAAAGACAAGAGCTAAAATACATGTTCTAAAAATAACTTTGTAGTGATGAAGAGTAGTGTACACAACATATGCCTTCTGCATTGCTTTCTCCTTTATTAACTGTCTCTGCATGTATAATAGGCATGCATGAACAATAATTTTCTAATAGGATGGTCCAGAAGGTTCCCCACATTAAATATTTTATTTATTATTTATGCAACTGTGGACAGTTATACCAAATTCTTATATTTCAGCATTTCTATCTATATATCCATATTTTTATTGTTTTCAATAGCTACTTCCTTATTTTTCTGCCACATCGCTTGTTACTTAAGACCTGAGTACTTTCTGAATGTAGCAGATACAGAAAGACTTTGGCTCAATTAATCTCCTCCAAAAGTGTTGTGACTCTCCCAGCATCTTGAAATATTCCTCAAAGAATTTTATTGTGAAACTCTTTAAGTACTACTTAGATATTGGAAAAATTGTCCGAGCTTACCCACACATAGAAACTACATGAGGAGGAAGCTGTAGTGTAAATGACAGTTAAATGAGTGCCAGCGATGGGTTTGTTATTTCCAAGTGTGTTTTGCTCTAAATTTCAGGCTTAACTGTATCAAAGGTGAACTGTTGTATTCATCATGGGATATTTTGGGGTAATTTCAGGTCATCATTATTTGCTCTAATATCTTGTTTTATTCCTGGTAGGTTTCTGCAAGTCCAGTTTCCTGCCTTTATTGGAATTTGCTTATACTTCAGAATTAACATTTGACTTCTGTAGTATGGCGGAAGTGGCCATGCTCGCCCGGCATCTCTTCATGTCAGAGGTCCTTGAAATCTGTGAGAATGTGCACAAACAGATGGAAGAGAAACAAATTACAGTGTACCAAAAGGGAGATATTCAAACAGTAGAGTCAACACAAAATCTAGCAGAGCAGGCTGAAGTGCAGGTGCAGCCCGTGGATGCTGTTGAGCAACCTAAACTCACAGCCAGTGAAGTGCCAGTAGCTGTAAATGGAGCTCTTTCCTCTGCTGGGACAGAGGAGGCAGCAGCACCCCAGCCTGACCTCCTGCACCCAGAGCCTCTGGAGACCACTGCAGGTGATCTTTCCAAGCCTGTGGAACGGTGTGAAACAACGGAAAATTACATCAAGATCCAGCTGGTGGAGAGCATTTCAAGCAGTCCCTACAACAGACTCAGCACCGAGCCATCGACTGTGGAAGCCATGGACACACAGAGCCAAAGGGAAACTGAGACAGTTCAAAATCAGAGTGATAAAGCACATGTGGACTCTGCTTCTGAAGACTCCTCAGAGACACTCAAACAAAAAAGTGATGAGCAGAGCAGCTCCATTTCCCAGCCAGAGAGCCTCGCTTCCAGCCAGGATGATACTTACAAAAGCAAGCTTCGCCAGCGTTCAGTGACTGAGGGGGGATACATCAGGCTGCATAAAGGAATTGAAAAAAAACTACAGAATAGAAAGACAAATCCTAAATCTGCAGTTCAGCAGGTATTCTGTCTGTCATTAGACCTTGTAGTTATAAGAGTAATTTCTAAGCTGTGACAGTTGGGCAAACAAAATCCCAAAAACGTTGGCTTGGCATCAGTGTTCCTTCCATATTGAAGGGCCTTAGAATGCTCAGCGGCCACAGTCTAGGCTGAGTATCTTCTCACAGCTTCTTATGGTTGGACAGAAGTTGTATCATCTCCCCAAAATCCTTAATGATCTGTGAATTTAATTCTGAGCTAACTCATGCGTATGTCAGTCATAGATACATACATTTATCTATTAGAGAAGTGAAAGCCTACATTTGTTCAGACTTGACAACAGCATTGGGAATGAAAAATTTTACATCCCATGTAGATCTTAAGATGTAGTCATGAGTCACAGTAATGCATTCCTGCTACCTTCTGCTTGAGGTCAGTGAAGAGAAAGGTTCAAAGAGCACTCTAGTTAAAAACTCTAGCATCTGAACATACTAAATGTTAAGTAATTGAGCTAGTTCCAGTTACAGTTTTTTCCTTTTTTTTTATGAAACTGTCTTATTACTCTTTCCCCTTTGAGAGCCTTTCCTCTTGCAGTGCCTTTGGACAGCTGACAATCATCTCACTGGGCATCATGCATCTAGTTTGTGACAGAGTGCACTTCAGTGCATGTTGGCCAAGTCTTCTGAAGAACTGTTAATTTCCAAAGGAGTCCTGAGAGTTTTGCGTACCAGAGCCACCAGTCCCACACATAGGACAATAATTCGATATCATTACAACACCCTGGGAGATAGAAACTGTAGCGTTAGTGTGTTTTTACAGATGGACAGCTTAAAGGCCAGATGCTAAAGATAGCACAATCAAAATACTTGAGCAGCCTATTTATGCTGGTTGGAGAGCACCATTGTTTTGTTCTGTTTTGGGAAGGGGAATATCTACTTTTGGGAATAGTTCCTGTTAATGTATTTTGCAGTTTTTAAGTTCAGCTCCTTGACAGATGAAGTGCACAGACCTATGGAAAAAAGAAATTAGTTTGGATGATGGCTCAGGATTGGAGTCAGGAATAGGTTTCTGCTTTCCAAACTTGTTTTGTAGCCTTTAGTGTTTTGTGCATCCCTCAACTCTCCCTATGGCATGGGATGTCATATAAGCTTTGGGAAGGAGACACTCTCCTCTGTTCCCAGTTTTGATGCTGGGAGAATAACAGGAAAGAGTTTGCAGGAAAAATGCTTCTGGTTTAAATTACAGTACTTGCACCTGTCATGGAGATATTGGGGATGAGGTATACTTTGTAGGAATTAAGTATTTTCCTTGCTCTTACTAATCATGTACTGAATAAAATTATTTTTGTGGCTTCACAATTTAGCCAAGTTTGCATAAGTTTTCAGAGCAACAGGAAAATTTAAAAAAATATGTTAGAAAGTTTTCTCTGTGACAAGTTTCAGTTTGGTTTTCAGAGGCATGGAAGGGCTGGCATGTTTTCAAAAACTGCTAGATACCTCACTTGTTGGGTGTCAGAATAAGTCATGCAAGACTCAGTTTTCTTGATGTGGGAAAAGCCGAATCTTTACTCACATAACTTAGTGTATATGGGTTTCATAGATCTCGTGTTTGACTCCCATTGGTTAGTAGTTTTCTTGCCACCTAATTCATTAGTTAGTAAATAGTATTTTACTTGTCTATCAAACCTCTCTATTCTTGGGTTGTTTACATACTTTTTCTGCTGGTTCTCATTGGACAGATCCCTTGTTATTGTAGGTGCATTTGTTTTTCACCCTCAGAATAGATTGTTATGTTAACAAATGTCTCATTCTCAAAATGGCTTCATATGGGAACTTGCAAACTGTTTGATAGCTGCGCTTAGAAGTGGTGACAAGGCAGCTTTGTCGATTTTGCAAAGTGAGGCCTTGATTTCATAAGGCCCTTCTTTTATAATTCTTCTACCTGTCTACAACAATTGGGAGAACAGGATGAAGAAATAGGGATGCTTGTACTTCCTTCCCTTGCCTTATTCTCAGGAACCCAAAGGGGACACACCTGATAAAGGACATTTCAACCTGATTGCTTAGAATTTGGTTTCTAAAGAATTTGGCAGCAAGTTTCTACAAAGGAAGATGAGATTATCAGTTCCAGATAGCACTGCCAATATCACCAAAAAAAAAAAAAAATTACTGCCTTATTCCTAGATAAAAATCTCTAGGAAAGCTGGAATGCTCTCAACTTGATAGAAATCCTGACTGGCAGTACTCTGTGATTCTTCTGTAACTATCCCGTAGCTGTCACTTACGCAGTTACTCAGGGCTGAAGAGTTCATTGTCCCTGAACTGGTAAGTCACTGTGTGACCATCATCATAGTAACTGTTTATGTTTTTTAAAAAAGAATGGTTTTTCACTCACCTTGAGATCTGTAGTTTTGTAGTGAACTGAATCAAGGTAACTTTCAAGCAACTGAGTCAGCTGAACAAAATTAAGAGGTATTACAGAAAAACAGAACACCAGCTTTTAATACAAACTTTCAGACAAGGTATGAAGTACAATGCAGTAACATTCATTAATAGGTTCTGTTTTTCCAACTTAGGTTGCCATGAAACTGGTGCAAAGAGGGAAAAAAATGAAACAACCCAAAAGAGAGACCACGGAAAATAACGAAGTGGAAGCGCAGCACAAATGCACTGACTGTGGAATGGTGTTCCAGCGGCGCTATGCACTTATAATGCACACACTGAAACACGAAAGATCTAAAGAATATAAATGCCCAGTAAGTTGAGGGGTTGGGTGGTTTTTTCCCTGTGTAAATCTTCCTCCTTATGAAAATAATTGCTGTAATTTTATTAGTAGTTATTTTTTCTTGCCTTTTTTGGTATATATATTTACTTTCCCTACCAGTTTCAGAATTGGATATAGCCTTGATCTGGATGGGGTGAGGTAGAATGGAGTGCAGCCACTTGGCCTGACAGTAGTGTGTGACTTGCTGCTCAAGACAGTACTAGCATGGGATTTGCTTTTAATCCTACCAGTAAATTTGTGTTTAGTCTTGCCTGGAAGTTAATTTCACTGGGAAGCGATCAGTGGTTCTGTCAGTAGCCATATAATAAAAATATAAAACTGTTCATTAGCCTCAGACAAAATGGCTGTTGGAATTGGGTTATAGATTTAACTCATCATGTTACTGTACTTAAAATATGTGATTATTTCTGGGTTTTTTTAATACTTCTGAGTGTTACATGCAAAGTAAGGTTGTAATATTTTCTGTCCCAGTTGTGTAAGAAAGAATTCCAGTATGGTGCCTCGCTGCGGGCCCATCTGGTGCGGCACACGCGGAAGACGGAAGCCAGCGCTGCAGCTGCGGGTGCTGAGGGAACAGGCGTGTCCTCGGTGAAAGGGAGAACCAAACGGGAATTCGTGTGTGACATCTGTGGGAGAACTCTCCCCAAGCTCTATTCACTCAGAATACATATGCTTAAACATACAGGTGTCAAGCCCCATGCGTGCAAGGTAAAGTCCTTTTGCTCTCTAATCAGATTAGTAATGGTCTCTATTACCAATACTTTGGTATTGACGCTCTGCCCTAAAATTTACGTTAATCTTGGTCACTTCACTTGGTCACTTCAATAGGGAAAACTAGTGTAACATTCATGATGAAATTGCTTGCAGTCCAAGAGTGAGAAAACTAGAATGAATCTGAGTTGTGCAAGTTCATATTCTTGTGTTTAGAAGAATGTCATCCTTCGATTGTTCCTTTTTGTTTAATTGACCAGTTCTGTCACTGGTGCAAAATTGCAGTCTTGGCCATCCTAGTTCCCAAGAAATATAGGAGGTTTTGTTCTGTTTGAAGTAAAACACCCATTACATAATTAGTTTTATTTGTCCTATTCCACCATATATGGATTTTTCTAGGTTTGTGGAAAGACCTTTACGTATAAGCATGGATTGAAAATGCACTTAGCTCTCCATGAAGTACAGAAACAGTTCAAGTGTGACTTGTGTGAAAAGTCTTTTGTCACAAAAAGAAGTCTTCAGGAGCACATGAGCATTCATACAGGTAAGTGATGAGAAAGGGTATCCTTTTCTTGGCTTGGCTATCTTATGCTGCTGTTGTTCTTCAGTGTCAAAAGAAGCTGTTTAAAAAATAAATGGTAGTTTGTTCTTTTTCTTCTGGTCAGGCAGCTGAGATAGAGGTAAGTGGTCGTTTTCTGGGGCTAAACCATAGTTTAGTGTTATGTAAATGTTCTGTACAAGAACGGGGAATTGTGGTTGGTCTGTTCCTGTGGGTTTATGTATATATTTAATGCCTGTATCATGTCAATTCAACAAGAAATAGGCAACAGGCTGGAATGTTCTAATGCACTTCATGTCCCAGCCTGTCCTTTTACAGGAAAACATGCTAAGTTAAATCTCTCAGAATCCCCATATATGTTTTACAAGATTTTCTGTACTAATACATTTTGTAAAGCTTAGTGTCTTGAAAGATCTTAGCATGTGAAAAATGGCAATATAATAATTCAACACAAGCAGAGTTTTAAATTTGTAATTTGTAAAGCTCGTCTGTGTTTCTGGTTTTCTGGGCTGAGCAGAATCAAGAGAGATACTCAGGACAATTTGTTCCTGAAATTAAGGAATTTGTATCAGTAGTCATCACTCCTTTGTTGATGAAATGGAGCAAAACCTTTTATTTTAAGGTGTTTTTCCACAAATGCAAGATATAAGCAATAGTCCATAAGCAATGCTGTGTTTCTGGAGAAGTTGCATAATACGTAAGCACAGGCAGTTGTGGTTTTTTTCACACAAGAAGGCAGGTTTTTAGGCCTCTGACTTTTCCTCACTTAATCATAATTGCAGCAATGTGCCTATGTCTAAAAACATGAAATAAACTAATTTAGAGTTGCTACTTCCCCCTTATGTATTATTACATGAGCACATACAAAATACACTTAAAAATTCCATCAGTGTGTAATTAAACAAACTTCACTTTGTAGTACTGCTCTGATTACTTAAGGTAAGTTATATATGAATTAAAAACCTGTCTCACAAAGCACCCTAGAGAAATGGAGGCATGGCTTGGTAACATGTTTTGTTTTGTTTTTGCTAGGAGAATCCAAATATCTTTGTTCCATCTGCGGAAAATCTTTCCACAGGGCATCAGGACTCAGTAAACACATAAAGAAACATCAGCCAAAGCCTGAAGTTCGTGGATATCAGTGTACTCAGTAAGTCAGGTGATGGGTGGTTTTGGTGGGCTTTTTTTCTTAGTATTAATGATCCTAGTAATTTTCAAGATTAAAAGCAGCTCCTTGTTGTAGCATAAAACTGTTCCACTGGCCTGGGATAAGACTTGGAAAGCGTGAGAATAAAAATGCTTTTTTGTAAATACATGCTGGAGAGCAAAGGCTTGGCTTTAAGCTGTTACCTAGCTCTAGTTTCTTGCAGCTATTCTCTAATGACTTTGCACTGTAATTGGTGCTATACTCAGTAGCTGTGTGGCTATACAGCTTTTGTGCAGGACAGATAAAAGAGTGTGAGGTTGTAAGAGGCCAAGGGCCTTCAGCCTGGTTTTGCCCTCTTGTAGTGTGATAGTGGATTTCAGCTGGATTTGAAGCTGTGGAATCTGCAATGTCCTGCACTTGTGTTCAGTGTTTGCTGAAACGTGGCTGTGTTTAGGAACATTGCAAACTGAGACTCACTGACTGTTGCAGTTCTCTTGATTATAAAACATCTATGACCACTTAAATGTTGCAATAAATGACATTTGCTTTTTATTATTAATGGCATTTATTATTATTTACATGACAGCATTGTGGACTTTAGCAAAGCTGAAGCTGTAACTGGAAAGTGTGATCTTAGTGCATTAGTGAAACATGGATACTTTTTCCATGACTAAGCAGACTATAGGGATCCTTTCAAGTGCCCTGGAGAAGGACAAATAATGTTTAATTTTGGAACTCACAATGAGTTCTCTGGGAAGCTCTGTCAGATATTAAGAGGAGTGGTACAATTTATATTATTGCCTGTAGCAACTCAAGGTTTTAAAGAAAGCAATAATCTAAAGAGTTGTTTATAGTATCTCATTGCTGCTGCGTACAAGCAAAAATAATATTTTTTAAATTATGACAATTTACTTCAGTTCTTTCAACAGTGTTTTTATTTAGTGATTTTTAATACTAAAAGCATGAATTCTAAAAATGCAAAGAACAGAGCTAATAGGGTGCACAGACACTGTTTCATGAAGCATACTATGGAAGTGAATTTTAGTTTTGAAGGTGAAGTATATTTATAAAACAAAAATTTTTTACTCAAGGCAGTAGGGCCATGGATGCAAGAGGTCACCTTGAGAGAGAATATATTTTGACTCCCCAGCTTCTTCAAAACAGACACAGTCCTTGCTGCTTCTCCAGCAAAGGTCTCTACTAAGGATATAATTCATGTTGTCACCAGTGGTTTAGAGAGCTTCGCTAAGCAATAAGCAGATTTCAATTTTTAGTTTGGTGGCTTGGAATGGAAACCTCCCTGTCAGGCTTCAGTCTGAACTTCTGGCCCAGTTGAGCAAAGCTGATCGTGCATAATTTTCCCAAAATGTTCCTGGAAGTTTTGCAGTGAAGTATGTGTTTGATTAAACTGCAGTAATGCACGACAATGTATGGTGGTTGCTTGAGTTTTTTACTTCTCTAACAGCTTTTCCAAATATGCAATCCTTGGGGAAAGAGCACCAAGTGCCAACCCCATTCAAGCCCCTGAGGGGTCTTTCTGATACTATTTTACATCGATGTGCAAACTGAGGATCCCTGAGAGCCCCATTTGAACTGGAGAGGTGAGACTTTCCAGCCTAGTAGGAGGAGCAGGTTGGTTGTGTGGCTCAAGGACTGTTACCTTTTTTTTTTCTTTTTGTTCCCCTCCCTCAAAAGCAAAGTCAACTTTTTTTCTCTCCAGAATGCCCATTGTTCAGGCAATGTAATATCAAATGTTTTGTTGTTGTATGGAAGCTTTTCTCATTTTCAGATTCCCTTATTCCATTGGTTGATACTGTAGAAGTTGAATCAGCCACATTTGCTTGCTGGCATTGCTCTGCCTCTGTCCTTTCTTGAGTCATGCAGCTGTATGTTGTTACAAGAGGAAGAGAGAGAGATGAGCAGCAGAATTTCTTTCAAAGGGAGAAACTATGTTTTTGATTAGACCAAAATCTGTAGTCTTCACACCAAGAGGAGCTGTATAGTCATACTATGGCAAAGTATAAGTGAAGGAAAACCATAAGTTAGCCTGGGTTAAGATGTGTACAAGTATCAAGCTAAAGAATGAGTACTGATACTTTCAGATGCTTTCTTGCAGGATTATGAATTTGGGGTTTTTTATTTTCTTAAAAAAACCCCTACATTTGAGCATTAAAAACAATGAATTCCAGTTATCTGTTTGTCAGTTCTCTTTGGTTAAGGAAAGAAGCAGCTGTTACTGTCCTCACACATTCATATGGCATAACAGAAATTCCTGATGTCTCCCAGTTGGTTTGCCTTTGATTATTCACCATTAAAACTGGAGAAAGAATATAGTTACTCAATAACAGACAAAAGGGTTTCAGAAGTCCTCAAGTTTTATTCCAGGCTTTCAAATAAGCTGCTGTTCTTTTTAATTTTTCATAGTTTAGAGTGGGATTGTGTTTTAAATAAATACTGATGATGCAGTAGGTGTTCTCAGTCTTCAGTTGCTATTATAGAAGAGGGTCCCAGTGCCTTTGAAATCAGTGCCTTTCTTGTATGGGATGCTAAAACATGTGCTGTTTACAGGTGTGACAAGAGTTTCTATGAAGCTCGGGATCTTCGGCAGCACATGAATAAACATTTAGGTGTGAAGCCATTTCAGTGTCAGTTCTGTGGAAAATGTTACAGCTGGAAGAAAGACTGGTATTCTCATGTAAAGTCTCATTCTGTCACAGACCCTTATAGGTAAGAGGAAATTAATTTAACAACTGAAATGTACCAATCAAAGTGAGGCTATAGAGATCCACAGCCTGTCAACAAGGCACTGCCTAGTCCATTTCTGAAGTACCAATGGATTGATGGTGATTAGGGTCTTGAATATTTGAGGATGCTCTGCATAGCGTGGGTTGGCTTCTGACTTGGGACACAGTGCTGGAACTGAGACGTGAAGTCATAAGAGGATAAGTACAATCAGTGAAGTTAGAAACTTATGTGATCTCACTTCTCTAGAAGGGTAAGTGGAAGCCTTGTGGCTGTAAATAAGAGGAAATGTAGTTCAGTCCAACAATATTACTTCTGATTGTGGAACTACTTGCCATATGAGACAGTATTGCCCTTAAATTTTGCCTACTGTAAATTAAATGCATTTTGGCTTAAAACACATGAGTGTACAATAATGGTTTTAACAGATTTTTCACATTAACACATTTTAGGTGTAATGTATGTGGAAAAGAATTTTATGAGAAAGCGTTGTACAGAAGACATGTAAAGAAAGCCACACATGGTAAAAAAGGAAGAGCAAAACAAAATCTGGAACGAGTTTGTGAGCACTGTGGAAGAAAATTCACACAACTCCGGGAATATAGGAGACACATGAACAATCACGAAGGTATGTAGAACAAAAACAGTCATAACATCCCTCAACCCCTAAAAACACAATGTGCAAGGGGGTAATTGTTTCTTTGAGTCTGTGTGTCCTGTCTGGCAAGACATGGAAGAGTTTTTACAGATTCTCCAGTTTTATGTGAATCCTGGTTTGGTAACTTGCTGTCAGTGATTCCCAGAAGTTGCTGTTGGGGGTCTTTCTAAAGCTCCAGTCACACACAGGGACTATGCCAATTTGTCCTCAGTACCTGAATAGAAGAGGAACATTTTTACAAGTGACTAAAAAGGGTAAATCTAGCAAAGAATTGGATGCACTGAAACATTCTCCATTTTCAAAGGCACACACAGTTAACAAAGTGCTCTTCAGGTAGGAGAATGATTGGCCTAAATTTAAAAAGAAAAAAAGGATCAATGTTGGAAATTGATCAACTTCTTAATTTATGACAAGTGATAAATTGTATGATGTTTGGAGAAAATACAAAAACTTTTTTTTTTTTTTTTTGTTCAAGAATTATGTGCATTTTTACTTTAGATAAAAAGTATGGAATTGATTTTTGAGTATTTGGTTCTTTCAGCTGTGTTAGGAGTCTATATATTCTCCTGTCCCAGGGCAAAACCCACTTTTTTTTGAAGCATGTCTCCTTGTAAAGAGCTCTTAAGAGTAAATCTGACAGCTGTCTAACTATTAAAATAGAGATTTTTTGTTTGTTTCTAAACAGAGGAAGTGCCCTGTAGTAGGTACCTAGCCTAAATCTACAGACGAAAAGCCAGTAGCGAGATGGTGTTTGTCACCACCACAGACCACAGAACTCAGATGTTATGAGGGAAAATAAGATCATACAAACATCAGGTGCTGTATTTGAACACATGCAGTGAAGAGGAGGGGTAAAGCTGTAGGTGTACAGAAGGATTGACAGAAGCAGAGGATGACTAGAAGTGCAAGTGACAAATTCTGTCACAAATTCACACATTGATCAGAATTCCATTAAGCATTGTGCACTTAAAATGAGGAAGAAACTGCATTAAAAGGAATCTTGAAAAGTTTTTTAAAGTAAAGTGTTGGATTGGGCTGGGCACTTGTGAAGAATCCTAACTACTGAAGGCATTATGCTTGCATTGTATTGTTACGCAGAAATGGTGCACAGGATCTCTTTCTGACACGGCAGACATCACAGTATTGCTGTGTTCTCCATCTCCCTGTGGCTGCTGCTCCTGCTCCTGGCCAGCCCTGTGACCTGTGCTTGCTTTGCCCCGCAGGTGTGAAGCCGTTTGAGTGCCTGACGTGCGGCGTGGCCTGGGCGGACGCGCGCTCCCTGAAGCGGCACGTGCGCACGCACACGGGCGAGCGGCCCTACGTGTGCCCCGTGTGCAACGAGGCGTACATCGACGCGCGCACCCTGCGCAAGCACATGACCAAGCTCCACCGGGACTACATACCCTGCAAAATCATGCTGGAAAAAGACACCCTGCAGTTTCACAACCAGGGGACGCAGGTGGAGCACGCCATCAGCATTTTAGCCTCAGACATACAGGAGCAAGAAACCGAGATCAGCTTTGGCGCTGGTGAGGGCGAGACTGTGGTGGTGACAGGAGAGACGCTGGAAGCCATCGAAGCAGTTGCAGCTACTGAGGAATGCACGTCAGTCTCCACCCTTTCTGACCAAAGCATCATGCAGGTGGTAAATTACGTACTGGCACAACAGCAGGGACAGAAAATGGCTGAAGTGACGCAGGCCATTGAAACTGTAGAAGTAGAAGTGGCCCACGTAACAACAACAGAGTCAATTTAGTATATAAGAGAACAAGAAGGGTGAGGTTCTGTATCTGTGAGAGCCGAGTGTAAAATGGGTTATCTGAGGCTTTCAGTGGTGCCTGTTTTCAAATGGTTAATCCTCAGTACTGAATGTTGTGATGGCAGAATCTGCACCATGCATTAGATGGAAAAAGTACCAATACTCCAGTGTGGGCCAAGGCTTTGAAAGCAAAGATTTCTATACTGGCTGTAACTTTGAACAAAAGGAAAAGGTTAAAATAATGTTTTTTGTGTCATACTGTAACTTTGAAAAATTAAAAAGAAAAATATATAAAATGGCTGCACTAAAAACTAGAAATGCACAGCTACTGGTAGTTTTTTTGTTTGTTTTTGATGTGCATTTCATCAAGTTTTTGAGCAAATTTCCTGTGTTGGATACTGTCTGTTTACTCCCAAGACAAGGGAGGTGGTAGAATGCTGTGTGTAGGCTTGTGCTTCATGTGGCATACAGAAAAACTGAAGCTTTTTTCTCTGGGTAAATGCACCATTGGTAGTTAGTGAATCCCAGTTCTGAAGAACTTACTTAAATTCCAGGTGTGTGGGTGGCTGGTCCAAGGTTCAGCAAAATGCTGTAAAATGTTTTATAGATAATGGGCAGGGATCTGCTGAGTCTGAGCAGGATGGCTGTGATCTGGTTCTGCAAGATGGTTGGGAATTGCAGCTGACCAGAGGACAGCCCGCCACAGGGAGGCTACTTAGAGAAGTGAACTCCTTTTCTTTTGTGAGGGAGGAGTTTGCACGGCAGCCTCTGCGCACAGCCACGTTTAGCTCCATGTTTGCTTGGAAGCTATTGCCAGCACTGATGTGTGACCCCAGCGCAGGCAGCCTCATGAGGGATACTTCTGTTTTTGCTTTACATTTGATGTAGAAACTGTCAAAGGAAAAAGGTCTAATGGCACACTTTTTCAGGAACTAAGGAAGTCCAGGTGTGGTTATGGATTGATGTTGTGTTGTATTGTATTGAAAGGAGGAGCCCTGCTAATTCCCAAGCAGGACACATGACAGTATCAGGGTAGGGAAATATGAAAATCTTGGGATGGGGTAAAAATTAAATTGTCTCAAAATTACCAGAATCTCTAGAAGACCTATTACTGCTGCTTTAACTGAAATACGTCTAGGGCTGGTGTCACACCACATAGTTGGAAAAATCCTTACTGGGAGTTCCTGCAAGTGAGTGTGAATGACAGCTGTGCTTGGCCCAGGTTTCTGCATCCCTGGTTCCATACCACAAACAGGGCACCCCTTAATCTGTACAAGGTGTGGGTTCCTTTGTTGCTGCCTGGCTTTTTTAAGCAAGCAGCATGTCTGTCAAGGAAACTGAAAGTTCTTTGCATGTGAACAATCAGAGCTGTAGTCTTTAAATTCTTCTGTCTGTAGTGGTATCACATGTTTCCTAACCTGGACAGCAGTAAGATACCCGAGCAGCTAGAAACTTGTAATATTGCAGGGTAAATTTCATAAATAAAGTGACATGCTTATAACTCTGCTACCTGTGAAACAGATCCACTGAACAAAATTTCAGCAAACCCTGTGGCAAAGTAATCACCTCATTTGAATTAGTATTTCTATTCTTCATCTTATTTAACTGTGTGGATATCTGTCTACTAAGCTACAGAATGGACTGTTCTTTTTATACTTTGCAATTCTGTAGATAAGCAGTTGTTGAAAATTTTTTATGTTTGAGTATTGGATCCAAATTAATCTGTAGATGCCTATTTCAAAAGTCAGGATCCTATTTCAGAGAAATAATGTAGTTATTTATATATCCTGCACCCCTTTACAGTTGTATTATTTTCTAATTACCAAATGGAGTGAAACTAAAATGAATATTAAAAAAAAATTACTGCTAGCTGTAACTTGAATTTTTTTATGGTAAAGAATCTTGAGATAGCCATCCTGCTTAAAATTAAAATACTCCCATTATGATGGAAAAAGATTTAAAAGCACTAGATAAACTTGAAAACTTACTTCAATGTTTGTATCCTAAAAATAATTATGTATTACTAAAGTGAAGAAGTGTTCAAGGAAAAATAGCTGTAAATAGTGCTAGAACATTATTTGTATATTTAGTGTGTTACCTTACAAAAAAGAATATTACCAGCACCTTAGTTTAATCTTTGGTGCATTTATTTATTTGCCCAACCTATGGAAGAAGCAAAAGTGAATCTGGATTTTGGAGCCTTCTTATCCACTGTCAAAATGCTTTTACTGACTCATTGATCTGCTGTTTAAAAACAACCACCAACCAAACTAATAACAAAAGGTTGTTTTCTGAACAAGACTCAGCCAGGAATGTCAAAGCTGAATGTTGTGGCACCCCTTTCTTAACATGCTGTGCCTTACCTTTTCAGAATGGTGTGAGGTAAGTAGGGAGTGTCACTCTTGGCTTTGCTGTTCCCATCTGTGTGGGGCTGCCTTATGTTTTTCTTTGGACTTCAGCACTTAAGGCATTCACTACCCTCCTGCAAAAGTCAGACTGCAAATATGCAGTTGGTATTTGATTTTTTTGGAAATAAAGTTAATGATAAATGTCTGTTTATTAAGTATTCCTAGTGAATTCCTGTACATAATGAATCAGATTTGTACATTCTGCTGTTTTTATTTAGTGTTAGATGTATAAAGTTATGGTTATTTCTGTCATCAAATAAACTGAGCTCTGCCATGAATTGCTCTTTCAAGAAACTTTCTTTTTCTCTGGGGAAAGAACGTGTTGCAGATTCCTCTTTCCATATACAGACAGATTCTGGCCTGGAGAGTTCTATTAACACCTGCTTTTTAATTCTTGCTTAAGGCCCAAAGAGTTACATTGTATGAGGAAAGGAAACACACTGCCCTCCTGAATTGTGTCAGAACGTGGCTGTACAAGAGCGCAGTGCTAATGAAACACCGTGTATATTGAGGCTGAAACCGCTTTGGCTGCAAGTCCTCAGGGTGGGTGAGGTATCTGCTCAGCCCCTGGTACCCAGCTGTAACCATTCTGGTTTCTTGCAGACGTTATTTCTCTTGACTTGCGTGTACAACACTGCACCCCAAAGCGAGCACCAGCAAGCACTTCCCTCTGGGCTCTGCCCTGGGATGGATATTTGAGAAGGGTTGTGGTGTGGAGGTTGTCCTCCAGAGTCACTCCTCTGGCTGAGGGATGAGCTGTGCAGCTGC
Source organism: Euphonia xanthogaster (assembly GCA_034509185.1). Lineage (NCBI taxonomy): Eukaryota > Metazoa > Chordata > Aves > Passeriformes > Fringillidae > Euphonia > Euphonia xanthogaster. The sequence continues at coordinate 16,791,497 of JAYDZK010000001.1, read as the reverse complement.
CTCCAGGTCTGGGAACAGTGTCCCATGCCTTTCCCTTTTCTGTTACAGGAACTTCAAGGCAGCACCCATGTTGCAGAAAGCCTGATTATCTTCTGTAGTTCATCCTAAGGGAACACTAGGAGTTTTTAACTCCTCTGTGAGCCCCTGTAAGTAACCAAGCTAACTCTATAATTAAAGAAGAGTGGGGGTTTCAAAAGGCTGAGTGCTGAAGGAGTAAGGTAGGCCTCTGTGGAACAACTACTGCTCCACGGGGATGCAATTACAGATGCACAGCAGCCAAGTGATGTGTGGATCATTTTTTGCCCCGCTTTGTTTCTATGGGAGTTACAATCATGTCATTCCTTGCTGTTGAAGGGAGCACCATGAATTTCTGCAGCACCAGTGCATAATGCTAACATTCAGGAGCCAGCCTTACAGCTGTGGCAAACAGTGTGGTGGAACCCCCCCAGCATCTCTGGAGCAGCTCTTAACTGAGGCCTGTTCTCCTGCAGAAAAATTCCAGCTGCTGCAGGTCAGAGGCCCTGGTCACTGTTGTCACCCTCAAGTGCAGGGCTGTTGGGGAGCACCCTTACAAGTCTCGAGCGACCTTTAAAGGACTTAGCAGAAAGGAAGTTTCTGTTGTTCCCCTAGGAAAAGTTTTGTGCTGCAGGCTTTGTCTCTCCTCAGGGGCCAAGTGCCCTGCCTCCCAGCATTGCTGAGTTAAGTGGTGCTTTTAGATGTGGAGTAGTGCAAGCTCTTCTTGTCAGGGCTTTAAATTTCACATGTGAACAGGATTGCCACACAAGCACCTGAGTAACAGAACTAAAGCACCCCTTTAAGCCCTTGTTTCACAGTTACCTGTTCAGTGCCTGCAGCTGTAGAGATGGCAGCTGCTGTGAGTGGGGACACTTCTGTCACCAAAGCACTGCTGTGATTCTGTAACATCAGCCAACACCTTATATGCAACTACCATCTTTACAAATTAGGGGATGCTGGGGGAGAAAAGGAGAGATAATTACATTTTTATTATAACTTGCATTAACTTTAGTTCCATAGCTTGTACTCCCAGGAAAACATCAATATGGGCTCATGACTTCAAGTTTCAGTGGAGCTCTTGCTACAGAACCACAGAGACTTTCTGCATATCCATCTCATTAGGACATCCAATCCCAAGAAACAAACTTAAGAACTGAGCCACACGCCAAGCAGAGGCTTTCCAGACCATGTTCCATGCATCAGGAAGTCCATACTCTGATTACCAGCCACTCCTGCCTCCTCCTTACCCAGCCTGAGGGGCAGCAGGCTTTGGAGTGCCCAGACCTCACAAAGCTGCAGAGGTTTGGGCAGTAAATCTTGGGCTCTCCCCACTGCAGACTGCTAAATGCAAGTTTGCAAACACAAATGGAACATGCTGTGTCCAGAGTTAAAATGTAACAGTTGATGTTCCCTGCTTTTAATTCCGTGGATAACTATGCACCTACCCCCAAGCAATGGCTCCACATTATTAGACATGCGCAGCTTTCCTAAGCGCTATGTAAGAGGCTAAGATGCCAGTATTTCAAAATTAGACAACAGTAGATCTTTTTGTTAATGAAACCAGAAGAAATAAGGGATGTCTTAATAGGATAAAGTAAAATAGCAAACTGTTAATTATCCAATATTAATGGTGTTCTAGTGAGTCATGACAGAGACACTAGACAACAACTTCTGGTGAGTTTAGAACATGACCTTCCCTTTTGTAGCTTAAGAGCAGAACTACTCAGCATTCCTCAACTTGTAGTTATATAAGGAATTCAAAAAAGTCAAACCTCTTTGCAGAACACCCTTTAAGGCTACCAAATAGACAAAAAGCTTTCTTGAAACCCTGTAGCTTCTTCAAACAGATTTATCTTATCTTAGAGCAACCTATAAAGAGTTCTAGTGACACCAGTGAATTCCAATAGTTTAAAACCTGTTTGTCTCTTCAGGAAACAGAATTTGCCATTTTCTCAAAAGCTGACTTTTCCTCCCAAGTCTCTTTGGAAAGCCAACTTTGGTAAAGAGTCCTGTGAGTTCCGACAAAAGGGCGCTCTACAAACCTGGCAGCCGTGGAGATGAAGCTCACCAGGCCTGATGGCAGCTGTGGCTGCTGCCTTGGTGCTCCCAGGAGAACCACAGCTGGTTTTGCCAAAGCTCAATGAATACCAGGATTGGGTCATCTCGGACAGGGCACACGCTGGGAACTAGCACCCCTCAGTTACCTTAGAGCCAGGCAGGGGACTCCTTCCTGCTGATACAATCTTCATTCTGAGAAGCTTTAGAATGAAGTTGGGTAAGGGGCCACACCCAGCACTGCCTGAAACACAGCCATCAGCAGTTCACTGCACTGTTTGGTGGGGCTGTTTTGGTTTGGATTTTTGGGATGGGGACTTATCTTGCCTTTTGTATTTTGTTGGGCTTTTTTATTATTTTAATACAGTTAGATGAGTTTAGATCCCTTTGCAAGCCATCAGGCTCAGAACAGCCCCGCTGCAGTACGGCACAGAGAAGGTTACTGGGTAGCTGCTCACACATTCACCTTAGGTCATCAGGGTTCTGCAGGGTGTTCAGGTGCCAATTCCTGCTAAGCAAGCATGAGCCCCATGGGACAAAACCACACAAGCTGGCACTTCAACCACTGACAGGCACACACAGCATGCTGTACTAAGCAGTTCAAGGTCTCAGCATACCTCCTGGAAGCACTTCAGCTAAATCAGATCATTTATCATGAGTTTCAGGATTCTTGAACATCCTTAGAAGAAAAAGCCAAGTCAACTAACCAAAAAAAAAAAAAAAACAAAATCACACCAAGAAGAACAACAAAAAGGCTCTCTGCACGCAAAAAACATGACTACTCTAACAAGAGCCTACAGCTTCAAGTTAATCCCAGCTAAGATTTACCTTGATGATATTGTTCCGATCAGTCAGTTTGTTCCTGCAAGTGTCAGACATTAAACACCAGCAGACAAAATCCAGCTTGTTTGGCACCCAGTCCTGAGGAGACTGAGGCCATCCTGATGGATTTGCTCCCATGAAGCCCAGAGAAAGAACAGAACACTTGCACTGGGTGAGGCTGGATCAGTCTCCTTCAGCTGACATAGAGAAGTTTCTGCAGTCTCTAACACGGTCAAGGATTATTTATTGATCATGGAAGTAAGAAGATAAATGGTAACTTTTGCTCTCTCAGCTGCATGGAAGGTATTTCATAGCATGTCTGCTCTTCTGCCTAGCAATTTCCTAAATGATTCTGGAGTACTAGGAGATTCTTGGTATGAACACCTACTTCAGATAATGATGTGAAAGAAAGTAGTGGTAGGTTAATTAAAACAAGGAATAGATCTCTGAGCCATTCTTATTTGAAGTTCTGTTTTGCTTTGTTCCTATACAAGTGATTGACGTAGTATGAACCAGCTACTGAGGAGCACAAGAAAATGGCTATTCACTATGGATTACCACTATCTTAAAGGGATTTATTTAGACAAACATAACCACATGTGATGAAAATAAGTGAAAAGTTCGTCTTGCCTAGTTCCAGTAATGCCCAAATTGGTTTTGGAAGTCCTGAAAAGCAGTTTTGAAAATGTGTTTCAAATAAACCAAGTATTTCTGCTATGGAAGAAAAATAATGTATACATTTTTATGTTAAGTTTATAACAAGCCTTTTAAAAGAAAACAGTTACAGGTATTCAACTGTATCAGACTTCAAAAGAAAAAAGATTACACATACAATACAAAAATACAAAAAAAATATTTTTAGAACTTACAAACTCAAAAGTCTAAGTGGTCAGAGCTTTCCTAAAATAATAATAATAATAATAATAAAAAAATACAGTTCAAGATGCACTTTCCTTTCTGCACTTGCAAGTTCAACTTTAGCAAGAAGACAGTTTTAGAGGCAGGATGAAAGCAACTATTGTATTAAATGCTACAACCATTTCCCAACTGAAATTAATTTAGTGTTGACACTATCAGGTATCTGAGTTTAAAAAGAACCTTATGCTTATTTGGGGTATGGGAGGTGGTGCTGTTGGGGCAGGTGGTGGTATTGCTGTTGTTCTATTTAACCAGTTCTGTTAATGAAATGTTTTTACAAATACACAATCTAAGCTAGACTGAAATTTAGACGGTCATCACCGAAATCCTTCAGCACTGTCCTGCAGTATGGAAGCTAAGAAATAAACTGACCAGATTCATGTCACTGCTGAAAATCACTGCAAAAGGAAGACAGGTGGGAAAAGGTCAAGTTTTATTTCTGAAGCTGATACTTGTTAGGAATATCAGGACTGCAGATACAGCTTTCTTTGACCTGATAGTGTCCACTGAGGTCATAGGCATCAAGGCATTTTGTCTTAAATGGCAAGACAGGGAAAGTGCATCTTAGATTTTTCATACTTAAGCAGTGAGTTACTGATTTTTGGTGTGGCTTTTATTCCTTCTAGGCATAGTAAAGAAAAATATTTCAAAGATGAAGCATAATGTACATTAGCTTGTATTTTTGGTGGTGGCTTTTGTGTACCACTAGGAAATGCTAACAAGCACTACTCAAGGCTAATGATTTAAAAGGAGCACACTGAAAATACTGATTTACCTTTGTAATGAATATTCTTTACAGACTGTATCTAATATACAGACAAGGCCCATTTCCTTAGGACAGAACAGGCCACTGAAGGTTACACACCCTACATGAAGTTTTAAACAAAATCAGAGCTAAGTTACCAGAGCCACTCAGAGCAACATAATTCCTAGTTTCCAGAGACTTAACAAAAGGTGACTGCAGGGAGAAAAAAAATCCAAGTTCTTACTATTTCCTGTGTAAGATTATATTCAAAGTAATAGTCCAGTAACACTTCTAGTACAAGACAATGCTCACTCTCTTTAGCAGAATTCATAGGAGTCAACTGTTTCTCCTGTTATGAAGAGGGAGCCAGAAGTAAGAATGCAAGAGCATTCAATTTTAACCTGATTAAAGAGACAGTAACCTTTTTCATCCACCTTATTTAATCACTGACAAAAAAAATTATCTTAAAAAGGTACCACTCCAATTTCTTTATTATCTGTAACCTTTTGAAACTAATCACATGAACTACAAAATTAGTAAATGCCTTGAAATCTGTATACAAAACATAAATTACCTCTAATTTCAAACTCATTTATTAGTGTACCACTCAAAGTCTTAAAAAAGTGGCTCCAAAGATAGTCTCATACCATTCTTAAAAAAGGAAACTGTTCCTTTAATGTTACACCCTCCCCTCCCCCCAGAACACCCAACTTGTAATCCACATCATTTAGTTATTTTCTTGGTCATGGACATTTCCAAGATGAGATTTTATATTTCGTTCCCATAGCTTCTGGTTGTCAGAAAATCCATGCTTTCCTTTATTGAACGAATTTGGTCCTGCTGAGGTTGGTGTATCCCTGTGAAAAGTAAAACAAGAGCAGTTGAGAAAGCCAGCTCAACTATAGTAGACTGTGCCATGTGACAATGAAAATGCCAATTTCAAGCCCAGTCTGCCCCACTACCACACAAATTTCCTTCTGTTACATCGGGAGCCCTCGCTATTAGCAACTGTAAGCTGGCCACAGAACTGATCTGTACCCAGTATGTCAAAATACAGCAATGAGATGGGGCAGGAGAGGATGTGACAGTGGCAGTAACTGCTGCCAGCTACGAAGATTAAGAAACTGAGGATCTAAATTTGTTACTGGAGGAAAAAGAAAAACCACCAAACTAGAGAACTTTCAGAGCGACTGACTTTACAAGCAGTCTATCATGATAAACACCTCTGAAATACAAATGCTCAAAATTCATCCCTAATTTAAGTGAAGTCTCCTCTGAAAAGGTCCCTACTTATTTTAGGACTGGTCCCCTACCATCTCAAATCTGTGGCAAGCAGAAGAATTACATGATTTATTATAAAGTAAAGAAGCAATTCTTTGTCTTTCTGAGAGATTATTCTTATCTTCCCCTTGCACATGAGTTTAAAAATGTGACCAGACTACCTACTTCAAGGCAATTTATAAAAGGAAGAACCAGAAAAATACAAAGTAGAGACAAGCAGGACTTCCTCCCTCTGACACTTAGGAAAAAAAAAAAAAAAAAAAAAAAAAAAAAAA